>OU342744.1:232897158-233330526 GCA_910589775.1 Avena eriantha | reverse complement strand
GAACGGACCCAGGGTTTGTGACAATGGTTGTAAACGACTGGGAACCCGAAGTGTGACTGGGCTTGTCGATACCGCGAAAACATTCCACGTTCCAAAACAGTATAGGTGCTCCACGCACAATCGTAAATAAAGCAATAAGCATGGCATAGGTACAGGATAGTAATAAAGCCCCAAACTACTTGTGGCCCCAAGAAATAAGAAATGAATCAAGCTCTGGCTAAGGGGGATTCATACACTCTCCCGTATGTGGATAGTGCGAATAGTCAAGGAACAGGTATCAAGTACTCGGGGTCCTACGGGACACAAGTGAGCGTGGAAGAACCAAATAACATCTATTGCCCACCGATGCCTCTGCATTAGTTATATCTAGTAATTTAATAGTTCTATTTAAAGTCATGATCATCAAACATCTCCACCGTTTATCATGTGCCAACTTGCCGTTAACGGTGGAACGACAACGACGCGAAGCAACACAGAAGCAAGCAACTACGACTTGCAGGGCCGACTATCTACCAAACAACATGCAATAGGATGTGTCCATGGCAATATAGTGGCTGCACGGGATATAACTGGTGCACGGAAAACAAAAGCATCATGACAAGGATAGCAATAGATCAACAGGAGGAAATAAAGACTATAAATGCAAGATAGGTAGAAGGGGGAGAGATGCTCGCCTGGGAAATACTGTCGAAGGTTCAAATTTGGAGAACTTGTCGATACTCGCATCAACTCATCGGCCTAGTCCACGAAGAAGCAAACACTAGAAGAAACACCGGATGCAATATTTAATACTACGGCAGAAGATCCGGCATGATTATGATATGATGCAGATGCGGTGCAATTAGGCAATATTAAGCGGTACCAGGGTCCCGACAAATAATTATATGGTTCAAGTTATTTAGCTACCCCGCAATTTAAATGTTGACTTAACAAGGCCAAACATGGCCTCGGTTCGCTACGCAAATTTAAATGGAGCCCATATAAGACTAGAAAAACTCTCATATAGTCTCCATATTTACTTATTAGATGAACCGACAAAGTACCCACAAACCCCAAAATATGTATGTGACATGAACAGTTTACATGCATCAGATATATGATATATTATAAAATAGGGGTCTCGGAAAGGGGATCACATTAGGGTTCGGCACCGATGGTCTCGAGGTTCGGACTCGACGGGATCGGTCTTCGGATCAGGGTTCGGGTCTTCAGGTCATTGGATCCGTGGCGAAGCACTTGGCGGTCTTCGGGTCGCTGAAGGAGATTGTGCCGCTCGAGCTCGGAGAACTTGTCGGTAGCCCTTGTACAACTCGCTCGTGGTCGATCTTGTCAGTTCCACCTCGAAGGACTTGGGGTCTTCCCATGTCGGAGGTCTTGTGTAGCACCATGTACATCTGTCGAAAACCTTCGGCAACGAGCGGACAAAGACACAGGCCAGCGGCGTCGGTTCTGTTGAATAGCAAAAACATGGATGAGGCCAGAACGACACCTGCGCGCGAGTGACGGAGCAGGTTCGCGGGTGACGCCAAGGCCGAAGACAACGCTTGGCGGCAGGAATAAAGGGCGGAGGCGCTCTAGAGGACGGAGGTGAGGGAGTCGGCAGACTTGGCGGTAGGCAAGGACCACGGCGGCAGTTCCCTGCAGCGGACAGAGAAGAGGCGGGGCTCGGCGGCTACGGGCCTGAGCACCAGGGAGGCGTGGCGTCGGCTCTGTGCGCAGAGACGGGGCCGTGACGGCGGGCTCGAGCGGAAGAGAGAGGAGCTGGCCCGGCGACGGCAACAGAGCCAGCGCGAGGAGGAGGGCATGGCGAGCAGGGGTGGCTGGCACAGCTCGCCGGTGGCAGAACTCACGCGCGGCGAGCGAGGAGGGCAGCGGCGGTGTCCTTGGTGCCGAGGAGAAGCGCACGGCCGGCGGGGCCTAGCAGCGAGGACGGCGCTGTGGCGTAGGCAGCGGTCGGCCTGCAGGGACGGAGCCAGGGCGGGCGCGCTCCAAGGGGCCCAGGGAAGCCGGAGGCAGAACTAGAGGGAGGAGGGGCTCCCCTGGCAGCGAGGAAAGGCAGTGGAGGACGGAGCCCGCTGGATCGGGGGGCGGAGCTCTACGGGGGATCGAGGGAGCGCAAGGGGGAGAATCGCGGTAGGTGGGCGCTGGCGTACGCGGGGTGGGCCGGGGGAAATGTGGCAGGGGCGAGCGGGGTGGACGCGGTCGGGCGGCAGGTGGGAATGGGTGTGCGGGCAGGTGGCGTCGGCTACGGGATGGGCCAGGCGTGAGGGATGGTGGCGAGCAGGAGGTGGCTGTTGGAGGGACAAGGAGGTGGGGTCCGGTGTGGGGATGGGTGCAGGTGGGGAGGCGTGGCGATCGGGGGATTTGCTGCGGCGGCATGGGTTGGGCGGATCGATGTGCCGCGCGGGCTGCTGTTGCTGCGCGGGTCCGTGCGTGTAGCTACAGGCTGGCGGCGGCTAAGGGCTGGGGTAGATTGGGTTAGGTTGAGTCTAGGGTTAGGGTTTGGTTTTAGAGGTGGGTGGTAGGTGGCTACCGATTGTGCCTTTTGCGCCTGACCGGTGGCTGCCTCCCCCACTAAAAATATTTTATTTTTATTTAACTTTTAAAATATCTTATAAATAGTTTTTAGACAAATAAAAGACCTGGAAAAGACCGGAGTTTTTATTTGAAATTAAGACAGAGATATTTGGAAGACAAAGATAGGCTTTTAGCAAAAATACTTTTCAAACAAACAGATGCATGCTGATGTCAGCATGATGCACATAGATAAAACACCGCGATTTTCTAGTAGTGGTTTTAGCGGGGCGCCATAAAACCACACATGGATCCACCAAAGTAATTGCATATGTATTCATGTCAAAAACCACACATGGATCCACCAATGTCATTACATGTGTGTTCTTTTGACAAACAACATGGATCAACCAATGGCATTGCATGTGTGTTATTTTCATAAACCACATATGGATCAACCAATGTCATTGCATGTGTGTTCAGGTCACAAACCACACATGGATCCACCAATGTCATTGCATGTGTGTTCTCTCCACAAACCAGATATGGATACACTAGAGTCATTGCATGTGTGTTCTTTCCAACCACATATGGATCCACTACTGTCATTGCATGTGTGTTCTTTTCACAAACCATATATGGATCAACCAATGTCATTGCATGTGTGTTCTTTTCCACAAACCACATATGGATCCACTAGAGTAATTGCATGTGTATTCTTTTCACAAACCACACATGGATCCACCATAGTAATTGCATGTGTGTTCGTGTCACAAACCACACATGGATCCAGCAATGTCATTGCATGTGTGTTCTTTCCATGAATCACATATGGATCCACCAATGTCATTGCATGTGTTTTCTTTCCACAAACCACATATAGATCCACCAATGTCATTGCATGTGTTTTCTTTCCACAAACCACATATAGATCCACCAGAGTCATTGCATGTGTGTTCTTTTCACAAACCACATATGGATCCACTAGAGTCATTGCATGTGTGTTCTTTCCACAAACCACATATGGATCCTCCAAAGTAATTGCATCTGTGTTATTTCCACAAACCAAATATGGATCCACCAATGTCATTGCATGTGTGTTCTTTCCACAAACCACATAGATCAACCAGAGTCATTGCATGCGTGTTCTTTTGACAAACCACATATGGATCAACCAATGTCATTGCAGGTGTGTTACTACAAACCACATATGGATCAACCAATGTCATCGCATGTGTGTTCATGTCATGAACCACACTTGGATCCACTAATGTCATTGCGTCTGTGTTCTTTCCACAAACCACATATGTACCCACTAGAGTAATTACATGTGTGTTCTTTTCCACAAACCACATATGGATCCACCAATGTCAATGCATGTGTGTTCTTTCCACTAATCACACATGGATCCACTAGAGTAATTGCATGTGTGTTCTTTTCCACAAACCACATGGATCAATCAATGGCAGTACATGTGTGTTATTGTCACAAACCACATATGGATCAACCAATGGCATTGCATGTATGTTCTTGTCATGAACCACGCATGGATCCACCAATGCCATTGCATGTGTGTTCTTTCCACAAACAACATATGTATCCACCAGAGTAATTGCATGTGTGTTTTTTTCACAAACCACACATGGATCCACCAGTGTCATTATATGTGTGTTCTTTTGACAAACAACATGGATCAACCAATGGCATTGCATGTGTGTTATTTTCATAAACCATATATGGATCAACCAATGTCATTGCATGTGTGTTCATGTCACAAACCACACATGGATCCACCAATGTAATTGCATGTGAGTTCTTTCCACAAACCACATATGGATCGACTAGTGTCATTGCATGTGTGTTCTTTCCACAAACCACATATGGATCAACAAATGTCATTGCATGTGTATTCTTTCCACAAACCAAATATGGATCCACCAATGTAATTGGATGTGTGTTCTTTTCACAAACCACATATGGATCCACTAGAGTCATTGCATGTGTGTTCTTTTCACAAACCACACATGGATCCACCATAGTAATTGCATATGTGTTCTTTTCCACAAACCACATGGATCAACCAATGTTATTGTATGTGTGTTCTTTTGACAAACAACATGGATCAACCAGAGTCATTGCATGTGTGTTCTTTTCACAAACCAGAAATGGATCCACTAGAGTCATTCCATGTGTGTTCTTTCCACTAATCACACATGGATCCACCAGAGTCATTGCATGTGTGTTCTTTTCCACAAACCAAATACGGATCCACCAATGTCATTGAATGTGTGTTCTTTTCACAAACCACATATGGATCCACAAGAGTCATTGCATGTGTGTTCTTTTCACAAACCACACATGGATCCACCAGAGTCATTGCATGTCTGTTCTTTCCACATACCACAAATGGATCCACCAGAGTCATTGCATGTGTGTTCTTTTCCACAAACCACATATGGATCCACCAATTTCATTGCATGTGTGTTCTTTTCACAAACCACATATGGATCCACCAGAGTCATTGCATGTGTGTTCTTTCCACAAACCACACATGGATCCACCAAAGTAATTGCATATATGTTCATGTCACAAACCACACATGGATCCACCAATGTCATTACATGTGTGTTCTTTTGACAAACAACATGGAGCAACCAATGGCATTGCATGTGTGTTATTTTCATAAACCACATATGGATCAACCAATGTCATTGCATGTGTGTGCAGGTCACAAACCACACATGGATGCACCAATGTCATTGCATGTGTGTTCTTTCCACAAACCACATATGGATACACTAGAGTCATTGCATGTGTGTTCTTTCCACAAACCACATATGGATCAACAAATGTTATTGCATGTCTGTTCTTTCCACAAACCAAATATTTATCCACCAATGCCATTGCATGTGTGTTCTTTTCACAAACCACATATGGATCCACTAGAGTCATTGCATGTGTGTTCTTTTCACAAACCACA
This sequence comes from Avena eriantha, assembly GCA_910589775.1. Lineage (NCBI taxonomy): Eukaryota > Viridiplantae > Streptophyta > Magnoliopsida > Poales > Poaceae > Avena > Avena eriantha. The sequence goes on along the minus strand of OU342744.1, from coordinate 233,325,032 downwards.
CATGGATCCACCATAGTCATTGCATGTGTGTTATTTCCACAAACCACATGGATCAACCAATGTCATTGCATGTGTGTTCTTTTGACAAACAACATGGATCAACCAGATTCATTGCATGTGCTTTCTTTCCACAGACCACACATGGATCCACCAGAGTAATTGCATGTGTGTTCATGTCACAAACCACACATGGATCCACCAATGTCATTGCATGTGTGTTCTTTCCAGGAACCACATATGGATCCACCAATGTCATTGCATGTGTGTTCTTTCCACCAACGACATATGGATCCACCAGAGTCATTGCATGTGTGTTCTTTTCACAAACCACATATGGATCCACTAGAGTCACTGCATGTGTGTTCTTTCCACAAACCACATATGGATCCACTAGAGTCATTGTATGTGTGTTATTTCCACAAACCAAATATGTATCCACTAATGTCATTGCATGTGTGTTCTTTCCACAAACCACATAGATCAACCAGAGTCATTGCATGCGTGTTCTTTTGACAAACCACATATGGATCAACCAATGTCATTGCATGTGTGTTACTACAAACCACATATGGATCAACCAATGTCATCGCATGTGTGTTCATGTCATGAACCACACTTGGATCCACTAATGTCATTCCATGTGTGTTCTTTCCACAAACCACATATGTACCCACTAGAGTAATTGCATGTGTATTCTTTTCCACAAACCACATATGGATCCACCAATGTCAATGCATGTGTGTTCTTTCCACTAATCACACATGGATCCACTAGAGTAATTTCATGTGTGTTCTTTTCCACAAACCACATTGATCAATCAATGGCATTACATGTGTGTTATTGTCACAAACCACATATGGATCAACCAATGGCATTGCATGTATGTTCTTGTCATGAACCACACATGGATCCACCAATGCCATTGCATGTGTGTTATTTCGACAAACAACATATGTATCCACCAGAGTAATTGCATGTGTTTTTTTTTCACAAACCACACATTGATCCACCAGTGTCATTATGTGTGTGTTCTTTTGACAAACAACATGGATCAACCAATGGCATTGCATGTGTGTTATTTTCATAAACCATATATGGATCAACCAATGTCATTGCATGTGTGTTCATGTCACAAACCACACATGGATCCACCAATGTCATTGCATGTGAGTTCTTTCCACAAACCACATATGGATCCACTAGTGTCATTGCATGTGTGTTCTTTCCACAAACCACATATGGATCAACAAATGTCATTGCATGTGTGTTCTTTCCACAAACCAAATATGGATCCACCAATGTAATTGGATGTGTGTTCTTTTCACAAACCACATATGGATCCACTAGAGTCATTGCATGTGTGTTCTTTTCACAAACCACACATGGATCCACCATAGTAATTGCATGTGTTTTCTTTTCCACAAACCACATGGATCAACCAATGTCATTGCATGTGTGTTCTTTTGACAAACAACATGGATCAACCAGAGTCATTGCATGTGTGTTCTTTTCACAAACCACAAATGGATCCACTAGAGTCATTCCATGTGTGTTCTTTCCACAGACCACATATGGATCCACTAGAGTCATTGCATGTGTGATTTTTCCACAAACCAAATACGGATCCACCAATGTCATTGAATGTGTGTTCTTTTCACAAACCATATATGGATCCACAAGAGTCATTGCATGTGTGTTCTTTTCACAAACCACACATGGATCCACCAGAGTCATTGCATGTGTGTTCTTTCCACATACCACATATGGATCCACCAGAGTCATTGCATGTGTGTTCTTTTCCACAAACCACATATGGATCCACCAATTTCATTGCACGTGTGTTCTTTTCACAAACCACATATGGATCCACTAGAGTCATTGCATGTGTGTTATTTCCACAAACCACACATGGATCCACCAAAGTAATTGCATATGTGTTCATATCACAAACCACACATGGATCCACCAATGTTATTACATGTGTGTTCTTTTGACAAACAACATGGATCAACCAAAGGGATTGCATGTGTGTTATTTTCATAAACCACATATGGATCAACCAATATCATTGCATGTGTGTTCAGGTCACAAACCACACATGGATCCACCAATGTCATTGCATGTGTGTTCTTTCAACAAAACACATATGGATACACTAGAGTCATTGCATGTGTGTTCTTTCCACAAACCACATATGGATCAACAAATGTTATTGCATGTGTGTTCTTTCCACAAACCAAATATTGATCCACCAATGTCATTGCATGTGTGTTCTTTTCACAAACCACATATGGATCCACTAGAGTCATTGCATGTGTGTTCTTTTCACAAACCACACATGGATCCACCATAGTCATTGCATGTGTGTTATTTTCCACAAACCACATGGATCAACCAATGTCATTGCATGCGTGTTCTTTTGACAAACAACATGGATCAACCAGAGTCATTGCATGTGTGTTCTTTCCACAAACCACACATGGATCCACCAGAGTAATTGCAGGTGTGTTCATGTCACAAACCACGCATGGATCCACCAATGTCATTGCATGTGTGTTCTTTCCATGAACCACATATGGATCCACCAATGTCATTGCATGTGTTTTCTTTCCGCAAACCACATATAGATCCACCAGAGTCATTGCATGTGTGTTCTTTTCACAAACCACATATGGATCCACGAGAGTCATTGCATGTGTGTTCTTTCCACAAACCACATATGGATCCACCAGAGTCATTGCATGTGTGTTATTTCCACAAACCAAATATGGATCCACTAATGTCATTGCATGTGTGTTCTTTCCACAAGCCACATAGATCAACCAGAGTCATTGCATGCGTGTTCTTTTGACAAACCACATATGGATCAACCAATGGCATTGTATGTGTGTTACTACAAACCACATATGGATCAACGAATGTCATCGCATGTGTGTTCATGTCATGAACCACACTTGGATCCACCAATGTCATTACATGTGTGTTCTTTCCACAAACCACATATGTACCCACTAGAGTAATTGCATGTGTGTTCTTTTCCACAAACCATATATGGATCCACCAATGTCAATGCATGTGTGTTTTTTCCACTAATCACACATGGATCCACCAGAGTAATTGCATGTGTGTTCTTTTCCACAAACCACATGGATCAATCAATGGCATTGCATGTGTGTTATTTTCATAAACCATATATGGATAAACAAATGTAATTGCATGTGTGTTCATGTCACAAACTACACATGGATGCACCAATGTCATTGCATGTGAGTTCTTTCCACAAACCACATATGGATCCACTAGAGTCATTGCATGTGTGTTCTTTCCACAAACCACATATGGATCAACAAATGTCATTGCATGTGTGTTCTTTCCACAAACCAAATATGGATCCACCAATGTAATTGCATGTGTGTTGTTTTCACAAACCACATATGGATCCACTAGAGTCATTGCATGTGTGTTCTTTTCACAAACCACACATGGATCCACCATAGTAATTGCATGTGTGTTCTTTTCCACAAACCACATGGATCAACCAATGTCATTGCATGTGTGTTCTTTTGACAAACAACATGGATCAACCAGAGTCATTGCATGTGTGTTCTTTCCACAGACCACACATGGATCCACCAGAGTAATTGCATGTGTGTTCATGTCACAAACCACACATGGATCCACCAATGTCATTGCATGTGTGTTCTTTCTAGGAACCACATATGGATCCACCAATGTCATTGCATGTGTGTTCTTTCCACCAACCACATATGGATCCACCAGAGTCATTGCATGTGTGTTCTTTTCACAAACCACATATGGATCCACTAGAGTCATTGCATGTGTCTTCTTTCCACAAATCACATATGGATCCACTAGAGTAATTGCATATGTGTTATTTCCACAAACCAAATATGGATCCACCAATGTCATTGCATGTGTGTTCTTTCCACAAACCACATGGATCAACCAATGTCATTGCATATGTGTTCTTTTGACAAACCACATATGGATTAACCAATGGCATTTCATGTGTGTTATTGTCACAAACCACATATGGATCAACCAATGTCATTGCATGTGTGTTCATGCCATGAACCACACATGGATCTACCAATGTCATTGCATGTGTGTTCTTTACACAAACCACATATGTACCCACTAGAGTAATTGCATGTGTGTTCTTTTCCACAAACCACATATGGATCCACCAATGTCAATGAATGTGTGTTCTTTCCACTAACCACACATGGATCCACCAGAGTCATTGCATGTGTGTTCTTTTGCACAAACCACATGGATCAACCAATGGCATTATATGTGTGTTATTGTCACAAACCACATATGGATCAACCAATGACATTGCATGTATATTGTTGTCATAAACCACACATGGATCCACCAATGCCATTGCATGTGTGTTCTTTCCACAAACAACATATGTATCCACCAGAGTAATTGCATGTGTGTGTTTTCACAAACCACATATGGATCCACCAATGTCATTATATGTGTGTTCTTTTGACAAACAACATGGATCAACCAATGGCATTGCATGTGTGTTATTTTCATAAACCATATATGGATCAACCAATGTAATTGCATGTGTGTTCATGTCACAAACCACACATGGATGCACCAATGTCATTGCATGTGAGTTCTTTCCACAAACCACATATGGATCCACTAGAGTCATTGCATGTGTATTCTTTCCACAAACCACATATGGATCAACAAATTTCATTGCATGTGTGTTCTTTCCACAAACCAAATATGGATCCACCAATGTAATTGCATGTGTGTTCTTTTCACAAACCACATATGGATCCACTAGAGTCATTGCATGTGTGTTCTTTTCACAACCCACACATGGATCCACCATAGTAATTGCATGTGTGTTCTTTTCCACAAACCACATGGATCAACCAATGTCATTGCATGTGTGTTCTTTTGACAAACAACATGGATCAACCAGAGTCATTGCATGTGTGTTCTTTCCACAGACCACACATGGATCCACCAGAGTAATTGCATGTGTGTTCATGTCACAAACCACACATGGATCCACCAATGTCATTGCATGTGTGTTCTTTCCAGGAACCACATATGGATCCACCAATGTCATTGCATGTGTGTTCTTTCCACCAACCACATATGGATCCACCAGAGTCATTGCATGTGTGTTCTTTTCACAAACCACATATGGATCCACTAGAGTCATTGCATGTGTGTTCTTTCCACAAATCACATATGGATCCACCAGAGTTATTGCATATGTGTTATTTCCACAAACCAAATATGGATCCACCAATGTGATTGCATGTGTGTTCTTTCCACAAACCACATGGATCAACCAGAGTCATTGCATATGTGTTCTTTTGACAAACCACATATGGATTAACCAATGGCATTGCATGTGTGTTACTGTCACAAACCACATATGGATCAACCAATGTCATTGCATGTGTGTTCATGTCATGAACCACACATGGATCCACCAATGTCATTGCATGTGTGTTCTTTCCACAAACCACATATGTACCCACTAGAGTAATTGCATGTGTGTTCTTTTCCACGAACCACATATGGATCCACCAATGTCAATGAATGTGTGTTCTTTCCACTAACCACACATGGATCCACCAGAGTCATTGCATGTGTGTTCTTTTCCACAAACCACATGGATCAACCAATGGCATTACATGTGTGTTATTGTCACAAACCACATATGGATCAACCAATGACATTGCATGTATATTCTTGTCATAAACCACACATGGATCCACCAATGCCATTGCATGTGTGTTCTTTCCACAAACAACATATGTATCCACCAGAGTAATTACATGTGTGTTCTTTTCACAAACCACATATGGATCAACAAATGTCATATCCACTAGAGTAATTACATGTGTGTTCTTTTCACAAACCATATATGGATCAACAAATGTCATAGCATGTGTGTTCTTTCCACAAACCAAATATGGATCCACCAATGTCATTGCATGTGTGTTCTTTTCAAAAACCACATATGGATCCACTAGAGTCATGACATGTGTGTTCGTTTCACGAACCACACATGGATCCACCAGAGTCATTGCATGTATGTTCTTTCCACAAACCATATATGGATCAACCAATGTCATTGCATGTGTGTTCTTTTCCACAAACCACATATGGATCCACTAGAGTAATTGCATGTGTGTTCTTTTCACAAACCACATATGGATCAACAAATGTCATTACATGTGTGTTCTTTTCACAAACCACATGGATCCACCAATGGCATTGCATGTGTGTTCTTTCCACAAACCACATATGTACCCACTATAGTAATTGCATGTGTGTTCTTTTCCACAAACCACATGGATCAACCAATGGCATTGCATCTGTGTTATTGTTGGAGACCATTCGATTGGGGCGCGTGGACGAATAAGATGGTTCTTCGTAAGAGCGATCCGCGAGTAGGCTGTTCCGTGACATGATTAGCCGCGCTTACATTTTCGCTTATATAACTATTATTTCCACTCCCCTATAGCCTACTAGTAATATCATAGAGCTCGTGAGTGAGCACGTCTACTGCACAGCCCCCTCTCCCCTCATCCACCACACATCACTATGCACCCGGACAATGCCACCGGCTTTCGTGCATCGTGCCTGGACGACATCCCCTGATTCTCGGTCGCTATCTTCATGCTAAGAAATCATTTTACAAGCTTTTGAATTTATCCTACATATTCCTGCTACTCGCCGATCTAACTGCTGATCTTTTTTTTGATTTCTTGACGAACTCCAGATGTGGCAGATGCTGCAGCCCAAGAATCTGGAGATCCTCATGCGCAACTTCGCAGCGACGTTCCCACTCGTGTGCTCCCACCCAGGATGCTTTTGTCGTTACTCCTACCACGAGCTCGCGTGCCCGCACGGCGCGTGCTCCTGCACGGAGCCGGGCTGCAACTACACCGGCCCGCCGGCACAGCTCGTCATCCACCTTGCAGAGGAGCACTTGATCGAGGTGATTAGCAACTCGTACGGGCAAGCCTAACTTCTCCAAGAGCTGGTGCCATTCACTGACTCAGCATGCCGCCGGCTAATTTCCTAGGGGGGGCGACTGTGTTTTCATCCTGACCATCAGCGCCGGTGTTCCGGGAACTAGAGCTGGGCCCACCTTCGTGTGTGCGGTATGCGTTAGGTCGGTCTCATGCGCCTGGCCCCTATACACGGTGCGTATGTGGGCGAATGCCCAGCCGCCGTCGTCCGATAGCATTCTTGTGCTAGCCGAGGCGCTGAGCTGCCCGACGCCGCGGGAGGTGGAGTATGCGGAACTAAGGTCGATCCCTATGTGTGCCATCTCAGTACTTTGTCGGTGCTAGACCGAACAAGCAGATGCATTTCTACATTTGTATCGAGAAGACCGATAGGGAAATGTAGTACTTATGCTGTCGTTACTGTTAGACTTAAGCGATGCTTCTCAGGGGCGTAGAGCATACGTGTTGTGCGAATGTACCCCAGTTGTAGTTTTTTAGCACTCCTTAATAATTCGACGAGTTATTGGTCCAATCAGCTTGATGTTGTCATGTTGCAAAGTCCGCTTGCTCTGGACAGACTGGCAATACCGCGTGCTCCCGCTCCCGCATGTCAGTGTCACGTGTTCCGTGGGCCTACCTGCCAGTGTCCCGCCCCTTACTTCTCTTCCTTCCCTTTGAAGCCACTGTCCCAACTTCTCTTCCATCCTGCCACTCCCGTCTGATGGTTGTAATCTGATTTTTGTTGGATTGTTTACATGTGATCTACGTTGATAATGCAACATGCAAATGGCACAAACACAATTTCTAAAGTGGAAGCACTCACACGCTGCTATTGCGCATATTTCTCAATATAGCTTGACAAACCCATTACAATAATTGTACTCGCACTAAACACAACCGAATTGCAACCATCCTAAACAACATCTAAACCCACATCACAACGTTGTCGTCGGAGTCCACCTTGATTGATGACACCGTCGTGCCCTTGAAGGAAATATGCCCTGAGAGGCAATAATAAAGTTGTTATTATATATTTCTTATATATGATAGATATTTATTTTGCATGCTATAATTGTATTGATAGGAAACATCAATACATGTGTGTTTAATAAACAAAAAGGGTTCCTAGTTATGCCTCTCTTATAGACTAGCTTGTTGATTAACAAGATGATCAAAGTTTCCTGATCATGGACATTGGATGTTGTTAATAACAAGGTCACAACATTTGTGAAATGATGTGATGAACATTCATCTGAAGTATAGCATTACAATCAAGTCATTATGTTTATATTGCTATAACATCATACAAAGTAGTCTTAGTCCTTAGACCATGAGATCATGTTAATTGCTAACACCGGAAGAGTATCTTGATAACATCAAACGTCACACCGTAACAGGGTGACTATAAAGATGGGTTCAGTACTACGAAGGTGTTATGTTGAGGCTCATGGATCAAGAGTGGAATTTTTCAATCCAGATGACGGATAGATATACCCTGGGCCCTCTCGGTGATATCACATTAAGATAGCTTGCAAGCAAGTGATGTGATCACTAGAATGTTGTATCACGGGAACGAGAAAGGAGTGCATGTCGGTAACGAGATCAAACTAGGTATTTGGATACCGATGATCGAATCTCGGACATGTATTATATCATGAGACAAAGGGATTAAATTGCTGACGTTAAAGGTTCTCACGATCACAGAAGTCATCGTTGAATGTGCAGGGGTCAATATGGATCTCCAGGTCCCGCTTCTAATTATTGATCTGAGAGGAGTCTCAATCATGTCTGCATTATTCGCGAACCATAGGGTGACACACTTAAGGGTTGCCGGACACCATTTAGGAGCACATATGTTCCAGACAAAAGGTTTGCAAAGCGCAGGAAATGTTTCGATAGAAACAGGAATTGTTTCGGGTGAAATTGCAGAAAGTGGTTCTGCATGTAATATTGAAATGTTGCAAGGGGTTTTATGTGAATGTTTGTTAATTAAAGTAATTAACAAAATTCTGAATACAATAAATAAAAGAGTTTTATTAAATGAGAGAGCATTAAATTTGGAGAAATTTAATGCATTTAAAGTGGAGACTTTAAAAGAGAATGTTAAGGGGCATTTTAATGTGGAGGGGTTACCACCACATGAATGGGGGAGGTGAGGGGTCACCCCCCATGCGCCGGCCATGGAGAGAGGGGGCACCCCCCTCCTCCTATAAAAGGCCACCCATTCCCTCCTTCATCCTAACACCTCCTCGTGAAGGATCTCTCTCCCCCTCTAGATATTCCCCCATGGTCTCGGATTAGCGAGATACATGTTCCCGGTGGCCTTGCGTCTGGAAGGAGTTGCTGCTTCCGCTGATTCGCTGGAGCGAGGAGGTGGAGGTTGTCCTTTGGCTTGAACGTGTGTGCGAGGACGGATGCGCTGCTGATTTGCGGCGCTCGGACTTCCACATGATCTTGAGATCGGCAAGCGTACGACTACATCAACCACGAGTTCCTACTCATTAACAAAACTCGTTGTCTTCGAGGGTAAGTTCTCCATGGATGTATGTCCACCCGTTGCTCTGTATCTAGTAGATAGATCTTGGCGTATAGTTCTCATCGTAGGAAATTTTTTGTTTTCTATGCTGCGGACCCAATAGTGGTATCAGAGCCTGATCTATGCGTAGGTGCTTTGCACGGGTAGTACACATATGTTTATATGTGGGCGATGATGATCATGTTATTGCATCTTCTATGTACTTTGGATATTGGTGGCATAGTGGGATGAAGCGGCCCGGACCAACCTTACATGTCATCGTACATGAGACCGGTTCCACGACTGACATGCAACCTATTTTGCATAAGTGGCTGGCGGGTGTCTGTCTCTCCTACTATAGTCAATATCTGATTTACAACGAGTTGCTAATAACTTGGTTATCCTCGTTGTCGTTCATGTTCGTAGGTAAGACCGGTTCTATCTCTAAAAGCCCTAAGCCACGTAAAACTTGCAATTGATAAATTAGAGGCGTCTAGTTTAGATCGTTGCTGGGCTAGTGTCTTGATATGGTATTGTTGTAAGTAGATGTATGATAGATACTCTTATAACTCACTTAACGTGTAAGTTCCATAGACCTTGGCCTTACACACAAAGGAATGATAGAGATCATACCACGATGCAAATGATAGAGATCAAATGCATGGACCATATCACCTCACTTCACACATTAGATGTTAGCATCTTATATTGCTAGTTTGGCGCTTTTGGTAGCATTATAAGATGATCCCTCATTTAGATATCAAGATAAAATGTGTTCTTCCTTAAGTATGCACCATTTTGTGGATCGTGTTTTGAGGCATCACGTGATGATCGGGTGTTCTCGACTCTACGCTTTCATACAACGGGTGTAAGACAGTTTTACACACGCGAATACTAAGGTTCTTACTTGACGAGCCTAGCATGTACAGACATGGCCTCGGAACACGGACCGAAAGGTTAAGCATGAGTCATATAGTTGATATGATGCCTATATAGATACTCGCCTTTGAAGCTACACCGACTCACGTGATGATCGGACTTGGTGTAGTGGATTTGGTTCATGTAATCACCAAAAGGACACGAGGGATGTCATATTTGAGTGGGAGTTCATTAGTAATTTGGATTAGTTGAACTCAATCTATCATAAACTTAGTCTAAATATATTTTACAAATTCTGTTGTAGATGGCACCACCTGCTTTTAATTTCAATGTGTTCATGGAGAAAGAGAAGCTTGTTGTGAATGGTAGCAACTTCACCAACTGGGCTATGAATTTGAGGATTCTCCTCACTGCTGCACAAAAAAAATATGTGCTAGAGGCGCCGCTAGGCCCCCCACCAGCTCATGATGCCCCTGACGAGGAAAAGAACGTCTATATAACTCGTCAGGAGGACCACAACTTAGTTCATTGCGGCATACTGTATGGGCTAGAACCAGAACTTCGAAAACGTTTCGAAAATGGCAATGCCTTTGATACCATGGGAGAATTGAAAATGATTTTCGATACCCATGCTGCCGTAGAGAGTTATAATGCTTCTGAAAAGTTCTTTAGCTGCATGATGGAAGAGAACAACTCCGCTAGTGAGCACGTAATCAAAATGTCTGGGTACGCCGATAAGCTTGTGTCCTTGGGAATAACGATTCCCATTGACTTAGGCATACATCGTGTTCTCCTGTCTCTGCCACCTAGCTACAAGAGCTTCGTGATGAACTATAATATGCAGGGCATGAAGAAGTCTCTTCCCGAGCTTCTATCGATGCTTAAGACTGCCAAGTGGAGATTAGGAAAGAACATCAAGTGTTGATGATCAATAAGACCACCGGTTTCAAGAAGGACAAGAAAGGCAAGCAGAAGGGAAAGAAGGGCGGAAAATCTGTTGCGGCGCCTGAAAAGAAACCCCGAGCTAGCCCTAAGTCTGACACCGAGTGCTACTATTGCAAGGGGACTGGCCATTGGAAGCGCAACTGCCCCAAGTATTTGGCGGACAAAAAGGCCGGCAAGGCAAACAAAGGTATATATGATATACATGTTATTGATGTGTACTTGACTAGTACTCGCGGTAGCACCTGGGTATTTGATATGGGATCGGTTGCTAATATATGTAACTCGGTTCAGCGGCTACAGAACAAGCGACAACTAGCAAGGGATGAGGTCACGATGCGGGTCGGCAATAGATCAAGAGTTGATGTGATCGCCGTCGGAACGCTGCCTCTCCATATGCCGTCGGGATTAGTTATAAACCTAAATAATTGTTATTTGGTGCCTGCACTGAGCATGAACATTGTATCTGGATCATGTTTGATGCAAAGTGGTTATTCGTTTAAATATGAAAACAATGGTTGTTCAATTTATATGAATAATATCTTTTATGGTCATGCACCTGTGTTGAATGGTTTATTTCTATTGGATCTCGATAGTAGTATTACGCATATTCATAATGTTGATGCTAAAAGGATTAAACTTGATAATGATATATCTGCATATATGTGGCACTGCCGTCTAGGTCATATTGGCGTTAAACGCATGAAGAAACTCCATTCTGATGGACTTTTGGAATCACTTGATTTTGAATCATTTGATACATGTGAGCCATGCCTTATGGGCAAGATGACTAGAATGCCGTTTTCCGGTTCAATGGAACGGGCGAAAGATTTATTGGAAATCATACATACTGATGTGTGTGGACCAATGAGTGTGTTGGCGCGAGGTGGATATCGTTATTTTGTTACTTTCACGGATGATTTGAGTAGATACGGGTATATCTATTTGATGAAACACAAGTCTGAAACTTTTGAAAAGTTCAAAGAATTTCAGAATGAAGTGGAAAATCATCGTAATAGAAAGATCAAATTTCTATGGTCTGACCGTGGAGGAGAGTATCTTAGTTACGAGTTTAGCACACACATGAAAGAGTGCGGAATAGTTTCACAACTCATGCCTGCCGGAACACCACAACGTAATGGTGTGTCAGAACGTCGTAATCGTACTTTATTGGATATGGTTCGATCTATGATGTCTCTAACTGACTTGCCACTGTCATTTTGGGGTTATACACTGGAAACCGCTACATTCACTTTAAATAGGGCACCATCTAAATCCGTTGAAAAGACACCGTATGAATTATGGTTTGGAAACAAACCTAAGCTGTCATTTCTTAAAGTTTGGGGATGTGATATTTATGTGAAGAAACTTCGACCGGATAAACTCGAACCCAAAGCGGAAAAATGCGTCTTCGTAGGATACCCTAAGGAAACGATTGGGTATACCTTCTATCACAGATCCGAGGGCAAGGTCTTTGTTGCCAAGAATGGATCCTTTCTTGAGAAGGAGTTTCTCACGAAAGGTGTGAGTAGTCAGAAGGTAGAACTCGAAGAGGTTATTGAACCTTCTCTTCATGAAATGGCGAGTAGCACAGCACCGGAAGTTGTTTCGGAGTTGACTTCACCTAATGAAGAGAGAGCTAATGATATTGATCATGAAACTCCGAAAGAGGACACTACCGAACCTCGCAGGTCAAGCAAGACACGTGCAGCTCCTGAACTGTACGACAATCCTGTTATGAATTTCATGATTGATGAAATAGATGACCCTGCGACGTATGAAGAAGCGATGATGAGCCCTAATTCCAACAAATGGCTAGAAGCCATGAAATCCGAGATGGAATCCATGTACGAAAACCAGGTTTGGACCTTGGTGGACTTACCTCACGATCGAAAGGCCGTTGAGAATAAATGGATTTTCAAAAGAAAAACTGATGTTGATGGTAATGTAACCATCTATAAGGCTCGACTTGTCGCAAAGGGGTTTCGACAAATTCAAGGAGTTGACTACGATGAGACATTCTCCCCCGTAGCGATGCTTAAGTCGGTTAGGATTATGTTAGCAATTGCTGCATATTTCGATTATGAAATATGGCAGATGGATGTCAAAACTGCGTTCCTCAATGGTAATATTGAAGAAGAGTTGTATATGATACGACCAAAGGGTTTTGTCGATCCTAAGGATGCTAATAAGGTGTGCAAACTTTAGCGATCCATCTATGGACTGAAGCAAGCATCACGGAGTTGGAATCTCCGCTTTGATGAGGTGATCAAAGAGTTTGGATTTGTCCAAACTTATGGAGAGGCTTGTATTTACAAGAAAGTGAGTGGGAGCAATGTGGCATTTCTGATATTATATGTGGATGACATATTATTGATTGGAAATGATATAGATCTTTTAAACAGTGTTAAAAGTTATCTAAACAGCAAATTTTCGATGAAGGACCTTGGTGAAGCTTCATATATATTAGGCATTAAAATCTATAGAGATAGATCAAGACGCCTAATTGGGCTATCGCAGAGTACATACCTTGATAAGATATTAAAGAAGTTTAATATGGACGAAAGTAAGAAGGGGTTCTTACCTATGTTGCAAGGCAAGACATTGAGTAAGACTCAAAGTCCGGCTACGGCGGAAGAAAGAGAGATGATGGATAAGATCCCCTATGCCTCGGCCATAGGCTCTATTATGTATGCCATGCTATGTACAAGACCGGATGTGGCACATGCTATTAGTTTGACTAGTAGGTACCAATATGATCCAGGTTCGGAACACTGGATAGCGGTAAAGAACATCCTCAAGTACTTGAGAAGAACTAAGGATATGTTTCTTATATACGGAGGTGAAGAAGAGCTAGTCGCTAAGTGTTATGTCGATGCTAGCTTTGACACCGATCCGGATGACTCTAAGTCTCAATCCGGATATGTATTTCTCTTGAACGGAGCAGCAGTTAGTTGGAGGAGTTCCAAACAACCTATGGTGGCTGGATCAACAACGGAGGCAGAATATGTTGCTGCTTCAGAAGCGGCGCAGGAGGCAGTTTGGATGAAAGAGTTCATTACAGAACTGGGTGTGGTTCCCAGTGCGTTGGACCCGATGGTGATCTATTGTGACAACAATGGAGCCATAGCCAACGCAAAGGAACCAAGGTCTCACAAGAATTCCAAACATATTAAACGCCGGTTTCACTCCATCCGCGAGCATGTCAAGGATGGAGATATAAAGATTTGTAAAGTGCACACGGACCTAAATGTAGCAGATCCGTTGACTAAAATACTCCCTAGGGCAAAACATGATCAACACCAGAACTCCATGGGTGTTAGATTTATCACTGTGTAAACTAGATTATTGTCTCTAGTGCAAGTGGGAGACTGAAGGAAATATGCCCTGAGAGGCAATAATAAAGTTGTTATTATATATTTCTTATATATGATAGATGTTTATTTTGCATGCTATAATTGTATTGATAGGAAACATCACTACATGTGTGTTTAATAAACAAAAAGGGTTCCTAGTTATGCCTCTCTTATAGACTAGCTTGTTGATTAACAAGATGATCAAAGTTTCCTGATCATGGACATTGGATGTTGTTAATAACAAGGTCACAGCATTTGTGAAATGATGTGATGAACATTCATCCGAAGTATAGCATTACGATCAAGTCATTATGTTTATATTGCTATAACATCATACAAAGTAGTCTTAGTCCTTAGACCATGAGATCATGTTAATTGCTAACACCGGAAGAGTATCTTGATAACATCAAACGTCACACCGTAACAGGGTGACTATAAAGATGGGTTCAGTACTACGAAGGTGTTATGTTGAGGCTCATGGATCAAGAGTGGAATTTGTCAATCCAGATGACGGATAGATATACTCTGGGCCCTCTCGGTGATATCACATTAAGATAGCTTGCAAGCAAGTGATGTGATCACTAGAATGTTGTATCACGGGAACGAGAAAAGAGTGCATGTCGGTAACGAGATCAAACTAGGTATTTGGATACCGATGATCGAATCTCGGACATGTATTATATCATGAGACAAAGGGATTAAATTGCTGATGTTAAAGGTTCTCACGATCACAGAAGTCATCGTTGAATGTGCAGGAGTTAGTATGGATCTCCAGGTCCCGCTTCTGATTATTGATCTGAGAGGAGTCTCAATCATGTATGTATTATTCGCGAACCGTAGGGTGACACACTTAAGGGTTGTCGGACACCATTTAGGAGCACATATGTTCCAGACAAAAGGTTTGCAAAGCGCAGGAAATGTTTCGATAGAAACCGGAATTGTTTCGGGTGAAATTGCAGAAAGTGGTTCTACATGTAATATTGAAATGTTGCAAGGGGTTTTATGTGAATGTTTTATTAATTAAAGTAATTAACAAAATTCTGAATAAAATAAATAAAAGATTTTTATTAAATGAGAGAGCATTAAATTTGGAGAAATTTAATGCATTTAAAGTGGAGACTTTAAAAGAGAATGTTAAGGGGCATTTTAATGTGGAGGGGTTACCACCACATGAATGGGGGAGGTGAGGGGTCACCCCCCATGCGCCGGCCATGGAGAGAGGGGGCACCCCCCCTCCTCCTATAAAAGGCCACCCATTCCCTCCTTCATCCGAACACCTCCTCGTGAAGGATCTCTCTCCCCCTCTAGATATTCCCCCATGGTCTCGGATTAGCGAGATACATGTTCCCGGTGGCCTTGCGTCTGGAAGGAGTTGCTGCTTCCGCTGATTCGCTGGAGCGAGGAGGTGGAGGTTGTCCGGTGGCTTGAACGTGTGTGCGAGGACAGATGCGCTGCTGATTTGCGGCGCTCGGACTTCCACACGATCTTGAGATCGACAAGCGTACGACTACATCAACCACGAGTTCCTACTCGTTAACAAAACTCGTTGTCTTCGAGGTTAAGTTCTCCATGGATGTATGTCCACCCGTTGCTCTGTATCTAGTAGATAGATCTTGGCGTATAGTTCTCATCGTAAGAAATTTTTTGTTTTCTATGCTGCGGACCCAACAGCCCTTCCCAGCGACATCCACTCCCGCTCGTGGCTTGCCCTTCGCCAAGGAGGCAACAATGGCGTTCTGCACAGCTTCATCCCCGTTGTCCTTCACATCGGAATCGACAATGACGAAGGTGACGGGGTTGGCGTGGATCGAGCGCCATAGCGCCTGGTGGCTCCTGCTCAAGCTCGACGCCGCATCAGTCCTTCTACATGTAGGAGGGGTCGAGCTCGGAGACGTAGCGTCGTCGCTCCTCTCAAGAAACCATGGCCATTTGATACTGCGACAGTAGGATCTTGGGGTGGATCCGCCGCGGTGAGCCCTACCGGAAGCGGTGGAGCGGATGGATCTGCCGGCGCGAGCCATGACAAGTTCCTAGGAGCGAGTAAGATTGTGGGACAGGCGTGTCTGGTTCCTGAGAAAGGCCTCCCAGTGATATGTACGTGGGCAAGATGCCAAAAAATTTCGTCCAATGCACGCGAGAGGGCCTTTGAACCACGAAGGTGCGAGGTTTGGTTGACAAGTCCACACGCTAGGTCCCCCACCTGTCAGCCGAATGTGGACGGTAGGATTCTGCCCGAGTTATTAAGTGGGGATAAATCACGCTTCGCCACTACCCTGACATCCAAAGGCTCCTCTTTCCTCTGCCCTCGCTCCCCTTGATCATGGCTTGCAGCTCATGCAGTTCGTCTCGGGCGGAATCAGGGTCGGCTCAACAACGTCAGGCAGGTGCCCCCATCAGGTACCGGAGGGCGCCCTATGATTACTACCCCGATATGCTGTGTTTGTACGGTGAGAAGATGCCAAGTTGGATTTCATGGACCGACAAAAATACTGTAGGAAAATTCAGCAACTTCAGCATCAAAGCGGTAAGTTCCTACTGTAGGTACAATAGTAACCCGAATCCGGAAAGCATATTGTAATTCTTTTTTTTTCCTTCGATCTACTTCGTAGGAAGGGAGGGGGACTGGCTGTGACAAGTTTGTGTGGATCAAAAAGCCACTGATAGGTTTTCACAAAGAGCTTGTTCTAGATCTGCGTGATGCTGTGTGGGACAAGAAAGAGGAGATTCGTGCAATGGAACAAGAGATCCGGGAGCTTTGCCAGGTGCAGGGGAGGCAGGGGCAAGGAGGTGGTGAGACAGACGGGCTCAAGATTAGGCCAGATAGTAGAAACAATTTCCTCATTATTTGGGCATTATCTGTTGCATTTGAAGTTTATGTTGCCATGTCGTTGTCCAGCAACTAAAATAAGTTGCTGCTTCGTGGAGTGTAGTAGCCAGCTTAGAACTTGTTTTTCAGCCCAAAAACTTATCCTAAGTGCAACGCCAATAGCAGGGATTTATTAAGCGCCTATAAATAATTCATGTATGTGCCACTAACACACATCGATTTTGGAGACCCCTTAACCGCTTAGCTATCGTGATTGTTTAGATAGTAGTGGCACAGTCACAATTTCAGATTCAGCTAGTGGCCTCGGCGGTATCTAATCCTAAAGTCGCAATACGTTTTACTCCGAGTACGGGAGGCAGATTGTTTTGCCCGACAAGTTCCACGCACACAGCTCAAGAGTTTAACCGAACTACATATATAGGTTCAAGTTCAATACATCATTAGGCTTCTACACTGCTAGCCTTCTTTCTCTGCTTGTGTGCCAACTTTCTTCCTCTTGCCTTCAAGTCCACTGGCTTCTTCATCTCCTGCCTTCTTCCTCTTCCTGGGTGCCAATTTTCTTACCTTCACGTACCCTGCATCTCCGGGTCGAGGGAAGTCAGGCCAATCAACACAGAATCTTGTCCAACATCATCACTCCACTCGTTTTGGTTTTCTTCCCGCAGCAAAATCATTGAGTCGACTGTCTTGTTTCTTACCTTGCGCTTCCTTAAAAAAAATAGTACATGGATTACTACCTTATATCTACATACTATAAACAATTTTTTTGTGAATGTACCATCTCATACCTAGGTTTGGGAGCATTAAGGGGACAGCCCGCTACTCTATGGCCTATAAGATGGCAGGTCTTGCATATGTTTTTGCCCTTCTTGGTAGCACAGAAAGCCAAACCCTTCTTCTCGAGAAATTTTTTAAACCTATTCACCTGAGGTCTTCCTTTGCCCCTTTTTGTAACTGGCTGGCAAAGCTCGAAAGGCAGTTGGACTTGAGGCCACTGAGATGGGTCTGTACATGGCTTGACGGATCCAGCGTACGCAACTCTGAACTTTTCCATAGAGTAGTAGTCTGACAAATATTGATCCAAATGTGGTAGAGTTCTTTTCTTCACCAAGAAGGCCAAGGCATGGTCGCAAGGTTTCCCGGTATGCTACCACTTTAAGCAGGTGCATTCTCGCAGCTGGATGTTCACAACATCCCTTTTGCCACTTTTGGACATATCGACCACCTCACAACTACTGCTGGTTGACAGGAGAACCTTAAGATGAGAAAGTCCTCGACTTCTCTTATGATGTTGCTGTACAACTGGCGGTAGCATATGTCCTCTAAGTATCCTACCGATCTCTCTCCTTATATTTAACAGCTTCATGATCATACCACGTATGTTGTCCATCAAGATATGAATAGGACACACTTTTATGTCCTTCACCCAGTTATTCAGGCATTCTGCAAGGTTGTTGTTTATGTAATCAACTTTGATGCCAGGGTTGAATTGACTCCTTTTCCATAGCTGCGAATGATGGATGGCTAAGTATTGTTCAGGGGCTTCCGAAAAATCTTGCTCATGAAGGTTTGTAAACTCTAGCAGCAGGAAACATGTAACAAAATATGCTTCCTGCATAGTGTGAGTACAAGTTGAGAATCATATGGGCATGGCTTTCTCTACCTTCAGCTCACGGGAACACCTCCTTCACTACACTCGTCAGCCCTTTGCATGCATCCGTGGATATAGCCAATGGATCCATGTGGCATATTGATCTCCTGAGCTGCCTCATAAACCAGACCCAATTTTCCTCCATTTCTGTTTCAAACAGCCTGAATGCCACTGGGAACATCCAGTTGTGACCAAGTGTTGTGGCAGATGGCAGGCAGCCTTTCCATTTGCCAGTTAGGATAGTGTTGTCTACACTCAGATATGGCCTACATCCGTCCTTGAATTCCTGGATATAAGGTTTAAGCGCCATGAAAAATCTTTTGAAATATATTTTACCACGTACCGATTCGGTGCCAATCTCCACAACACTCCCCGGACACCTAGCTTGTACCTCCACCTTAAAGTTGTACAACATCCTGAAGCTATTGGTCCAATGCCCGTGCAAGACCCCCGGAGCTTTCTCTTTACCTTTCCAAACCGTGTAATACGGTAGGACAATGTTGTATTTAGAACCGAGGCTAGTCTGAATATTCTTCGCGGTCTCCTTAGGGTTATCCTTTAGTATGGACATAGATTGTATAGCCACCCACTCTGTATCAGCCATTGAGAATTTCAGTTTGCTGCCTGCTAGACACATGTGTGGAGGGCCCATTTTGTTCACCTGCAACACAAATTCGTTTAAAAGATAAGCGGAGTCGACTAGTTGCCAAAAAGATATCGCACATCAATTGTAGTTATAGAGTGAAAAGAGAGAAAGTTCTAATGGTTTGCTGCATTCATTTCCCTGGTACCCTAATTGCCTTCGACGCAGGTAAGGCTCTTGCTGTGATCCTCCATGGACAATGTACCTCGGCCCGTCCATTCATCCATGTTAACTTGCAAACGGCCTCATACCTCTAGGCAGTGTTCTTCAGTCGATAAACGTCGAACTCCCCCTTGATACAAAAATGCTAGAACGACATCCTGAACTCATGCATGCTACTAAACTCGGTGCCGACCGAAATTATAGGATACCCGTGGTCATGTTTCATTTCTTCTACTTCAGCACCCAAATCATCGACTGGAATACCAGCCTCGTTGTTAAGTTCCTCGTCCATTTCATCATCACCAGATTCTTGATCCTCTACAGTGCCTTCTTCTTCATCTGATTCAGAATCCTGGCCATCGTCTCTAATGCCTAGTACTACACACATCATATTGACTCCCATGGATGGGGCTGCACCATCGTCTCCACCTAGATGGACCGGAACATTTCTCCAATCCACCTCACCGGCAACTCTATTTTCTCCAAGACACTCGGTTGGTTCTGTTGCGACCACATGGGGTGGTCTTACGTTTGCATGCATCCCAGATACTTCAGTAGACAAACAGTAGTCAGAATCAATTTCATCATGACTATACAGAACCCTCTTGCTCTTCCTGTGTACATCCTCCTTCCTGATGTAATCTTTCATGATGGTATCAGTAGGGCTTGGCATCTGCATTCCATTCCCCATCGAACTAGGCTTTTTGCTGCCGCTCTTGGGTGTGATCTCCTTCCTGCCTCCCTTCACGAGTGTTGGCTCTAGGGTGCTAGCATTATTGCCTGACTTCTATGGCGTGTTCTTCTTTGAATTATCCCTTTTGCTGCTACTATTGGGCGTGTTCTCATTCGTGCTGGCATTATTGCCTAACCTCAGCGGCGTGTTCCTCTCCAAATTAGCCCTTTTGCTGCTACTATTGGGCATGTTCTCCTTCGTGCTGGCATTATTGCCTAACCTTAGCGGCGTGTTCCGCTCCAAATTAGTATTTTTCTACTCCCACTGGGTGTGGTAGCCTCCGTGCTGGCCATCTTCACCTCTTTGCTACCACTCCTGGGAGTGTTCACCATCGTGCTAGCCCTCTTAGCGTTTTTGCTGCTACCGTTCGGTGTGGCATTTTGACTGGATCTCAGGGGTGTACTCTGCGACGTGGTGCCTTTTTCGTGCGACTCTTGGGCGTCCTCTTCTCTGGCGTGGTATCCTTGGTGATATTCTTCTTCGGGGTGCCCTTTCTGGGGATGCTCTTCTTGCTCCTCTTTATGATGCTCCTCTATAAGACTCTCCTCTGTTCGAAGCTATCCTCAGTCGCACCAGCCCTAGTGATGCCATGGATCAATTCACACATGCCTTCTAAAAGTCCATCATCTCTATTGTCGAGTTCCAATTCCTCTCCAACCATTTGCACTATCAAGTTGAAGTACACTTTACCTCTATAATGTTTCCTTGTAAACGGTACGACTAAATCCCTGGTATCTTTCACTTCGATAGCCTTTTTGCTCCTATAACCAAAATATAACAAACGTGCTTCCTGGGAGGACCACCACAACACCTTCACACGTAACGATGCCATCAGGTCAGATAGCTCTACCACTTCAAGATCATATCTGCCAAGGATTACATCAAACTCGTCATAGAATTTTTCTATGCCATCATCTAATTTTGCAGTATAATCCGCGACACCGATACGAACGATTACTTTGCAATCATCAGGTTCTACAGGATAGAAACCTCCGAGAGGTTAGAGAGGTGGAGCGGCACCATCAGACCCAGCCACAATGCCACTATCGCCATCACCAGCATCATCGTTAGCTGGATCAACCTCGGTGGAAGTACCAGGACCAGGAGCAAGGCGAGGGCCCTTAGCAGCAGGAGCTACATTACATGGTGGATAGGCAGGGCCCCTTCTAATGGCAGCCACAATGGGATCAGTTGTTGCCATGCCACATCGACGATCAGGAGCAGTTCCCACAACAACAGTGTTTCGAGTGCTAGCAGAGTACAAACCATGAGCTAGCTCTAGACCAGCAGCTCACTGAACCTAAGCACGGGTTCGAGGAGGACACAAGGTAGCAGTCTTTGCAACAACAGTGGGGCAGCCTCCGGAAGCCTTAGTTTGCTCAACAGCGGCAGAGATTGGGTCAACAACGGTTAGATCAACAACACGAGGACGACCAGTACCAGTAGATTCCAGAGCATGGGTTCGCACAACTTGAGGACGGTTTCGAGGAGGAGGAGCACACAAGGCAGCGGTCTTGGCAACAATAGCGGGGCAGCCTCCGGAAGCCTTAGTTTGCTCAATAGTGGTATGGATTGGGTCAGTAGCAACCGGAGAAACAACACCACGAGGAGGACCAGTACCAGCAGATTCCAAAGCAGAGTTTTCCACAACGGCAATACGGGGACTCCTACGAGGAGGTTGCCTGACAGAAGCATGTCGCGGACGAGGAACCACATTTTGCTCAACAACAGCAGGGGTTTAAGTTAGACCACCCTATCCAATAATAGCAGGGCGACTCCCAGTAGCAGGAGCTTCCTCATCCAGTATGTTACAAATTAGCATAACCACACGAAGCCCAGCATACTGTTTCATCAACCCAATTAGCTGACTGTCACACGCCATAGGAACCTTGCAGCCTCGTTCATCAACGAAGCTAAACCGTGTAGTCTGCTCCGGCCCCATTTCAGCAAGTTCACGCACAGCAGTAACCAAACCAGGGATACTGCTTTAACTACACAGGCGCTACTTCTATCTTCATACAGCTAGCTTGATTCCACATGCTCTTCCCATCTGCTAATTTAATGTGGTAGCCGTAGAGGGTGACCACAACCGTGTATTTGGGTTCAACAAAGATCCTACTTGACAGAAAATTGGGGACAAAAGATAAGAATTGTTTGTCAGCGTCGTGCTAGCAAACAATTCTATGTTCGATATATCTCTGTAATGCCAATAGCCAGCTAGCAGTTATAGGTAGTGCGAATAGCAAAGATAAGAGTAGCTCACCCGCAATTAGCCAGAAGTACTTCTTCCTCGGCAAATCGATATGCCATCCTTCGCACTGCCCAGCTCGTCGGCGGTAGAGGCGGGCTAGATAGTCGCAACGGCTGGCATGGCATTCGGCATTAGAGCTCGGTAGCAGCGAGTAGGCGCAGCAACTTGGCGCCGGAAGTCAAATTCCCGACGAGATCATTCTGGTTGGAGAGGGGATTTCGACGCCGTCGGTGCTAGGGTTCATGCGAAAGGAGGGACGGGTGGATTTGTGAATTCGGTCAACGCACCATGCTCCTTTAGTCTCTCGTTACGCCTAAGTGGTTGCCGCGTTGGCGCTCGCGTCACGAAAATATTACTGACATGAGGGTCCCGACCGTCTACTTCACGGGGTAGTTTCACAGAATGTTTGGATTTGGTAGGGGTGAGATGAGTTTGCATCGAAATGGCCCCTCTTGGTAGTTGGCGGCCCAACATTTCGAAACGCGGCAATTTCAGGCAACTTAGGTATTGTGGTGTACTCGCCCGGGAACTTTGGTACCGCAAACGAACAGGCCCGACCTAGCAACTCCACATTTTTATTTTTTTAATGAAAACATTGTCGTTGCTTACCTTATGTGTGGCCTGATGGCCCAAAATATATCGAGCTCATTGGGGAACCCCAAGAGGAAGGTATGATGAGCATAGCAACAAGTTTTCCCTCAGTACGAAACCAAGGTTATAAATCCAGTAGGAGCTAGGAAACACCCCAAAGGTGTAGCTAGCTAAACGTTGGTAGGGCGCACTACCGGTGCTAGCAGCAACATGGAGACCTGCACAACACAACCATAGAAATTTGTCCCCAACTTGCGATGAGGTTGTCAATCTCACCGGTTTTGCTGAAAACAAAGGATTAAACGTATCGAATGGAAGGAAGTAATAGTTTGCAGAAAGTAAACACAAAGCTCTAGTAAACAGTTTGATTGTAGATTGAATGTAAAAGAAAGGACAGGGGTCCATAGTTCACTAGAGGTGGCTCTCCTTAAGATAGATAACATGCTAGGTGAACAAATTACAGCGGGGCAATTGACAAATATCGAGAAAGCATACAAGCATATAGTACTCATCTTGACTCCTTTGAGATTCGATTGGGCATTACAACATTATACATAGACCGCCATCCAACTGCATCTATGACTAATAATCCACCTTCAGGTTATCATCTGAACCCCCTCCAGTATTAAGTTGCAAGCAACAGATTATTGCATTACGAATTGCATGTAAAGTAAACAATACGATTGTTCTATGAACAAAGGATTGTTGTTTTCTCCCTAGTAGCAACAACACATCTAGTACCTTAGAGATTTCTGTCACTTCCCCAGATTACTAGAGGCATGAACCCACTATCGAGCATAAATACTAACTCTTGGAGTTGCTAGCATCTACTTGGCCAAGATAGCTACTAACGACGGAAAGCATGCAAGATCACAAATAACAAAGACATGATAGAATCAATAATCAATCTGAAATAGCATCTCAATATCCATCGGATCCCCGCAAACACAACATGCAGAATTACAAATAGATGATCTTGATCATGAACGGAGCTCACAAGATCTAAACATGAAAGCACAAAGGAGGAGAACCAGCCATCTAGCAACTACATGGAACCGTAGTCTAGAGATAAACTACTCATGCATCACACCGGAGGCTTGCATGATGATGACGAAGGCCTCCAGGGTGAATTCCCCTCTCCGGCAGGGTGCCGGGGAGAGCTTCAGATCCCTCCCGATCTAGGGATGGAGACGACGGCGGCTATAGACTCTTTCGTGGAATTTTTGATCGGCTCCTTAGGGTTTCCATATCAGAGGCAATATATAGGCGGAAGGAGAGGCCAAGGGGGTGCCTGGGCTGGCTGCACCACCCCCTGGCACGGGCCAAGCCTGGCCGCGTGGCCAGGTGGTGTGGCCGCCCTCTGGCCCTTCTCCGTCTCGTATTCTGGCTCCAAGTGTCCCCCGGTAAAATAATAACTTTGGCTTTTGTCCCGTCCAATCCCAAGAATATTCATTTTCTGACTTCCTGGAACCAAAAACAGCAGAAAACAGGCAGCTGGCACTATGGCTCTTGTTAATAGGTTAGTCCAAGAAATCATATGAAAAGTACTCCAAATTGTGGACAAAACACAAGAAAGTAGATAAAACCAAGCATGGAACATCAAAAATTATAGATACATTTGCAATGTATCAACATCCCCAAGCTTAACTCCTGCTCGTCCTTGAGTAGGTAAGTGATAAAAAGAAAGAATAATTTTTTAGGTGACATGCACCATCATAAACTTGTTCAAAGTATTTGTAAAACATTCAAAGCTGGGATCATAGTACTTCAATCATAACATGAAAGGCAAAGTTCTAGCAATAAGACAAAGAAACTATGTTGCAACATAAAAAGGCACAAACAAAAGATTCATGAATAACAATGTTTTGCAAGACGTTTGTTTGTTTCACATAAAGAAAACATAGCATAATGGCATTCAGCTTGTTCCTCATAGAGTAGCAAATAAATGCATAGGACACCTTCAAAGTTTATAAGAGTGACTAGATACAAATAGTTTAAAACAAAAAATATCAAGGTATGCATCAATCAACAAGTCTTGGGACAATGCACATAGAACTAAGAATGGCCACTATGCTCTCAAAGTAAGTGCATAAAGATAGAAGGTGGAGACTCAATATATAAGTGGAAGATAAGCCTTCATAGAAGGAAGTAGGTATTCAAGTTTTATAAAGAGCTTCCAAAAATTATGGTACTTAATAGCTTTCAGCTCTCATTGCCCCTATCATAAGCATCTTGAAGGTGATTAAGGTCAAAGTGAACAAACTATGGTGTACAGGCTTGACGAAGTATAAGTTAGAAATCTCATGTCCCTTGAATACGAGGGCCGCTCCACATGCTACTCAAGTTTAGTCACCGGTAAGTTCTTGTCATCGTAAGTACATGTGAATCATAGAGAACCGCCAACGGGGTACCCCTTGCCCGATGATACGGAAGAATCCCCATATCAAAATGACAAGGCAAGCAGACAACAAGCATATCATCAATAATCTTATTTACCATGGGAATATGGTGCTTTTTTCTCTCTTTCCTCTTTTCATAATCTCTTTTTTTCTCTTTTTCTTTTTTCTCAATATAGGACTCTTTTCTTATAAGAAGAATGCTTCATAGACAGCTCATTATGGTTACGCTGCAGGTTTCCACCATGTCAGCATGGATTAGACCAGCGGCCTAGGCGTTTCTCTAACACATATACATAACTCCATGGACTTACAAGCTTCCCTTTCATTTCACACCGACGACATCCATAGACAAAAGAGCATGATATCAACTAGGTACAAAGTACCAGTGCAATGTTGAAAGCGTTCCCCATGACAACATGGTTCTGCTAATCCCCAACAAATAAGTGCAAGCATATACAACATAGACAACACAATGGTTCAAGTTTATTAAGGGCAAGAAAATTAAAGTGTGCCATCAAGTTCGTGAGAGCTTTAATCACTAGTTTTCTCATAACAAGTTTAATTTGGAAGGTAGACAAAAACATGAATATACTTGGAATAGCATATGCTAATAGGTAGGTATGGTGGACTCTTTGGAATAACTTGGTTTAGGGAGTTGGATGCATGAGTGGAACTCATACTTGGTTGCGGAGGCTAGCAAAAGACTGGGAGCGACAAACTAAGAGAGCAATAATGGCCATAATCATGCAGAGCGACAAAACATCATTGATCAAAGCATAAAGTGATACTACAAGTTGAAAACTAAAGGATCATCAAGGCTATGGTGACTTTAGATAGTCATAACATGGTGTGAGCATGTGCCAAGTCAACCCAAATAAAGCATCAAAGGAGAATACCCCAATACTTTGCTTTACTATGCTAAAACAACGCATGATTCATCCAAGGCACATTAAGCAATCTCAATTGTTTATAAGAAGTCATGCTATAGCAAATAATATTAAGCATAAAGCCAAAACAATAGCAAGCATGGCATGACAAAGCATAGGCCACAGTCAAAAACAAGCTCTCTTTACCACTTAAGCATGAACTTTCCTACTCTTTTCCAATCCAAACCAAACTATTTAAAAACCAATGTATGAAAGAGGGAGTCCAACCAATTTATTCAGAAAACTAAGCAAACAAAAAACCAAAACAAAAACAAAAAATAAGACGCTCCAAGAACAACACAACTGTGCATGAAACAATAAAAATGAAGCGTTCGGAAGAAACCTGGGATTTTTATTGATGAAGAAGGGATGCCTTGGTCATCCCCAAGCTTTGACGCTTGTACTTCTTGGATATTTCTTGGGGTGACACGCATAGCATCCCCAAGCTTGAGCTTTAGTCCATTCTTCATCTTATTACTCGTTCCTTCCATACACCTAAAATTTTTCTTTCATACAAAACTTCACACAATCTTTATTAGCAACATTAGTGCACTCAAGATAATAGGTCTTTAGGTTCAGTTCTAACACTAATAAAACTTCCATTAAAAAACTATCTACTGTAGCACTTCCCTCAAAAAGCTCAATTCCCGAAAAGAACTCAAAAAGGAACCAACAAGAAGCAAATGCAGAAAATGGTAGAAATCAGTCAAAATAGACCAACAGGTAAAGACGAATTTTTTCGAAGACCTTCTGTTGATCAAATAAAAAAGTGTTGAACTAACGAAATTAGATAACAACCTGGGGCAGAAGCACAAAAATTCACGCCTCAAAAGGACGTTCAGAGATTTTACACAAATTTTTACGATGAAGCACAGAAATCTTTTTCGGGACAGCAACTTTCCCAATCATTACTTCTCTCTCATTAGAGGTTACTCTTGGCACAAAAAGCAAATAAAAAGGATAAGGAGCGGTTATTACTGAAGTAATAACTTCTAAGACTCATCTAAAACTTTTGGGTTATCTCCAAATAAGTACTTTTCTTTAACGCCTTTAAGTTAGGCATAAGAAGCAAGAAAAAGGATCAAGTGTTCTCAAATGAAGAAGTATTAAGAGCAACACCAGAAATATCTTCAACAAGGCAAGGTATATCATCCAAATAAGTTCTAGAGGATACTCTCTCAATGCTCTTGGGTGCACTATTTTCATCAAACGGGTTTTCGAGAACAATCCAATCAAGATTCTTTTCTATGGCTTCATGCATTGCCACTAGTTTAAAGGGTGTTGGTATCTTAATTTCCTCCCCATTAGGTTCACTTTTGCTTATCTTTTCTAGTGTTCCAACAACATCTACACATGAGCCTAGCATATTGAAACGTTCAAAAACTTTTCTAGCTTCCTTGGCAACATCATAGAATTCCTTAAGCAAAGTTTCTAGAATAAAATCCCTCTTTTCAGGGTCCTCAATTTCTTTAAGTTTAAGAAACATTACTTGCATTAAGGGGTTAAGGTTAAAAAACCTAGCTTCCAACATGTGAACTAAAGAAGCTGCAGCAATCTCATAGTTTGGAGCAAGTTCTGCAAGGGATCTATCCTAAATATCCTTATGTTTACTAACATGATTGAAGAATTCTTCAATATTATCTTTTCCAATTATAGAACCACTACCTATTGAAAGGTCTTTCAGGGTGAATTAGGGATCAACATGGTGAGCTAAGAAAGAGGTAACAACTATAGGGAGACTTAAATTTTGTGTGTTTTTAATAAACAAAGCAAACTTGTAAAACTAATTTTTGTGTGTTTTTGATAAAGAAACAAGCAAACAAAACAAAATTAAACTAAGCAAAACAAAAATAACAAAGTAAAGAGATTGGTTATGAGGGACTCCCCTTGTGAAGATGTCCTTGACTCCCCGACAACGGCGCCAGAAAAAGAGCTTGATGGCCCAAAATATATCGAGCTTGTTGGGGAACCCCAAGAGGAAGGTATGATAAGCACAACAACAATTCTCCCTCAGTACGAAACCAAGGTTATCAATCCAGTAGGAGCTAGAAAGACCCCAAAGGTGTAGCTAGCTGAACGTTGGCAGGGCGCACTACCGGTGCTAGCAACAACGTGGAGACCTGCACAACACAACCATAGAACTTTGCCCCGAACTTGCGTTGAGGTTGCCAATCTCACCGGTTTTGCTGAAAACGAAGGGTTAAACGTATCGAATGGAAGGAAGTAATAGTTTGCAAAAAGTAAACACAAAGTAGTAAACAGTTTGATTGTAGATTGAATATAAAAGAAAGGATCGGGGTCCATAGTTCACTAGAGGTGGCTCTCCTTAAGATAGATAACATGATGGGTGAACAAATTACAGCGGGGCAATTGACAAATATCAAGAAAGCATACAAGCATATACTACTCATCTTGACTCCTTTGAGATTCGATTGGGCATTACAACATTATACATAGACCGCCATCCAACTGCATCTATGACTAATAATCCACCTTCAGGTTATCATCCGAACCCCCTCCAGTATTAAGTTGCAAGCAACAGATTATTGCATTACGAATTGCGTGTAAAGTAAACAATACGATTGTTCTATGAACAAATGATTGTTGTTTTCTCCCTAGTAGCAACAACACATCTAGTACCTTAGAGATTTATGTCACTTCCCTAGATTACCAGAGGCATGAACCTACTATCGAGCATAAATACTAACTCTTGGAGTTGCTAGCATCTACTTGGCCAAGATAGCTACTAACAACGGAAAGCATGCAAGATCACAAATAACAAAGACATGATAGAATCAATAATCAATCTGAAATAGCATCTCAATATCCATCGGATCCCTGCAAACACAACATGCAGAATTACAAATAGATGATCTTGATCATGAACGGAGCTCACAAGATCTAAACATGAAAGCACAAAGGAGGAGAACCAGCCATCTAGCTACTACATGGACCCATAGTCCAGAGATGAACTACTCACGCATCACACTGGAGGCTTGCATGATGATGATGAAGGCCTCCAGGGTGAATTCCCCTCTCCGGCAGGGTGCTGGGAAGAGCTTCAGATCCCTCCCGATCTTGGGATGGAGACGACGACGGCTACAGACTCTTTCGTGGAAATTTTGACCGGGTCCTTAGGGTTTTTGTATCAGAGGCAATATATAGGCGGAAGGAGAGGCCGAGGGGGTGTCTGGGCTGGCCACACCACCCCCTGGCGCGGGCCAAGCCTGGTCGCGCGACCAGGTGGTGTGGACACCCTCTAGCCCTTCTCTGTCTCGTATTCTGGCTCCAAGTGTCCCCCGGTAAAATAATAACTTTGGCTTTTGTCCCATCCAATTCTGAAAATATTCATTTTCTGACTTCCTGGAACCAAAAACAGCAGAAAATGGGCAGCTGGCACTGTGGCTCTTGTTAATAGGTTAGTCCAACAAATCATATGAAAAGTACTCCAAAGTGTGGACAAAACATAAGAAAGTAGATTAAACCAAGCATGGAACATCAAAAATTATAGATACATTTGCAATGTATCATGGCCTTGATATCGTTGCTTAGGGGTTTATTTTAAATATAAGGTTGAACACTCGCGGCCATTGATGGGTATGAAATATAGTCATCTACGTCCACATTATAACTCGATATTATTCATATTTTTTATGAAATATCTCTCTAAAACCTGCCACTAATGCCTAATGATCAAAAGGGTATGCAATCCTTTCTTTCTATTTTTCCCGGCGCAGATAATGACGTTTGATGATGGGAATCACAACATTAAAGTCAAAATACGAGATTTCCAACAACCTGAAGAAACCAGGGGTCGTGAAGTAGAAGCAGACACTTTAACGACCAGCTATATGGCGGGAATAAAATTCCGGTCGAATAGTCCCGATCGTATAGTTGCCATTGACACCGCTAGGTCAAACAGAACAACTTTCATGAAGGGACCCCTATATAAAGAGGCTTCGGGCGACGAGAAACGAGAGAGCCAGATCGCCAGCCGCCCCCAGAAACCTGCATCCACAACACCGAAGAGTTGCCGAAGGAATAGAATTAGATCTAATCTCCAAACCCTTCTCCACCACCATAGCCATATTCCACAACTTGTAATAGTACATCTCATCTTCGACTGGTGACATTTTAAGACTATTTGCTATCAATCTCATGATTTCCATTGCAATATTTATGATTGTTGATTTCATCTCTATGTGTGAGTAATTCTCCTTGGGCTAAGGGCTTCGGCCTAGCCATGTAGCTTTTGTGCATATTATTTATCATAGATGGGATCATGTATTAGTTCGTATGAAATGATGATTATTGTATCCTCTCATGCCTCAATCCAAGGACTTGTCAAGTACCCATGACTCTGAGGATTGAGCCAGGTATAGGGAGTATGAGTAATGACTAATCTACAGGTTGGGAACCGCAGCGATAGAAGGGGTAGTACGGTTGTATGTGAGGGATTTACTTGGGATTAAATGTGATGTCACTATGCATATCATTAGTTCTCTTTCTTCTATGGATGAGACTAGTAGGTTATTGCTATAAGCGGTTGTGGAGGCAATAGCAATTATGGATGCACTGCCCACATATAATTATCTTGCTCTAACAATTCATGCATACTTTATTATTATCTTTTATTCCCATCAGATGTTTTGCACAGCTACAGGTGAAACCGAAATCCCTAGGCCCTCTTTCTCCATCATCGACAACAACAAAAGACAGCAAACACTTTGTCCGGTAAAACACAAAAAGAATTCTTAAACTCCCAAAGGTCCATTAAAGTAACTTCACTATGCTTTCTGCTTCCCGAGGATTCAATAACCTACGTCTACTAGCGAAAAGGAGCTATACTACATCCGTAATCCGGATCGAAGGTATCAACCCTTTTTCTGGCGCCGTTGCCAGGGAAGCAATAGCTACCTTGGTGAGGTTAGTAGGAACCTTGCTAGTTTTAATTTTTAATTTTAATTTTGTTAGTTTGCTTTCAGTCTTTATTTGAAAAACCCAAAAAATGAGTTAGTATTTAAATGCTTGTTTTTACTATCATAAGTCTTTGTTTAAGAAAACCCAAAAACATAGGAAACACGGCTGAAAAGAACCTTGGGGAGTTTACAACTCCCAACAATGATTATTTGCATACTCCTATTACCCAACCAGAAATTACTACTGATGATTATGAAATTAAGACCCACTATTTAAGTTTGGTTAAACAGAAACAATTTGGAGGCTTTGCTGTTGAGGACGTAGGTATGCACTTGAACACTTTCACTGAAATATGTGATATGATGCGCATTAAAGATGTTAACCCCGATGCGGTCAAATTGCGTTTATTTCCTTTTTATCTTAGAGGAAGAGCAAAAGAATGGTTGTTATCTTTGCCTAGAAATACTATTACATCATGGGTGGAGTGTACTTCTTTATTTATGACTAAAATTTTCCCACATGCAAATACTATGCAACTAATATCTAATATTACTGGTTTTAGACAGGAAGAGCGTGAGCCACTAGCGCTTGCATGGGAGAGGATGAAAGAATGCACGAGAAACTATCTCAGTCATGGGATGGAAGATTGGTTAATTCTCCATTTATTTCATAATGCTCTTAACCCTATGTCTAAGTATATGCTTGATACTGCAGCTGGAGGAACATTTATGGGCAAACATATTACTGAAGCAAAGCAGCTGTTATACAATATGCAAGACAAACATGCCCAGTGGCATGTGGATAGATCAAACACGAAGAAGGTGAAATCCGTCTCACTGCAAGAAAATGAAGAACTCAATGTTAAGCTAGATGAGCTCATATTAGCCATAAAAGGTAAGGAAATCTAGGTAAGAGTTATCCCAGAATCAAATATTGAAGAAATAGACTTCATAGCTCGTAATGATTATAACCCTGCTTGGAAGAAGAATTATAATCCTAATTTTCAGAAACATTATTCTAGTCCTACAGGTAACTCTAATAATAATATGAGAACAAGTAATGGTAGTCTCGAAGAAACACTTAAGTCCTTTATGGACTCACAAAATGAGCAAAACAATATCCTTGTTAAAATAACGGAGAACCATGATACTATGCTTGGTAAATTATGTAACCAAGCTGTAAGTTTGAGGAATGATTTGCAGGCCATCCAAGAAAGAATAAGGATTGTTGAGGCACAGCTGTAAGATAACCGAGAGTCAAACTCTCATTCTAGCTAAATTTGTAGGTAAAGCCGAGCCCAATCTTGTTGAAGACCTCAAGATGATGAGAATCCAAAGGGAGGAGCTTGAAGAAGTTGATTATAGTAATGCTCCTTCACCAAATTACACTGTTGAAGATCTTGTAAATGGATCAATATCAAGATTCTAGTAAGTGAAGGAAATAAGGAAGCTATGTATCAACACTTCATTAATCAGGTAGAAATAAAGGTTCGTGAGCTTGAGGAAGAATATAAGATAATTGCTGAAAAATTACCAGTGAAGCTTGATGATATATTTGAGCCTACTATTAAGATTAAAATTGGGACCAATAAGATAGATGCACTTTGTGATCTAGGTGCAAGCGTTTCAACAATTTCAAAAAGTCTTTTTAATAAGTTAAATCTTGGCTCTTTTTAAATCACCGAGTTAAAATTACATCTAGCAGATTCTACCTACAAACAAGTTGTAGGGATTAAAAGAAAATACTTTAGTATACATTAAAGGTTGTCCTTCTCTTATTGATTTTGTTATTGTTGACATTCCGAAAGATGCTACTGCT
This sequence comes from Avena eriantha, assembly GCA_910589775.1. Lineage (NCBI taxonomy): Eukaryota > Viridiplantae > Streptophyta > Magnoliopsida > Poales > Poaceae > Avena > Avena eriantha. The sequence goes on along the minus strand of OU342744.1, from coordinate 233,291,394 downwards.
CCTATTATATTAGGCCGTCCATTCTTAAGAACTATTAAGGCTTTGATTAATATACAAGAAGGGAACGTGAAGCTTTAATTTCCTTCATGGGATCCTTTTGTTATTCATTTTCCCAGGAAGAAGAAAGCCAAGCATGATGAAAAGGAGGCCATCACTTTGAAGGCCAACTATTTTGGAGTGGGTGTTCCACTCATCTGGCCTAAGTGAGCAACATTGAGGTCAAGGTATTGACCATAAAAGAGCGCTCAATGGGAGGCAACCCATGTGAAATAAAGGTTCGAGTAAATTTTTTAAGTTTTAGTTTAAGTTTTATGTTTAATAAAGAGTGCTAGAAAGATCCAATCAGGAGAAGAAGTTCAGTAGTACTAAAAATCCTGCTTCATACATGTTGATGTTGGTGATGGCTCTGAAATATAGCCATCTACATCCACATTTAAACTGGATATTAGTCATATTCTTGATGAAATATCTCTCTAAACCCCGCCACTAATGCTAATATTTAGAGGGGTATACAATCCTTTCTTTTGTATTTTTCCTACGTAGATAATGTCGTTTAAAGGAGGGAATCACTACATTAAAGTCAAAGATACGAGATTTCCAACTACCAGAAGAAACTAGGAGCCTTGCATCGGAGGCAGACACCATAACTACCAACTATACGGCTGGAGCAAAAATTCCGACTGTATAGCTCCGGTCGTATAGTTGGCGCCGCCACCTTTAGGTCAAACAGAACAACTTTCGTGAAGGAACTGCTATATAAAGAAGCCTCGGGCGACAAGAAACAGAGCCCAGAAGAGACGCACCGTAAGTCCCTGCCATAGATCACCAGCTGCCTCCACATCTCCAGACCCTTCTCCATCTCCATAGCCATACTCCACCACTTGGAATAGTAGATCTCTTCTCCGATTGGTGATATTGTAAGACTATTGCTATCAATCTCATGATTTTTATTACAATGTTTGTGATTGTTGATCTCATCTTTATGTGTGAGTAATTCTCCTTGGGCTAAGGGCTTCAGCCTAGCCTTGTAGCAATTGTGCATGTGAATTATCATAGATGGGATCGTGTATTAGTTTGTATGACATGATGATTATTGTATCCTCTCTTGCCTCAATCCAAGGACTTGTCAGGTACCCAAGACCCCAAGGGTTGAGCCAGGTATAGGGAGTATGAGTGATGACTGATCTGCAGGTTGGGAACCCCAGTGACAGAAGGGGTAGTACGGCTGTATGTGAGGGATTTGCTTGGGATTAACGGTGACATCACTATGCATATCATTAGTTCTCTTTCTTCTATGGATGAGACTAGTAGGTTATTGCTATAAGCAGTTGCAAAGGCAATAGCAATTATGGATGCATTGCCCACATATAATCTATCTTTCTCTAACAAGTACACACATGCTTTATTTCTATCTTTTATTTCCATCAGATGTTTTTGCATAGCTACAGGTGAAACCGAACGCCCTAGGCCCTCTCTCTCCATAATCAACAACAACCAAAAGACGCAAACTACTGGTCCGGTGAAAACACAAAAGGAATTCTAAAACTCCTGAAGGTCTGTTAAAGTAACTTCACTACGCATTCGCTTCCCGAGCATTCGATAACCTAGGTCTACTAGGGAAAAAGAAGCTATACTACATCCGTAATCCGGATCGAAGGTATCAGTTGGTCGACAATTTTACTGTCATTTTCTATCAAAACAAGGTGTTTCACTAACTTTCAGGATAAGAAAGAATTCTCGAAGAAATAGAATTTTTTTGATGACTACAGAAGGTTTAACGACCAACTATATGGCGGGAATAAAAATTTCGGTCGTATAGATATCTTTGCCATCGACAAATTTCTCTTCGAAGGTACTGAAGGTTTAATGACCAACTATACAGTGGGAATAAAAATTCCGGCCATATAGTTCCGGTTGTATAGATATCGATTCCTTCGTAAAATTTCTTTTCCAGGTACAGAAGGTTTGATGACCAACTATACGGCAAGAACAAATTGTTCCGACCATATAGTTCTGGCCATATAGTTGCGCCACCAGGTGAAAACCCTAATTTTTTTACAGCAGACCAACTATACGGCGGGAAAAAATTGTTTCGGCCATATAGTTTGGCCGCATAGTTGCATCCGACCAAAAAATCGTCACGGGAGGTACCTCCAACCCCAAAATTTCAATCCTTTTTTATTCTACCTCCAAACTCTATCAAAACCTCAAGAGATCTTCATATCTACTCAATTCCGTTCAATTTCCTCGCACACAAGTGATCTACAGTGTGTTTCTCTTCTAATCCTCCAATTACTTTTTGCAAATTTATCTTTGATCTCTTGTCATTATCAATCTAGGGTGAGACCTACTATGAACTAATTGCCATGATTCTCTTGCCTAGATTATTATTTGGAGGGGACTCTTTAGTGTGCTATGATGAGGAATATGTTATGCTTATTATCATTGGATCAAAAAAAATATTTTTCTCTTTCCTTATTATTTTAGATGATGAACACAAGGATCCAAACTCGTGTTTGTGTCGCTGCTAGTGCTTCTCGGGCTGCCGTTCAAGAACGCATGGGGATACAGTTCAGGGATGAGCTCCAACGTGATCGCTTCAACAAGATCAAGAACCGAGAAGTGAAGGCAACCAAGTGGGCTTGCCGCATTATATTGAATCAACTCGGTATTTCTAATGACTTCAATTTACTTTGCAATAGGGTTGGCCTGCAAAACTTTGTATTCAATGATGTGCCTACTTATCGTCGGTTAACTCTTGAATTTCTAATTTTTTTGCAAAGCACCGTTAAACCATGGCATGGAGAGGACATGATTTCTTTCTGACTTATGAACAACAATTATGCTTTATCACTAGATGAATGGTGTGCATGTTTTAATTTTCCAAAAAATAATGCTAATGACTTATGTGCATCCTTTACTGGCTTAGACCCTTCCCTGGAACTTTATTATAATGGAATGAGTTTCACTTCTAGAGTAAGCAAGGGGAGGAATGTTCAACATCCTGCAATTCGCTATTTGTTCTATGTTATTGCTAACACCTTGCAGGCATGAAATGAGTTCACGAGACTCAATGAGGAGGACATCTTAGTCCTCGCAAAAGATGCTTTCAACAACATTGACTTGTCACTCAACTTGGGCGCAATTCTTGTGTGCTATTTGGAGCACCAATCCGCCCAAAGCCAAGGACCAATCACATGTGGAGGCGTCATCACCATGCTTTCCATTTCCCTAGGCATCGACCTAGGTGAGTTGCAACCAGTGCTAGGTGAGCGACGTGTTGGTTTATCTACTTTAAAAATCTTGTGGAATGGTCACTAGGAGAGGTGGTGTTTATTACCTGCATATTGTTGGAGCTAGGCGTCTCTACCCTGCTCCTTTGCCTAATGGTCTTTTCTCTATCGAGGAAGGATGTTTGCTATATGACTTGCAGGTTGAGAAACACCAATCTGAGGAGGAGATTCCAGATGAGGATGAGGACCAAGAAGAGGAGCAAGTAGTTCCTTATCAAGAGGAGCAGCTACCAACCTAGTTCGCTACATACCAAGGCTTTCAAGAACTTGGAGGAACTGTGTAGAGGATGCATAACCTCTCCTTGAACCTCCGAGAAACAACTAGTAATTTATCAACTCAATTTGCGAACCGGAGTTACGACTTTTTCCCGCCACCACAATGATTTGAAGGGATTCCAAAAGCCTAAGTTTTGGTAAGTTTCCTCATTATCTTTATTTGGCATTCATTTGCTTTTATTTATTTCGAGGTTATGTTTTTAATTCGAGTTTATAAGCACTAGTGTTGGTTTCCCCAACACTTTACCTTTAGTTATTTCTATTTGTTTTTGAGATTTTCTAGCTGAGCTTTGCCACCAATTTTCTATTCTTTAATTCCCTCTCTTAAAAACAACAAAAATATTTCTCCATTTATCTTTATTTTCCCTCTTCCTTCCTTTCTATTCTCCTTGTGGCTTTCACATATTTGTAGGAGAGTGATCGACTTTGAGTTTCCAAGAAGCAAATCAAAAGGGAAGAGAGAAGTGGAACAAATCATGAGAGGTATGTCTTAAGACTCCCCACTTTTGAAGTTTGAGAAACCCATGCTAGTTAGTAGTAAATGTTAAGATATTATATTGGTGGAGTGAGTCTTTATATTGTATTAAAATTTTGTTTGCATGCGTGTTTAGTTGGGTATATTTTGTTCCACCTCTTGTAGTTAACCAAGTCTTGCCTAAAAATTTGCTAAACAATTGTAATAAGGAAAAGTCTCACAATTGAAGGCTTGGGTGTTGTAGTGTTTAGTATTGAAGGCTTATTTCTAGAGACACTCAACACGACAGAAAATAATGATTGACTTGATAGCTCTCTTTAAAAGGATTTGTTCAATTGAATTAATGTTTAGCAGTTTTTGTGAGCATGTGAAAGTTTGACTTGTGAATCATAAGAATGATATAGCTTTATGCGTGTCAAACTTCATGGGATGCCAACAACTCCGCTAGCCTACGAACGATCTTCATGGAGGAAACTCCTAGATTTTGGCTATGAGTTGATTAAACATACGTAGCAGCAATGCTATAATGGGTAAGATTCTTAGCAATCTCGGGTAGCTATGTTCATGATGGAATCACTCCTCTGGCTGAAATGAGTAATCATTATGCAAAAGGAACAAAAACCTTGGTGATGCCACGAGTGTCCATCACAGCCCGATAAACTTTTTTTGGCATGCTCTCAATTACTTGAAAAGTCTTGACTTATTGATGTGGGAGAATTGAGATACTCTAGTGTATATGTTTTTCATGACAACTCTCACACTCTCAATTTTACATGATTATACTTTATTGTTCAAAGGCAAGCCTATGAGTTGATTACATGACATGGAATAAAGTTTACTCATTTGAATCATCCATGTTAACAATAATTTTTATGCGCTATAAGGATGCATAAAAACCCATATGATATGCTTGCCATTACTCTATCTATGCTGAAGTTTTTCAGATTTATAAAGTGGAGGAAACATGAGACTACCAATCATGAGTAAGATCATCATCTTGTTATTTCAGCTTAAATGCTGATTTACTTTTTGATTTTGGTTTTGTTGCTCGAGGACGATCAAGTTTAAGCTTGGGGAGGTTGATGGCTGCGAAATATAGCCATCTATGTCCACATTTAAACTGGATATTATTCATATTTTTGATGAAATATCTCTCTAAACCCTGCCACTAATGCCTAATAATCAAAGGGGTATGCAATCCTTTCTTTATATGTTTTCCTGCGTAGATAATGACATTTGATGATGGGAATCACAACATTAAAGTCAAAGATACGAGATTTCCAACAACTCGAAGAAATCAGGGGTCGTGAAGTGGAAACAGACGCTTTAACGACCAACTATACCACGGGAATAAAATTTTGGCCATATAGTTCTGGTCGTATAGTTGCCATCGACACCGCTAGGTCAAACAGAACAACTTTCATGAAGGGACCCCTATATAAAGAGGCTTCGGGCGATGAAAAATGAGAGCCAGATCGTGAGCCGCCCTCAGAAACCTGCATCCACAACACCAAAGAACCACCGCAGGAATAGACTTAGATCTAATCTCCAAATCCTTCTCCACCACCATAGCCATATTCCACCACTTGTAATAGTGGATCTCATCTTCGATTGGTGACATTGTAAAAATATTTGCTATCAATCTCATGATTTCGATTGCAATGTTTATGATTGTTGATTTAATCTCTATGTGTGAGTAATTCTCCTTGGGCTAAGGGCTTTGGCCTAGCCATGTAGCTTTTGTGCATGTTATTGATCATAGATGGGATCATGTATTAGTTTGTATGACATGATGATTATTGTATCCTCTCTTGCCTCAATCCAAGGACTTGTCAGGTACCCAAGACTCCGAGGATTGAGCCAGGTATAGGGAGTATGAGTAATGACTAATCTACAGGTTAGGAACCCCAGTGATAGAAGGGGTAGTACAACTGTATGTGAGGGATTTACTTGGGATTAACGGTGACATCACTATGCATATAATTAGTTCTCTTTCTTCTATGGATGAGACTAGTAGGTTATTGCTATAAGCGGTTGCGGAGGCAATAGCAATATGAATGCACTACCCACATATAATTATCTTGCTCTAACAATTACATGGATACTTTATTATTATCTTTTATTCCCATCAGATGTTTTGCACAGCTACAGGTGAAACCGAAAGCCTTAGGCCCTCTCTCTCCATCATCATCAACAACAAAAGACAGCAAACTCTTTGTCCAATAAAACACAAAAAGAATTCTAAAACTCCCGAAGGTCCATTAAAGTAACTCCACTATGCTTTCTGCTTCCCGAGGATTCGATAACCTAGGTCTATGATACGTCGTAAACATATCTATAATTTTTGATGCTCCATGCTTGTTTTGTATCAACTATCTTGTGTTTTGTCTACACTTTGAGGCATTTTTATACATTTTTTGGAACTAACCTATTAACAAGATGTCGCAGTGCCAGTTGCCTGTTTTCTGCTATTTTTGGTTTCAGAATAGCTAGTAAATAAATATTCTCGGAATTGGATGAAACAAAATCCGAAGTTCCTATTTTCCCGACACAAGACGGAGTCCAAAGCAGAGACGGAGGAGGGCACCGAGGCGGCCACACCCTATGGTGGCGTGGGTACCCCCAGGCGTGCCACCAGGTGGTGTGGGCCCCTCGGGCCTCCACCGACCATGCCCCTTCACCTATATATTCCCCCCGAGATGAAAACCCTAGGGGAGGATCAGAATTCCACGAAAAGTTCAGCAGCGCCGCCGCCACCGAAGAGGAGATTCGGGGGACAGAAGTCTCTGTTCCGGCACCCTGCCGGGACGGGGAAGTGCCCCCGGAGCCATCTCCATTGACTCCACTGCCATCTCCATCGCCGTTGCTGACTCCCATGACAAGGATGGAGTAGTTCTCTCTCGAGGCTAAGGGCTCTACCGGTAGTTATGTGTTCATCTCTCTCTCTATGCATGATCTTATTGAGATCATGAGCTTTGTAATCTAGATCTATTCTGCTACTCAAGTGCTTTAATTAATCTCTGCTTATCCCCACGTGTGTGAAGTTGACAGTGTGCACACTGTGTGGCATTTAGGCTAAGGTTACAGAAATACTTATCATGAGTATAATTTGAGTTGGATGTCTCTATGAGATTGTGGTGTTTGTTGGAACCATCTAGCGCTCAAGGTGATAGTGAGGGGTTATTTAGATGGGGAATGCGAACTTTAAGGTGTGTTGTTATAGCCCTACATCGTCTAACCGGAGAGTAGTTCAGGGTATCATAATGAAGAGAAGATATTTATATGAGAGTGTCCACTAGTGAAAGTATGATCTCTAGGCCTTGTTTCTAAGCATTGAAACACCGTTTACAATCGGTCCTGTTACATGTTTGCTTGCTGCCACTCTTATTTCAGATTGCAATTACCACTTATAATTATCCATATTACTTGTATTTCACTATCTCTTCGCCGAACTAGTGCAGCTATACACCTGACAAGTGTATTGGGTGTGTTGGGGACACAAGAGACATCTTGTATCTTGATTGCAGGGTTTCTTGAGAGGTATACCTTTGACCACTTCCTCCCCGAGTTTGATAAACATTGGGTGATCCACTTAAGGGAAACTTGCTGTTGTTCTACAAACCTCTGCACTTGGAGGCCCAACACTATCTACAAGAATAGAAGCGTGCATAGACATCAAGCTATTTTCTGGCGCCGTTGCCGGGGAGGTAAGGTAAAAGGTACTCACATCCTCTGGCTACTAAGCTATCTTCTAGTATTGTTGCTGGTGTGTGAGTGCTCGGAGTTATTTCCTTTAGATTCCGCTATTATATCTTTTTGTTTCTTGTTTTTATTTTCACTAGTTAGGCTTAATGGAAAACAACAACAAAAATAGAGAGCTTTATAGTGTTTATCTTGAGTTAGGACATGAAGTGTTTGAAGAGAAAATTAAAAAACCTATGGAACTTTATTTGCATGCTAATAGCAATGTTATTAGTATGAATTCATTGACCACCATTATTGCTAATGCTATGGAAAAGTCTAAGCTTGGGGAAGCTGGTTTTGATGAGCATGATATTTTTAGTCCCCCAAGCATGGAGGATAAAATTTACTTTGATGATACTATACCTCCGATATATGATGATTACAATGATGAGTATGATATTTTCAGTCCACCTACTATTGAGGAGAAAATTAATTATAATTACAATATGCCTCCTCTATTTGATGATTATGGTGATGAGAATAATAATGATAGCTATTTTGTTGAATTTGCTCCCACTACGATTAATAAGAATGACTATGCTTATAGGGAGAGTGATAATTATTTTATGCATGTGGCTCATGATAAGAATGTTTTATGTGATACTTATATTGTTAATTTTATTCATGATGCTACTAAAAGTTATTATGAGGAGGGAAACATGGTTTTATGTATCTCAACAGTATTAAGTTTCCCCTCTTTATATTGAAATTTTTGAAGTTGCACTTGTTTTGCTTTCCTATGCTTGTTGCTTTGTGCTTTCATGACTTGTTTTTTTACAAGATTATTTTTTATAGGAAGTGGGTTAGACTAAAATTTGTTCCATATTTGCTTCTTGATGATCTCTTTTACTTCAATTCATATTTCTTATGTGAGCATCATCGAAATTATCATGCCTATCTTAATGGCTATAAAGAAAGAGCTTTTGGGAGACAACCCATTATATTTTTACTTTCAGTTTATTTTTGTTTTGTTGAGTATTGGAAGTTATTGCCTCTGTAATAACATCTACTTATCATTTTTGTTTTGTTTTTGTGCCAAGAATAACCTCTAATGAGAGGGAAGTACGATATGGGGAAATTACTGTCCCAAAACAGATTTATGTGCGTCACTGTAAAAAATCGTGAAAAATATCAGTACGTCGGATTGAGCTGTAATGTTTTGTGCTTATGCCCCAAGTTATTACCCAACTTCTGTTAGTTTAGCACTTTTCTATTTGAGCAACAGAAGGTCTTCGAAAAAATCGGTTTTTAGCTGTTGGTCTGTTTTGACAAATTTCTGCCATTATTTGCATTTGCCTCTTAATCTCTTTCTCTTTGAGTTCTCTTTGATCACTTGAGCTTTTAGAATAAATTTCTACAGTAGATTATGTTTTAATGGATGATTTACTTGAGTTGAAACTGAACCCAAAGGATTATTATTTTGAATACACTAATGCTGCTAATGAAGATTGTGTGAAGTTTTGTATCAAGGAAGTTTTCAAGTGTAGGGAGAGAATAATGTGATGAGATGAAGTATGGATAAAATATCAAGCTTGGGGATGCCACTTGTTTCACCCCAAGAAATATTCAAGAAGTACAAGCGTCAAAGCTTGGGGATGCCCAAGGCATCCCCTTCTTCATCAATAATCTCAGGTCTTCTTTCAAGATACTTTATTTTTATTACCTTATGCACTATGTGTTGTTCTTGGAGCGTCTTTGTTTTTAGTTTTCTTTTGCTTTATTTGCTGCAATAAGTTGGTTGGATCCCAGCACACTTCTTTTGGAGAGAGACACACCCCGTTATTCATTGCCTAGAACACTCTAATTTTCACTCTTATTGTTCTGTGAGTGTTCTCCTTTGCTAGCACTGCGTTTAACTTTAGTTTTCATATTCATTTGGCTTAGATTTTTAGTTCTTCTTTGTAGATGGGCGAGACATGCTCTCTAGTATTTATTGATTATTATCTTTGATAGTTGTTTCAAATAAGTCGATTGGTGTTGGAAAAGAGTAGGAAGTTTCATGCTTATAGTGGTACAAAAGGAAGCTTGTTTTGACTGTGACTTAGACTTTATCATGTCATGCTAGATGTTGCTTTGACCATATGCTTAGTGATTATTGTTGTATCATGACTTGTTTCAAACAACTGAGATTGCTTAATGTGCCTTGAAAGAATCATGCGTTGTTTTAGCATACAAAAGCATAATATTGTGGTATTCTCCTTTGATGTTTTATTTGGGTTGACTTGGCACATGCTTACACCATGTTAAGACTATGAACCAGTCACCATAGCCTCTATGATCATTTAGTTTTTGACTTACAATATCACTTTATGCTTTGATTAATACTGTTTTGTCGCTTTGCATGATTATGGCCATTATTGCTCTCTTAGTTGGTCGCTCCCAGTCTTTTGCTAGACTCCACCTGTACCAAGTATGAGTTCCACTCATGCATCCAACCTCCAAGAAAACCAAGTTATCCCAAATAGTCCACTATAAATTCCTATGTATGGTGTGTTACACCATTCCAAGTATATTCATGTTTTTATCTACCTTCCAAATTAAACTTGTGATATGAAAATTAGCGATTAAAGCTCTCACAAACTTGATGACACACTTTATTTTCTTGCACTTAATAAACTTGAACCATTGTGTACATCTATGTTGCTTATATGCTTGCACTTTATAAGTTGTGAATTAGCAGAACCATGATACCATGGGGAACGCTTTCAACATTGCACTTATTATTCAGTTGATATCATATTCTTTTGTTTATGGATCTCGGTGGTGTGAAATAAAAGGGGAGCTTGTAAGCTCATGGAGTTTGCATATGTGTTAGAGAAACGCCTGAGCGGCTAGCCTAAGCCATGCCTAATCATGGTGGAAACTTGCAGCATAACCATAGTGAGCATTCTGTGAAGCATCCTCAATAAAAACCTATGCAAATAGCAAATAAAAAGATCACTGAGATGCTCATTCTTTGTTGCCTTGTCATTTTGATATGGAAAAGCTCTTGTATCATGGGGCAAGGGGTACCCGGTTGGCGGTTCTCTATGATACACATGTACTTACAATGACAAGAACTTACTTGTGACTAAAGTTGAGTAGCATGAGGTTCAGTACTCGTAAGCAAGGGGCATGAGATTTTCAAGTTATAACTTGTCAAGCATATCTTCATATTTGTGTCACTTTAACCTTAATCACTTAAAGATGTCAATGATAGGGGAAATGAGAGCTCAAGGCTAGTAAGTACCATAATTTTTGGAACCTCTTTATGAAACTTGAAATCTCTGCTTCCCTCTGTGAAGGGCCTTTCTTTTTACTTTTATGTTGAGTCTCCGTCTTCTATCTTTATGCACCAGTTGAGAGAGCAAAGTGGTCATTCTTAGTTTAATGTGCATTGTCCCAAAACTTGTTGATTGATTCATAACTTTGATATTGCTTGTTCTTAATTTATTTGTATCTAGTCACCCTTATGAACTTTGAAGGTGTCCTATGCATTTATGTTTTGCTATACCATGAGGGACAAGCTGAATACCACTCTTATTACGTTTTCTATATGTGAAACAAACAAATGTCTTTCAATGCATTGTTATTCGTGATCTTTTGTTTGTACCTTTTCATGTTACAACAAAGTTGCTATGCCTTATTGTTAGAACTCTATCGTTCATGTTTATGTTAGAGTACTATGATCCCAGCTATCAATGTTTTACAATACCTTGATCAAGATTGTGATGGTGCATGTCACCTAAAATATTATTCTTTTTATCACTTACCTACTCGAGGACGAGCAGGAGTTAAGCTTGGGGATGTTTGATACGTCGTAAACGTATCTATAATTTTTGATGCTCCATGCTTGTTTTGTATCAACTATCTTATGTTTTGTCTACACTTTGAGGCATTTTTATATATTTTCTGGAACTAACCTATTGACAAGATGCCGCAGTGCTAGTTGCCTATTTTCTGTAGTTTTTGGTTTCAGAAAAGCTAGTAAAGAAATATTCTCGGAATTGGGCGAAACAAAAGTTGAAGTTCCTATTTTTCCGACACAAGACGGAGTCCAAAGCAGAGACAGAGGAGGGCACCGAGGCAGACACACCCTCTGGTGGCGCGGGTACCCCCCAGGCGTGCCACCAGGTGGTGTGGGCCCCTCGGACCTCCACCGACCTTGCCCCTTCGCCTATATATTCCCCCCAGATGAAAACCATAGGGGGTGATTAGAATTCCACGAGAAGTTCCGTAGTGCCGCCGCCACTAAAGAGGAGATTCGGGGGACATAAGTCTCTGTTCCGACACCCTGCCGGGACGGGGAAGTGCCCCTGGAGCCATCTCCATCGACTCCACCGCCATCTCCATCGCCATTGCTGACTCCCATGATAAGGAGGGAGTAGTTCTCTCTAGAGGCTAAGGGCTCTACCGGTAGTTATGTGTTCATCTCTCTCTCTATGCGTGATCTTATTGAGATCATGAGCTTTGTAATCTAGATCTATTCTGCTACTCAAGTGCTTTAATTAATCTCTGCTTATCCCCACGTGTGTGAAGTTGACAATGTGCACACCGTGTGTCATTTAGGTTAAGGTTACAGAAATACTTATCATGAGTATAATTTGAGTTGGATGTCTCTATGAGATTGTGGTGTTTGTTGGAACCATCTAGCGCTCAAGGTGATAGTGAGGGGTTGTCTAGATGGGGAATGCGAACTTTAAGATGTGTTGTTATAGCCCTACATCGTCCAACCGGAGAGTAGTTCAGGGTAGCATAATGAAGAGAAAATATTTATATGAGAGTGTCCACTAGTGAAAGTATGATCCCTAAGCCTTGTTTCTAAGCATTGAAACCCGTTTACAATCAGTCTTATTACATGTTTGCTTGCTGCTACTCTTATTTCAGATTGCAATTACCACTTATAATCATTCATATTACTTGTATTTCACTATATCTTCGCCGAACTAGCGAACCTATACACATGAGAAGTGTATTGGGTGTGTTGGGGACACAAGAGACTTCTTGTATCTTGATTGCAGGGTTACTTGAGAGGGATACCTTTGACCACTTCCTCCGTGAGTTCGATAAACCTTGGGTGATCCACTTAAGGGAAACTTACTGTTGTTCTACAAACCTCTGCACTTAGAGACCCAATACTGTCTACAGGAATAGAAGAGTACGTAGATATCAGTCTACTAGGGAAAAGAGCTATACTACATCCATAATCTGGATCGAAGGTATCAGCCATAGTGATTCAGAATTTAGGACGCTTTATTTATTGGGTGGCCGAGTGGTTGACTCCACATATCATTGTCATGTAGACATGATTTTTTCTAGGAAGGGTAAACACTAATAAATGCTTATAGGAAGGCTAGGAAATCAGAAATTATGTTCGATTGATGAACCTTCATGCTCCTCTTCATATAGTCAGATTTTAGCAATTCAATAAAAAAGGTTGTTGGGCATGCTCTAAAACCTAATAATTCTTTCTTTTAAATAAGAACAATAGTGATTAGCTCGAATAATCAATTGAGGTCTACGTATGTTTTACTATTGTACTTCATAGAATATGCTATATGTACATGACCAAACAACTTTCAAAATTCTAAAAGAAATTGTGGCTGTATTAATCAATGAGCGCGAAGTAAGGATGGCAATGGGCATGGTATGAACAGGGTAGAGCAATACCATACCCATATCCTTTTAGTCAATGGGAATAAAATTTACCTAGACTTGTACTCGTGGGTATAAACTTTACCCATGCACAAACCGGACGGGAACCCATACCCGTTGGGTAGGTAATCGGCGGGTAGATCCAGTAGTATACAAGTTATTCATAATTTTATGTTCACCAATAACATATTTGATAAAAAAAACTATCTCTACTCAATAGTAGGTAGACAAGTACATAAAAATTATAGAAGTTTAGAAGTCACAATATCATACTCTTTCCTAGGTTGCTCGGCCCCATAGGCTGAAACTCTATAGATAAGTTTTACTATGTCAGTTTAAATGGGTAGGGTATGGGTATAATCACGGGTACAGACTTATGCTCGTGGCCATATCCATAACTTAACGGGTTAGGATATCGATATTAATCATGGGTATAAAAGTGTGACTATCCCCCACCCATGCGGGTACGGTACCCGTGGGCACCCGTACCCGTGGGTAAAATTGTCATCCTTGGCGCAAAGGGATAATAAGAGTTTTGAAAACAAAGTACTTGTGGAGCCTAGCAACTTTCACATTTTTTTCTGATGAAAATACCGTCGCTGCTTATCGTATGGGTGGTTTGATGTCGTCGCTCAGGTGCTAGATTATGCACGTTAGCGAAATAGTGGGTTCCCATTTTTTTGTTTAAAATAGAAGTTTGAACACTCCCAACCATAGTGATTTAAAATTTATCGATAAAGGGCGCTTTATTTTTTAAAGCTCAGAGTACTTTATTATTACACCTGAATCCCCATCCCATTGGCCTACCAATCTACTATTATTACTTGAACTATGAATAAATTCAAATTCAATCGAGTTGGTTGGGGCTTTAATCATAATTTTCAGACTCACTACCTGTCTTGGCGACAACATTTTCATAACCATCGTCATGTGATGAACGGATATAACACGGAAATATATCAATGCCATAGTATTTTAGTGCCTATCAAAGCAATACTTCAGTTTTCTATTTTCTCTATTTCTTAAAAATGAAGTCTGACCTCTTTCTCAAATTCTTGAAAAAATATAGTTTTGGAGAATACTTTAGTTTAAAACCGTATTATTTGTTGGATCCAAATACTGAAAGGTATTTAATAGTTCAGTTTATTCAGAAACCAAAGTGTTTTCTAAATAATTAAAAATACTTTGATGTCAAATGGGACCTTAATATCTGAACCGGGCTAATTTGTGTCATGGATGATCAATATTTAGATGCCAAATGGGGCCTTAATTTCTGAACTGAGACAACATGGGCCATGGATGACCAGCGATGTGACTATCAACCTTTGATTCCAGGGAGTACGACATACCAATTTACTACTATTTGGACTATACATAAATCTGAATTTAGTCGAGCGAGAAAATCTCCCGCTACCTCTGAAATATTTCATGCCCCATTGTTTCAAACATCTTGGAATTTCCCTTCGACCCCCAGTGAACTCGGTTCGTTGGGGCTTCAATCGTAATTTACCGGTTCACTACCTCTATTGTCACACCGCCCCCCACCCCCACCCCCCACACAATCCTCGCCCCCAGCTGCGCAAGCCATATGGAAAACCCTAGATCTACCTTCACCAACTTAGATCTGATTCACCGTCGAAGTCGTGCACTGCACTAGATCTACTTCACCAACCCACTCTCCTGGCATGATGAACACATTCCCACCGCCAGGAATCTGCTTCTTTACCGCTATCGTCCATCGCTTGGAGCAACCTCTGTTCTGCTTCACCTTCACCCACAAGCACCGCAACTATAGCACCCTCGGCAACCTCGACGTCACCACCCAGGATTTGCAGGATGCCTAAACGCCGTCCCGACCGAGATAACTAGATCTCCTTGGATTTTGGTAAGGTAAATATCTAGCAGTTACCTGTATTTTGTATTGGTGCTACTTTTGTAGTAACTTACAAGTGCTATACTTGTTACCCATATCTTCCTAAATAAATTCTTTGTAGTCAGGTTTAACCATAAGACATTGAACTGTGATTTTGTTTGTCATGGTGAAATATGAGTCAACGAATGGTGAACACATTTGTTTCCATTATCTTTTTTATTAAAGTGCACATAAGTGATGCGGTTATAATTTCTCTCTGGCTTGGCGTAGGCTATGGCACTAACTGTTATTTCCTGCTTAATGTTGTTCTCTTATCAGTGCAATACACATTTATATTTGTTATACTACTTCCACTAATATGTCGGTTTTATTTGCTTCTGCTTATCCCATAATTCCTAACAGTTTGCTGTTGTTACGCAATGAACAAGTACAATTTACACTATAAATGTTAGAATGAATAGCCCCTATAATCTCGTAAGTATCTAATGTTTTTATCACTACATACTAACATCTGTTAGATTGGAATATTTTTGTGTTTACTATTCGCTGCGCCTTTGTGCAGAGGCCCAACACTGAAGTATGGAGACCACCGGTCCAATTACTTGATGCAGCAGACATCGTTAACGGATATACCTATAACCAGAGTAGCAACCGTGAGACTCTAAATAGAGCTACTGTAAGCACCTCTCCTTGTAAGCACCTCTCCTTTTTAAAGGTTTAAGTCCACTGGTTTCATGTCATTTACTCTAGTTCAGTTATTTTTTTGGTCAGAGGCACTAGGATTACTATAACAAGGCCAGACATGCAACGAAATCTAATATAACAGAAATAGAAGGATCATAAGAAATCGTGCACTTCAAATCTCACTCTAGTATCTGCCACATGTATGATTATTTTAATACGAGGCACATAATAGTACACTTTATCTTTGGGTAGACAATCAAAAAATTTAAATAATCTAACTGTTTGATAGATTGTTTCACCATTTCTCTGAAATGATATGGCTAGTCTATTAGAGACACACATCTATTTCTAATTTGATCGAGGCACTATAATAGTATGTCGATGATTACTGCAATATCACCTACCTAAAATTTTGACTCAACTGCACAACGAGTATGCTAGTTAATATCAGCAACACTGTTTAAATGCTTATTTTGTTTTCATAGACGTTGTTTCTTTACCTATGTCGCCTATTCTCTGTCGTAGTTTCTCATACACGAGTACCGGAGTAGGTGCATCTGCTTGGGACGCTAGGGCCGAACCGTCGTTGTGCTCTTCAGCGCGCGTTCTGCACGATGAAGGCTCGTTCGCCACGTCTGAAGCTTTTCTCGACGAGCTTATATGCATTAACGCGATGAGGCGGCGGCTATATCGGCCGCGGATAGTCGCACGACACGCAGCGTAGGTGATCAACGAGACGGGGCTTATCAGGTACGCTTCTTCGTGAAAACGCGTCCTAATAGACATCTTGCACATCTTTCTTGTTTTAGATTGAGAAGGTATGGTCTCATCTCACGTGGTAAGTACCTACCTGTCTGTTTTTTAGCTTCATGCTTTTACATTTTTCGATATTCACATTAGTATTTTTTTTGCATCTATAGTTCATCTCTGCTAATGTTTTTGCGCTCTGCAACTACCGATCGTACGTGGAGGATAAGTCATAACGCGCTTTTAGAGAGCATATCGATATTGTACGGGTCATCGACGTCTTTAGCTTTTATGTTTCGTTCGGTTTCTAACGTATTCTTTGATGCGTATTATTTGATGCTATTTCAAAACTGCAAAATAAGGACGGCAAGCCTTTCATCGTCGGAGAACGAGGTATATCTTTACTGTTCTACGGTTTCTTCTCTACTAGCTTTTTTTACGCTGTCTTACTGATTCTTTTTGGTTCTTTTTATTCATAGCCCAGCCTACGTTGTTTCCGGCTACGAGGTAAGTCCAGCCAGCCGTCGTGGACTTTTTTAATGACCAGAAGAAGACGAAGTACAAGTTTTTCGATGGTTTATCAACCGTTTCTTTAAAGCACCTCACTATATTTTTTAGTAGTCTTTTCTATAAACTTTTGTGCACGTTTACATGTACATTTTTATTTTAATTTATTCTATGATAATGAACGAATGAGGTTTGTACGAAAATGTGTTGCGTATACTACAAAGCTTTTGTTTGAAAATAATGAATGGTCCCTTTCTTACATGTATGTCATCGCTGTACGCATTTTTATACCTTTATAGCTTCTTAGGAAGTCGTGCCTCTCTTTTTACATACCTTGATCTCGAATTTGATAGAAAAAGCACATACTCAAGAAACGTTTAAAACACGTTGTATGCCAGCAGTGGTTGTTTTCTTTGCACCGACGGATCATGTGTCCTCTTTATTTCTTGTTTCTATACTTAGGGTTCTTCCTTATGCTTATCTTTAACTTTTTTTGAAGCTTGCATGTTGATCTTTGAATAAAATGATGCTTAAGTTTTAATGGATAAGACTGGATTTAGAACAGGTTCGTGATCGAGATAGAACTTATAAGAATGTTCTGCTCGGCAGCTGCATGTCATGTTGACGTCATGAATGTCGGTTCTGCGATCTGTCATAGCGGACGTTTTGCTCTACATACGTACCGTGATGATACATCCACTTCCTTTATGAGATAAGTTGTCATGCATTATGCCTACCGGCTTTAGCTTTTATAGAAGTTAATGTGGTGCGACTATATCATCTAACGTTCTGTTTACCAGCCGCGCCCGGAGGTGGTGGTGGGGGTTGGGGGCGCAGAGTTGGTCCAAATCCGTGCAATACTTTATACACTCGTACGATATTTCTGTCTTGCCGTTTAGACTTATCGCGCGTGAGATTTTCAGACGTCGAAACTTATCTCTACTGCGAACATGCATCGTGTGCCTCAAATGCACGGTTGACAAAGAGAAAAAAATTGTTGTCCTTTATTGTCGCGCCTCTTGTGGCTACTATGTTGTCCGAGATTAAAAAATGGTATAAACAATCGTCCACGGTAAACAGCGACGTATGGACAACAACATTGCGATACACGGAGTTGGCACCGACCCAACCATACACTACATGCTTCTCAAAACTCTTATAGATTTAATGGTGCGAGAATGGTTTCCGGTCGTAGCCAGGCTACGATTTAAGAATAACGCGCTATTCCTTAGCGTTCCGAGACCAGATATTTTCTCTCGCATTAATATAGCGTGGTCATATCGTAAAGCGCTCTGCTACCGATCGTGCCCCGGAGGCGCAGAGAGTCTAGTTTCAATAAAACCGGTTTATTTTAGGTGACAGGAACAAAATTTTTTTGAATAAGATTAGAAATGCGTATTTTTTGTCAGAAAGTAGTCTTTTTTGTGTAGCCCGAAATATAACATATTTTTAGACGAAATTTCTCGCGTATTTTCTGGATGTGTGTATGGTCCATTTTTTCGGCTGCAATTATTCCTGCCCGGTTGTCACAAGAAGCCTAGCCCACAAAATGGAGCCTTGTTTGCCAAACCTAGTCCGTCCAGTTCGTTCCTCCGCCGGCCCATCACCACCACTCCACCAGCTCGGTACCAATTATCTATAGGCTCTCCCCCTGACCGGCACCGCCGCCGCCGAGCGCCAACTTGAGAATGCAAACCGAAAACTCCCTCCATATCGGATTTCAAACCCGTCCGAACGGTCGCCAAAATCTCGAAACCGAAAAAGGCCGCTCCCTCCCAGTCCCTCCCCACGCCGCGCCTCCGCCCGATTTCCAATTTCTGATTTCCCTCCCCTCTCCCAAGTCCCGTCCCATCTCCCCCCTTTTAAATTTCGAACTCCTCCCACATCTCTCACACAGTCACACTCCCAAACAAACCAGGACCAACCAGGCCCGATTAAATTCCCCATCTCGTCCGTGCTGCGCCGCCCCATTTCCTTTTGCACATTTCGCCGAACGAATGGAGTGCGACGGGATGGACGCGCTCCCCGACGGCGTCGTGCAGAGCATCCTGTCTCAGCTCAGCAACGCCCGCGACGTCGCGGCCTGCTCCGGGGTCTCCCACTGCTGGCGCGACTGCGTGCCCTTCCTCCCGGCGCTCTACTTCCCGCGGAGCGCCTTCGACGCGGCGGGGGGCGTGTGCGCCGACGACGCCATCGGCCGGATGATCGAGTCTGCGGCGCGCCTAGAGGAGCTGGTAATCTACTGCCCCTTCTCGTCCGCTCGCCTTCCGCGTTGGCTCGCGATGCGGAGCGCATCGCTGCGCGTGCTCGAGCTCCGGGTTGACTCCGCCGCCGACAAGGCAGCTGCCGCTGCGTCTGGCACCGGATCTGGGCACCTCGACTGCATCGGGATCGTTTCCAACCTCGAGGAGCTGAGACTGTGGGGGCTGACCATGACGCGCGCTCCGTCCTGGGGGCAGCTCGAGCGCCTCCACGTGCTGGAGATCGTTGGCGCGCACCTGGAGGACCTCGCGGTGAGCGGCGCCGTTTACGCGTGCCCCAATCTCACCGACCTGGCACTGCTAGGTTGCGAGTGCTCTGGCTCGGTAAACTTCGCGCTCCCCCTGCTCGAGCGCTGCCGCCTCGATTTCGTCGGCTCTGGCAGCTGCGCGCTCAAGCTCGCTGTGCCCCGCATCGAGTCCCTTGAGGTCCAGGGGTTCAACTGGATCTCGCTGCAAGGCGGCGACTACCTCAAACGCCTCACAATTGCCAAGAACACTGGTATGCGCTGGAAACACTATCCATGACCCTGCAAGGCAGTTTTCATTCGTTTCATATGGTCTAATGATATCTTCCGTTGATCTTTTTAGGGAGTGTGTATACTGTGGGGATCTTAAGGCTCCCGGTGTTAGAGCAGCTGTCGCTGCGTGGTGTCCAGTGGAGCTGGGGAGCTGTCAGCTATTTGCTGCAGTGCGCCACTGAGGTGAAGCACCTGGTGATGAAGGTTGAGTTCTGTGGTAATTTTGATACGCTCCAACCGTTTCCCGAGGTCGATCTTGTTGAATTCTTCAACAGCCACCCAAAGCTTCGCAAGTTTGAGATCCATGGTGCAATGTTTGCGGCACTGTGCCAAAAGAACAGCCTGAAAAATGTAAGTCATACCGTACTGCTCATCAGTTTCAACCTTTCATTTGACACTGGTATATGGCATTGCTAATTTTGCTCTGACATTGCAGTTGGACTCAAGGTTCTCTATATCCTCACTGGAGGAGGTCCTGATTACTGTCCGCTCACCCTTGAATGCTGAGCAGAAGCTGATTACCCTCGAGTCCCTTGTCAGTTACAGCCCACGGCTGCAGAGGATGGTCATTAGGATCTCGCAGATGAAGAACTGCCATGAGGCTGCAGATGAATTCTTTGAAGAGATTTGCAAGTTTGTGCACATGAATAATGGTAGAGTGCGGATAGAATAGAAGACGCTCTGCTGCATCGCTTCATGCCTGGGCTCTTGTGAGTTGCAACCGAACCATTGAGACCTTGAGTGGATACTGTTTATTTAGTTCAATTCAGCTCAAGTACTTGAGCTATTTTGTTTGTCATTGTTATGTGGGCTGGATCATATTGACAGTTCATCATGCTTAAAGGGATTTTTGATTGTGTGCTAGTTTAATTTTCATGCCTGGAAATGTACTGTTGTTTCCTGATAAATAAGAAATTGCTTTACCACTTCATTGCTGTACTTTGAACTTACTTGCAGGGCAAACTATTTAAGCCCTTATATAAAACATTTGATTATTTCAGTAGAGGTAGAACCATAATGGATATATCCAAAAAATATGGATGATCTGAATGGGATTATGTGTAGACACCACCTGACTTTAGATGTCATTACCTCGGTTTTATGGGGATTAGTTTGCACCCTTAGCTGAGCTAGTATGAGAACATGCACGCAATTCAGTATTTAACATGGGATTAGCTAGTAACTTTCCAGGAAAGGGTTGATGTGAATTTTTCATTTCCTACATATAACATAAATGGTCTGCAAGCACCATGGTTCCAGCAAAAACTACAAAAACAATTAAAAATCTGTCTGAACAAGGAAAATAAGTATAGGTTTAGAATGATGAAAAAACAAAACTTACTGTAGCAGCTGAGAGATAACAGGCATAAGTTAGATAACACCAGAATTTCCATGGGCTGCATCTAGCAGCCAAAAACCCAGATCAGCACGTCACCCCCTATATATCCTTTCCACCAGTACAGTAAACAAATAAAATTGGACATACTCATTACATATAAGAATCATGGACATCGGAAGTATTCTAAAGTTGATGAACTTGGCCTAGGTGTCGCTGGACATGGTTGCAGCGAACGGAACTGAGCAAGCCCTGGGCAGAGTTCAACATGCACTGAGACTGAATGAAATGTGTCGTACATGTTGAACTAAAGCGCATCTGCACTGCACCAAAGCTTTTTCCGGGACAATATTTTCTTGTGATTTCTCCTGTGCTGTAACTCCTTGGTCTGAAAAAGACTTCCAGGGACGCATCACAGTGGAATTCTCCCTTTCATCCTTTACTGCTTCTTGAGCTAGTTCACATAGTCTTAGCATAGTTTTCTCACCTTCCCTCTAGGTGTAGATTCCTCGTCTTGGCCAGGTACAATCAGCTTCACTAACATGAGCAGATGGTGGCGGAACTTGCCGCAGGGAAAAATATCAAAAAATAGTGTACAAAGTAGCATTTGATCTTGTGTCTACAAGGTCCAGATTCATTTTGTCTTACCAACTACACCAATGCTACTTGTATGCAGAAATTCACTGAGTTTTGTATACAAACACGACTGAACTATAGGGCTCTAACATATGATTTGAAAATTTTGACGAAACTTTTGGGTATTCAGCTGAATACCTTTGATACATGGTGGGCCTGCCCCTGCCTGCAGCCGCCTGATGTCGTGTGCTATGCAGCACCGTCCGTGCACAAGGCAAACCAAGAGATGCTGGAGGCCATTTAATTGTTCATGAGGAGCGGTGTGCGTTGCCAAACGGATCCGGTAAAAAAAAGTTAATGTGTAGGACGGAAATAACGTGTGACAGACGGTAGGGGCAGGAGGAGAGACGGATAAGAGCATGTATAATGGGAGGTGCTTAGAGGGGTGCTTACAAAAATAAACCAACCATTTTGTTAAGCATTGGTGCTTATTTGTATAGAAGAGGTGCTTAGTTAGCATCCACCTAGTATAAATAAGCACCGGTGCTTAACGAAAAACCGGTTTATTTTCCTAAGCACTTCCCTAAGCACCTTGCATTGTACGTGCTCTAAGAGTCGTCTGATCGGTATACATAAACGGTAGAGAAGTGGAGATTAGGCTTAGCAATCTTTTGTAGTACTATTTTGACAGTGATCATTTTTTATTGTGATTAGTAGTTTACATTCACTAACCTGGGTACAATTGCAATCTGTTGACGCTCAAATCTAAAGATATAGTGCATGGTAGATAGTTTTCAGCCTTAATATGGTAAATGGGGAACTTTAAGAACAAAACCAGTAGGACATTATTTTGGGGATTGCCTTGGAATTCATTCTAGCATCCTTTAACCGCAAGTTAATCAACCTATAATCTTCACAAATATTTATATTAAATGAAATGATCGCATCCCTGCACTGCCCTCTGATCATGTATTGTAAGGCATCATAAAGGTGTACTATCTTTTCTGATTCTAAAATCTAAACCATAAAGGTACTGCAATTCTCACATCAAATAAAACGGAATACAAAAGGAATGAGTATATGCAGTAGCTAATCTGATTGAAAACGAGCAATGCAGCCTGTATGAGCCCGTGAAATGAACATGTAATTTATTTTGTCTGCACCTCCTTAAACCCATATGCCATTGATTGATTAGGCAAAAAAGTGTTGATGGAAGAAAACTATTCACACCTCATATCAAATCTAATGACAGTGGTTGTAGCTCATGCATAGACGATTCCATAAAAAATTCAGAGATATCATTCAAACGAGTCTCTTCTCATGGAAAAACTGTTTATAATGCCAAGATTGCACAACTTAGACAATAAAAATACACGTGGGGAGGGATATTATAAGCCTCAACCATGTGATTCAGGTGGAGATGCCCTTATGGTAAGAAAAATCTGTTTTGGTACGTATAAGTCGCCGTGTAGACACAAGCCATGTTGGTCCCTTTAGGTTTCTCCAGTGCAGTTGGCCTAAGACTTCCAATCCTTTGTTTCAATCCAGACTTCATTGTCAAGATTGAGGTTTACAACCATGGCAACATATCTTGTGGGCAACATATCTTGTGCATCCTAGGCTATTGTGTATCCGTGCATCCATCCACCAATGACCGTCTGATTTAAATCAGATCGAGCACGCAAGTATCATGATTAAATTGCAAATACACGCCCGTCCGTCCACACAAGTCACTAGAAACTTTGTGATAACCCCCTCCCAATCGTGTTCGTGCCTTCATAGATGGAACAGATCGCCATCTGCTAGACCATGGGGATGAGTTATGCAGGTTGAACGACGGCCACAAAATTCGGCTCCGGCGCCGGAAGCGGCGGACAAATCGATACATGGTAGCTCGGTGATGTGCTGGGTGTGAGCAGATGTAAGGGTGCATGCACGTTGAGATCCTCCAGGAGCCATTGATGGTCTCGCCACCAGCCGCATGTATGTTGTGTTGTCGATGTCGCTGCGCGTTTGGTGGCCGCCGCCCTCCACGGTATCTGTTCCGGCTCCTGGCTGTGGCTGCAAGCCGTGTTGTGTGTAGACGATGCCGACCACCGCGTCATGTATGTATCTGCTCCGGCTCTTTGCCGTTGCCGAAACTATGTTGTGTTGCCGGCCGCCGGCCCGGGTTGTGTGGCATCGATCAGTCAGCCTATGCATCGTCACCGTTGCCATGATCTGATCTAGATTCGTTTAGAATCGATCTGTTATAAATCTGTAAAGGACATAAACCATCAAGGGGGTTATTGGAATAATATCCTAATCTAGTTTTCCGGTGGGCGTTTAACTGCAAATGAGCCACGTATCGGGGTCGTGCGTGGGATTTAAATCAGATGGCAAAGGGCAGCCGGATGCATGGATACACAAAGAAGCCGGATGCATAGGATATGTTGCCACTACAACCATTTGCCCTCTCTTAACTTTTCAACCCAAGAAAAATTCGAGGTGGCTTGGGTCTCCTAGAAACGTTGTGATGAAAAATGGAAATAGATTATGGATTCTAGAACATCTGCTTATAGGTAACTTTCCTCCTTGCCCACAAAGTAACAAGCACTTTCATGGATGTTGGCCATATTCTTGAGGAGCTTTCGCTGGCTGCTTGTAGAGTGCGTCCCGCTCACCACATGTGCCCATATGTTGGGGGGATCCATGAGGCGTTTTTCTTTTCTATTTTCATCGTTACTGGTTTCTATGTTTTTCTTTTTGTTTTCTAAATTTCATTATAAGTTTTTGTGTACCTTTTTCTTTCCTTTTTATGCTTTTCATTTTATTTTTATTTGTACATAAATATTACGGTTATAAAAAACACCATTTAGTTTTATTTTTCCTTTTTTATGTTTTATTTTTTGTTTTAAGCATAAAATATTTTCAAACCATTAAAATTCTTTCAAACCTCATGAATTTTTCTC
The DNA here is from genome assembly GCA_910589775.1 of Avena eriantha. Taxonomy (NCBI): domain Eukaryota; kingdom Viridiplantae; phylum Streptophyta; class Magnoliopsida; order Poales; family Poaceae; genus Avena; species Avena eriantha. The sequence goes on along the minus strand of OU342744.1, from coordinate 233,266,519 downwards.
AAAATTGTGAACAATTTTTTTGGAGCCACTAACATTTTTGAATATGGACCCTTTTCTAGAAAAGCATTTTTTTTAAACGAACATTTTGTTCACAGCATGAAGACCTTTTAAAATGTAAGAACAAAATAGAAAAAATCAAAAAGGAAAAAGAAGGAAAAAGAAAAACAAGAAAATTAAAAGAAGCGACCATGCCCCCCATGTGGAGGTTCTCTTCCTGCATGCATTGAGTGGATAATAGGAAGTGTGTGATCCTTGCAGTACAATGGAGCCTCCATTTCTGCTGGCAACATGCTGCATTCAGGAGCGTGGAAAAAAGAACGGCTGGTTAACAGGTGCTTACTGAGCCCGAGCTAGCCAAACTATAGAGAGCCCGCACGGCGGCCCAACTAGTAGTTAGGTTCCCTAAAAAAATAGTAGCGAGGCCTAATTATATTTCATGACTATTATGTTTAGAATTTGGGTGCAACTGAAAAGAGACCGACCATGGCCAAGGGAGGCGCGCTCGCGGATGCGCTCCGCAGCTGACGCGTGGCAACACGTGGGATATGGAGTAATCATGTATGGGTTTGCTTTTTTTTCTTTTGCCTTTTTGTGTTGCGTGTTCTACGGCTCGGTTGTGTCTCGAATTAAGGCACGTACAATACATTAAATTTTTATAAATATCTTGAAGGGATGTATTGGTCGTAGCAGCCGTTTGTTGTTCCTTCAATTTGTCGTAGCGTGTTTTACGACTCGGCTTCTCCTCAAATTAAGACGCCTACGGTGATATAGAAGTACAAATGTATTAAGAGACACATACACGAAAATACAAGTATATGGAGATTCAAAGTATGCGAAAGTACAATTATGCTCACAGAAAAAGTACATCGGAAGTATAACTGTACTTAAAATTCAAAATAAACAACAACTCTGTTCAGAGCCGAAGTACGCGAAAGACAAACCTACTAAGGGTCGAAGTACGCGGAACAACAACTATACTAAGAGACAAAGTACACAGAAATACAAGTATATGGAGATCTAAAGTACGCGAAAGTACAATTACGCTCACAAGCAAAGTACATCAGAAGTACAACTGTACTCAAAGACGAAATACACGGAAGTACAACTCTACTTAGAGCCAAAGTAAGCGAAAGTACAAACGTATTAAGAGTCAAAGTACGCGGAACATCAACTGTACTAAGAGGCAAAGTATACGGACATACAAGTATATGGAGATCCAAAGTACGCGAAAGTATAATTATGCCCACGGAAAAAGTATAGCGGAAGTACAACTGTACAAAAAGTCGAAATACACAAAAGTATAATTCTACTCAGAACCGAAGTACGCGAAAGTACAAATGTACTAAGAGTTGAAATACGCGGAACAACCAATGTATTAAGAGCTAAAGTACACATAAGTACAAGTGTACTCACAGTCGAAGTACACAAATGTACAAACATACTCATAGCCAAGTAAATGAAAGTACTACTGTACTAAGAGCCAAAGTACAAAAAAAATACAAGTGTACTCACTGTCAAAGTACGTGAAAATAGTAATAATCCAAGTACAAAATACACTAAGTACCCGAAGTACACCAAATACAGAACTGACATAATCTAAAGTACGATTACAACGGTTTGGAAAGTAAAAAAAAAATTGAAACCTATCAACATGGAATCTAGTTTTTAAGATCTCAGCATGAGGAGCTCAAAAGTGAAAACGGTTCGTAATTTGAATAAAAGGTTCTCAAAATATTTCGTTTTGAATCATCAGATTTGTAAAATAAAAGGGAAAATCTGTACTCACCCTCCCTCGGTTTCTCCCTCTCTCTCATCCCAATCCCGCTTTGCTCCTGGTTACGGCACTTGACAAGCATGTAGAGCCATATTAGGAGGACTGCGCGAAGGAGGAGACGTCACTTAGCGCGACGACGACACGTGAGACGGACCTTTGCGAAGGTCGGTCTTTTTTTTTTACATTTTTCGTTAGAATTTAACATTTTCGAAAAAATAAGTTTAGAGTTTAACCCCCATGATATTGAAGGCACTCCTACCAAACATAGACCGAGACTTCTGGACCTCATTGTCACAATATTGGTTCGGTTGTCTCCTCCCTCTCAAAGGAAAACCTTCTTTATCGCATGAAAATAAAATATTCCCTCCATTTCAAATTAATTGGCTCAGTTTATAGATCAGTATCTGACCAATGGTTCCGCTGTATCCTCAATCAGATACCAGTACATATTATTAATCCATTTTTTCTACTGACCTGGAGGATATGGTATTGTTGGAATGAAGCGACTCATGAGAAGCCTTTACCATGGTTTGAAGGATCCAAGATGTTTCTTTCTAATTATCCGTCATTGATCAGTGGTGTTAAGAACACTTCGACGGAGGCTATTATCAAAAGGAAAATAACCGATCATCATGCATGATGGGAGCTCGATCATCTACCGTTCCTAAAGCCCCGACGCCTGCCAAGTTGCGGTCTAGGCCTCCCGCGGGGTGGGCGAAGCTTTCTGTCGATGGTTCCTTCTGTGCTACGGACAGGAGCTGATTCTATTTTGCGTGATGCCCAGGGACACCTCGTCTTCTCGGCATGCCGCCATATGACGCTTTGTGTTTCTCCACTTGAAGCTGAATTGCAAGCAGGTTGCTTGGATGGGCTCGCGAAGGCACTGTAGTTTTCTCAAGAGCCAATTATTGTTGAATCTGATCGCCTCCAGCTGATCGAAGCGGTGAAGTCTATCTTTCTTTTGCCATCTTGTCTCGGAGATTAAAAAGCTTGCTAAGCGTGATAGGGTTTGTGAATTTGTAAAAGCGGAACGTCCGCATGTTAGGATTAGTCATTGCATCGCGAATTTTGCGAGAGCAGAGCGTCACACTGTCACTTGGTTGCGTTCTATTCTTCTATTCTTGATGTTGCACGTTAGGAACATGAGCTCGACATCACTGTAACCCTGCATGTTTAATGAAGTTCCATTTTACCCGGATTTTTTTTGGCTCAGTCTTATGTAGATACATACAAGTTGAAACGTGTCTAAAGATAGAGATGCATCAAACATAAGTAAACGTGAAGACTGCATGAACACGCGCCACCGAATGAATAGGTTCAGAAACTCCCGATCGAAGCTGATCCGATCCGACGTAGCGGGTTAACCGGCGGTCCGTTCCTCCGCTTGGTGCCAAGCCGAGAGTGCGGCGATCCGATCGACAGGGCGTGCTGGAAAGCGGACGGAGGGGAGGGTGGCTCTAGTCCGGCGCGCGGATCGTGCTGCGTTCCGGGCAATTTGCGCGGGTACAGCACGGACGCCAACCGACCAACTGACCGGCGTCCTCTCCACCGTTGACCATGTCCGGCGCCGGCCCAGATGGCAACCGGCCGGGACGAGGCAACAAACGCTACCGGCTCCGCCGATCAAGGGCCATCATTGGTACCCCTGATCGACCAGCTGACCTGATAAACGGCATCTCTAATGCCTTGTTCTTCCAGCCGTTTTCACCGTAGCAGTACCGTGGCACGCTTATACTCCCTCCGTTTCAAAATATAAGATATTTTAGCTTTGTGAAAAGAGTGTATCTAGATTCTTTTGGTAGGTAGGTCTACCAACCAATACCTACCAAAAGAATCTAGATACACTCTTTTCACAAAGCTAAAACAGCTTATATTTTGAAACGGAGGGAGTATCATTTAAACAGTGGAAAGCATATCTCCATCACCATCAGAGTTCCATGCATGGAACATCCCATTCAGGACTTGGGTATTTTAGTACGTAACGGAACACAGCAGATCGACTGACAACTGATCTTAGCGCGTGACCAGGTAAAATGAATCTAAGTGGTAGCTCACGTGTTCTGTTGCCACATCTGGTTAAACAACAACGATAGGTCCAAACCTGTACCCAAGGCCCGGCCGGAAGGACGACATGATTGTTGGTGCCAACAACGCAAGACCTCTCGTAAAAAAAAAACCCACTTCTTTCAACTGTGCTTGATACTGAAGTTACTGAACTTCGTTACTTTTCCTCCTCTGGTCATAACTCAATTTTTATTCGATCAATAGCAGTCACTTCAAAGCCTTGAATTCAGTGCGATGACAATCTACAGCTTTTGGAATATTAGGCTGGTCATTGTGGGAGTATCATATTACTAGTATCATGCATATGATACTAGTGTATGATACTATCTCTCTAGTGGTTAGTATCATAGTATCATTGTATTTAATTTTTTCTGTAATCTCAATGCAGTTGTGTGTATGAGATGTATTGGTCGCTAAATTACGTAGTTTCACGAGCTATGATACGGTATGATATTATGATACTACTAACACTTCTCTCTTCATTAATTGTGGTGTCACATCAGATTTTTGCCAAGGTAGCATGCATAATACTCCTTATGATACTCCCACTAGGGCTTATGAAAGAAACGCAGCGGAAGTAACTCTCAGGAAAAGAAATCCACAACACTGGACATGCGCATAAAAAACTGGAGAGACTGATCAGAGGAGACCTTCTCAAAATAACGACACGTACGACGGAAGGAGGAGCGGGCTATACAGTGCCGGGTTTGCTACTCTGTGCAATCTGGCAGAAAAGTTAAGCTACTCTTTATTATGAAGACCGCATGTTGAATAAGAGAAACAACTTACCCGCCAAAAATAAATGAATAAGAGAAACAACTATCTCGAAATATGAAGTTGGTATGCCCTCACACCATGAGGGATACTTTTGAAATGTTTATAGATGGAAAGAAATAGATTCATATGCATGTTTTGAGACCTTCTCATGCTATTATTACTGGTAAAGAATTCTATCACGTTTTTATAAGAGATCTAAGAGAGACCAAATCATTAAAAAAACACCATTTTTTTCTGTTTTTGATAATTGCACAAAAGGGAACCTGCCACTCCAATGGCCAATGAGCAATTCACTATGAGTGTAAAAACAGTTGTCACGGTAAACTCGTTCCATTTGCGTAAAATTATAAATAAGATTTCAGTTTTCAAGTCCCTCTCAAAAGCATGGTCATATTTAATTGAAAGATGAATTTTTTGATTGTAAATACCTGATATAGTTCTTACAAAATTATTTTATAAAAATCCGTGGGAAGTATTGAGTTCTCTATCTCTATTTGTCATTTCGACACTACTCATTGTTTTAAATTTTCCTTATTGTTGGCAAGAGAATGTGAACTAGATAGAGTTAGAAGTAACTGCTAACTCCGCAACCAATTTGGCTAACAAATACTTTATTCTAACCTAGTTGGTCCAACAAGGCTTTAAAATTAAAATTTCTTATTACAACTTTTCCAACTAAAAATTCAGGAAGCCAAATTTGGACTAGTTTCTTTGGCCCATGGAGTGTCGGTGAACACTAACCTCTTTCCAATATTCAACATTAAACTTTAAATTCCTCATGAATGTTTTTCTTGCTAGAGGACAATTAAAGATTAAGTTTGGGGAGTTTGCATACCACGCGTAAGTGAACACTAACCTCTTTCGAATGTTCAATTTTGAACTTTAAGTTCCTCAGAATGGTCTTCTTTCATGAGTGTATTTTACAATCACCTTTTTCTAATTTCAAACTTGGTGTTCTTGGTATTTTACTAGAATTATCCCTATAATTATTTACTAATGACTAATTAATGGACCACTATTACTCTAAAATGTATCTATGTCTTTTGGATTTTATTATATTAGTACTCATGTTATCTGCCATGATTATTATGTTCCTTTTAATGTTTCTATCGATTTACTTGATTTTCGAATACATCTCATTATTTTGTTATTTAATTTTGGAAGGAGTAAAATCCTCCTTTTCGTAGTTTTACATTTCAGGAACCTTCTACTCCAAATTGAACCTTTCCGTAATATAACCTAAATGATAGGGGAAAGATACTATGAAAGTTTTCATCGAACACGAAGAGGACGAACACAAGATCTACCTAAGATACAAAAGTGGGGACTGCGGTCCCACCAAGAAGGCTAACCCTTAGCCACACCATGGGTCTCACATGTATGTTGGGTCATCCAATTATGTGACCCCTCGACCGAGGGTTGTGTCTTGCCACAAAATTGTAAATACACCCTCATGATTTTTCACGAAATAGAGAGGGAAATATGAAATAGAACATAGATTATAGAAACAAAAGGCCATCACTAGAGCAAGATTGCAAGGGTAAGCGCCGCCGGAGCCTCTCTTGGTCACGTCTACAACCTCTCCATCAACGTCTCTTCTTCCTCCATGATCAATAGGAAGTAGTCCACCCCAAGCTATGAGTTTGTTATCTTGATCGAAACTCTCTATGTACTACCATTGTTTTAGAACCATAAGAGTTGCCCTACCTTATTTGGTCATTATTATGTATCTTTGATGGTGGATATTTGTCTTATGAGATGATTTTTTAGTTGCAATCTTATCATATGTTTTCCTTTGATATGTTATAGATACACATTATTACCATGTTCTTTATGCTATACATGATCAATCTAGTTATATGGTGTGTGTTTGTTCAAGCGGATCTTATTAGTGTTATTAGCTTGGAACACGAAACTGTCTTTTGGAAAGTTACTTGAGAAACCTCACTAGGGATAAAAAGGGAGTGGTGTCGGTGGCGGAGCTAGCTCGCCATTGGAGCCTGGGAAAAGTTCTACATGGAATTTCGTTAGCCAACGTTTACCCACATGTACTTTTACGTGCATGCAGATAGTACAAGGGAGTGCACCAGCGTAGCCCGGGTAGCTGCCCGGGCATGCCGGGCTATGGCTCCACCAGTGGTGTTATAGCTTAGTGAAGTAAGAGCTAATTAGATCTATACTAGCACATGTTTTCAAATTCATGTGATGAATCTTAAGGAAATATTGAGCGATGCATGACCCACTCACTTAGGGAGTATTAGCAACAATACTTATGTGGATACATAGTGTGTTTAATGTTAGGACATGATGCTCATATACATACACCCTTCATTTGGAGTTACCTTGAATTATCTGTTTAGTTTGCAATGTTTGATAGAAAAAAGTATCAACGTCTAAAATATAAAATTAATAGTATTAGAATAATTTAAAAAATGTATTTTCATATTATATAAATTTGGTATTGTGGATGCTGATGTTTTTCCTACATACTAGGTCAAAATCTATAAGTTCGCCTCTAACTAAACCCAGAACGCAGGGTAAATAAAAACATATGGAGTATATTAATAGATTTGACAAACATAGAACACTTATCTCGTATTTATCGTCTTCTCATATCTATCCATGCTATTTTGTGCCACCATATTTTTGGAGAAAGATCAAGTGAACCTATGACCATTTTATTATTATTATTAAAAAACATCATTTGCATGAGTTCAATAGTTGTTCCAAATTCTACAATTAGTTAAACTAAAATACAAAAATAATCTAATTGTTTTATTAATATAATTACTTTTCTTTCACTACCGTTTTACTTGAAACCTAATTTGGTTGAAGTGGGAATACCAAGGTAGATTTTAGAACTTCTACAAGTTATTTTAGGAAGTAGATTGTTGCACAATCTTTCTTGTGTTCGATATAAGCCTCGACTATTCTTTATGTGGAAAGACTGTCACAAAAACACTCTCCACTTGGAGTCCCAATGAATTGGAATACGCATTAGACTTTTCCATGAACCACTCAACTATTAATGGTGAAAGTGTGCTCTATGGACTAATGTTTGCATTGAGCTACACTTGTGAGAATTGTCCATTGGCATTGCTTGGATCATTTGTTGGCTTCAAGGTTGAAGGATGAAGAAATGACGAAGAATAAGCATTGACCAAGGAGATGTTCAAGATATTTGATCTGAAGAATGGTCGTGTGAGAGTTGAGCCTATTGGACATCATGTTGAAGAAAGAACATGTTTCAAGGTTGATCAAGACTAAGTGTAAAGAGTTGATTCAAGATGGGTTAACACTCAAATAAGAATTGAAGTTCAAGTTCAAGATTATCCATCTCGAGACGATCATGGATATATGAAGACAAGTACAAAGAAGAGGTTCTCCCATGCGAGTATGGGGGAGCAATTCGCAAGTCTTCATCAAGTGAGCATGAGCAAGAGCAATCAAGAAAGGTGTTCCATCTTGAGAAGGACAAGATCATCTTCATGAAGCTCAAGTGGAATATGCAAGGCAAAGGTATAATCTTAATAGGTTTTCTCCTTTGCTAGTCTCATGTTGTTAATAGGGAGACTTGGTTTAGGCTAGATAGTCGTACTATCAAGAGGGAATCTTCAGTGAGTAACTCGATCGTATGTTTTGGAGAGAGATATCAAATATTTGCATACTTAGCATCATATTTCTTGGTTGTTATTTGGATCTTATCTGTGTGAGGCTCTAGATCTTGTGGTTATCTTCATAACAATTTCTACTTCAGCAAAAACGGATTTCCCTTGTATATCTTATTAAGTTTTTTATCTCTGAGGTTTTACTGGCTCCTCACCTTGTGAGATTTCTCACATATCTATACTTGGTATTTTCTCCCTTTATTGGATTCTACACGTTTTTATCTTCCCAACAAGGTTTCATCCCATCCGGAGTTTGGATGCTCGAGTTGTTGCAGTTTTGGTTTCAGCAGGTTACCAGGACCGCTAGTACCGATGAAGTTTCGGGTTAGTACCGCGGACCAATGCCAACCTATAGTAACCGAGCTTTGATTTCTGCATTTTTCCTAGGGGAGGTAGTACCGCCGCCTAACCGGTAGTACCACTAGGGCATTTTTGCCCTTGGTAGTACCGGTGGAAGTTCCAGGTCACTTTCGATCAGCCCGTGCCACCCTTCCGCGCCCTCTCAATATGGTTTCTATTTTATCGGAACTTAGCCGGAAATGGACCGGTAGTACTAGTCGGATGTTCTGGCCCGTACAACCAACTCACTTCCTAGGCTGGGAGCCGTTGGGGATGTGTAGGCGGTACTACTTCCCAGTGATCGGTAGTACCGACCAGACATGAGAATGGCTCAAATGATCAAATTTGGAGAGACCTTTTTAAGGCTCCATCTTCCTCTTTGTTTGGTTGGTCCTTTTTCTAGCTCTTCTACTCTCTCTTATCCATTGTTGACCTTCAGGAGCTTGTCCTCTTCCCATCTTCCTCCTACGATTCTTGCATCTTTTTGAGGGATTTGAGAGAGTAGATGTAGATCTACAACCCTACAAAACCACATCCTTTCTTTGTGAAGGAATCCTTGGGATCTAGATATTGGAGAATTTGGTGTTCTCTTCTTGTGTTCTTCCTCTCTTATTTCCCCAATAGTTTGTGTATCTCTGGTAGAATTTGAGAGTGAAGTATTTGCCATTACATTGGGTGCATCGGGTTAACTTATCTACGGAGAATTGGTTCGTGAAAGCTTGTGACATTTGTGGTGATTCTTGGGAGCCTCCAATTGATATGTGGAGATTACTCTAAGCTTGTCTGAGTTCGGTGACTTCTCTCAAGTGTCCCATAGTAGACCAGGGTGCCCGCCTTTTGTGGTGCGTATACAGAAGAATAAGATGAGCCTTTTGTAGCATTGATGCATGGTGTGCCTACGCATCTACGGTGAGGCCTTTTGTGGTGTTAGGTGTGCATCGACCCATCACAACTCAAGTTGAGCCATTTGTGGCGTTCGAGGGGGCATTACACCACCGCACCGAGCTCTCTACTTATGCTCTTTACATTGTGATAGCCTTCGTGCTTAAAGTACTATATCTTACTATCACCTTGTTGTTTATCATGCTTAGCATAGGTTGTTGGTGCACTTAGTTGAACCTAGTGAATTTAGGATTTATTCTTGATAAATTAAATGCTAGTTTTATTCCGCATTTGTTAGAGCCTAAACAATAATCGTTTTAAAACGCCTATTCACCCCCTCTAGACGATATATAGATCCTTCCAAAGGGTTAAAAATAGAGCATTTCCGTACATGGCACGTGGCAAGATGATCAGCTAGTCACTTAGTATAACACTGGTACTATCGGTAACTCTCACACTAGCGGTTGTCCCAAGTTTGGATGGCTCCTCTTCATAAAAGACGAGCCTCTTTCGCGAGGCATACACACGACCAGATGCACACAAACATGAGAAATCATTCGGCCTTGCTCTTCTTCATTCAAATTTTCCATTGGCTGAATTGTAAGGCGAGTTTATTCAGTTATATTGATTTTAAACTTGTTATGAGTTATGTGTTTGTCATTTGTTCGATGGGTGGCAAGCAATTCTCCATGGGCTAGGGACGTATACTTTGCCACGTTTCCTATACACGTAACATTGATATGATCAATGGTACAATGAATATATTATGTTATTATTTGTATGTGGCTGAGAAACGACTGAGGAATGTCAAGAGACATGAGAAAATGAATAGTTGAGGGAGAAACTCTAAATCCCGATGAAATTAGGAGAGGAAGGGATAAAAGCATCTCCATTCGGGGGCCTAGGGTCCCCAAAAGGGCTACGGGGGCGCTGACGCTGAAAGTCGTGTCCAGCCCAGACGTGACCTATTTAGTTATCCAGTGCCTCCAGGCCAAACCCTACACATAGGAGGGCAAGAGGAGGCGTCAGATGGAGCTGAAAACAACGCGAGCCAACCCTGAATTTGGTAGGTGCTTGGTTTCCAGAGCCGACGCGTCCCGTCGCCTGGCCACATGGCGGTGCGCTCTTTCATTCCCGCTATTCCCAACTCTCCTCGCCCATCTTTCCCACCCTTCCCGCTATATCTAGGGTGGTCAACATTGCCATTCATAGATCCACACCGCTCTCACCACAGCTCCCTTCCACACCCTTCCCAGCTATATCTTTGGTGGTCGGAGGTGCTATTTTGTAGCACCCCAATTGTCTAACAATTGTAATGCTACATGTCCTAGTAAGATATTGGCTACTCCATACAGATTACTGTTGCATCATAATTATATCTTGCTCATGTCATCATGCCACATTGCATTTGAGCATCATATAAAACCCTTTTTCTTTTGGTTTTTCTCTCATATGCATTATTAATTGTATTTGCCTCTTGATATTGTATTTGGCTATTGATATATTGTTCAATGCCCAAGTTGAGTTGGGGGCATATCTTTTATCTCATTTCCACCACCTTTCTCTTCCATCACTTTATAATTCCACCATCCTACTAGATCATGAGCTTGTTTGTCTTTACTTTGGTTTTCTCTAGCTCATGTGCAATAGGGTGGATCTAGTTCATTAAATTTCTTTGCTTGGCTTTGTTCCACTTCTTGGAAATGCACAAGATTAATGCCATCATATTATTATTGTTTTCACATAATAAATCATGTCATTAATATTTTGCATAGGCCATGCAAGCCTCTCCACCACCTTTTCCCTCCATTAGTTTTTCTTTGGTTTTGGTGGATCCTATCTAGGAAAAACCATCTCCACCTCTCCTTAGTCACACCATACCATCTTCTTTTATTATTATTTTCTCCATGCATGAACCATATGAGGCTTAGCCCATAATTCTTTTCTTTTCCTTTTTCTTGGACTTCCTTTCACCTCCACCTCATGTCAATTCTAGCACTCACCATGTTCCACTTGAGATGATCTTACCACATTCTTTTATCTTATTTTTCTTTATCTACATATAAGATCACATGAGCCTTTTTCCACCTAATTCTTTTCTTCTTCTTTCTTTCTAGTTTCTTCTCTACATTAGCTCATGCAAGATCAAGCCCATGTGTCTTCTTGTTTTGGCCTCATAATCAAAAAAATTAAAATCTAAATATCTAATTAAAACCTAACCTAGCTAAGTCTATCTCCCTCTCTAAATCTACTAAACCCTAACTCCTTCTCTCTCTACACCCTTCCTCTCTAACATGGGTACCACCTGGCCACCCTCTCTCTACCTGACCACCACCCTAGCCTCTCCTCTCTCTAACCTAGCTAAGCCTAACCCTAACCATAGCCATGCCCTAGCTAAACCGAGCTCACCTGAGCCCCTTCTCTCCTTCTCTCTCTGCCGTGCGGGCCTAGCCGCACCACCATCGCCTACCCCACCTGCAGCCTCCCTGCCGCGCCGTCCAGCTCCAGGACAAGCCCCAGCCTGGCTGAGCACGTGCTCGAGGGAGAAAGGGCAAAGCCCTAGCCCCTTATCCCTGCCGTGCCCCGCCCTCTTTTCCTCCCTCTCTCTCCCACTTTTTCTTCCTCTCCACGCCTCTCTGGCCTCCCTGGATCTGGCCGAGACGCCCTCCTCCTTCGCCTTCTTCCTCCCCAATGTCCACCACCTGCCGCCGTTCGCCGCCAGGTACCACCCCGCCCCGACGAACCAGCCGTGCAGCGCGACCGTGAAGTGGCGGAGAAGACCGAGCACGGCCCCCTGCGACGCCCCGTGCACGCAGACGTCGACGAGAAGCTCCACCGCGTCGCCAGTACCTCGCCGTCCCCGAAACCCTAGCCCGCCGGTGCGTCTGTATCCTCGCCATTCCGCAGCCCCTCGCGCCGATCCAACACCACCAGGCAACTCGCGGTGAGCATCTCCCTCTCCCTGACAACCTCCGCCTAACCGTACCGCTATAGCCTCGCCGTGCGTTTCGTCGAGCAGCCTCCACGCGCCAGAGCTCGCCGGCGTCTGCAGCTTTCCCGCGCCACGCTCGCCCTATCTAGCCCGCGCCCACCTCCCTGTCAGCTCCCCTAGCATGCCGCACTGGTTAGCCACCCCAGCGCGCACGCACACGTCCCCGGTTCGAACCACCACCCCGCGCCGTGCGCCAGATTCGCGTCAGACGCGAGGAGAAGATAAATAGTAACCCGGGCCGTGGTTAAATTGCAAAAAGCCCCACCCTTTTTAATTCTCGCAACCCGCGCTCCCAGTGTCCCCACCTGCCAGCCGCTCTAGAAGATTTGCTATAAAACCCCTCCGTTTTCTCAGACGCAACCCGCGGTCCAGCTGGTGCCCCACCAGTCAGCCGCTGGGGCCTTTCCTACTGGCGCGTGGCCCCTTCCGCCGCTGGCCCGCCTGTCAGCCGCTGTGGGCTAGCCCATCCCCGCGTCACAAATGTGTTTTGCGCGCGCGTGGCCCCAGACAGCGCCGGCCCCACTTGTCTGTGACTGTGGGTAGTTTGCCTGGGTATAAAAAGTAATTCCCTGAGTCTGTTTTTATTCAAATCTTTTTCAAATTAATTTAAATTCAAATTCTTTTCAGATTCAAATAATTTTTAAAATACAAATCCAAATAATACAAATAATATATGTTTTGGAATCAGAAAAATGTGAGGAATCCAAATATGCTCTTCAAAATATATTTTGAACACTTTAATTTTCGAGATGATTAAAATTACAATAAAAATGCCCTTTTCCTTATTTAATTAATAACTTTTGTTTTGTAACTCCAAATTTGACAAATAATATGTCTAAATCGATCAGCGCGACGAGCCCGTTCCATTTATGCAATCCTTGTTCTGAATTGAAGCATGCATCATGTTGTCATTTAAAATCTGAACCGTTTATGACAATAACACTTGGGCAAATAAATGATAAAGTGCTTTATTTCTTGTATCCACACCTCACTTTTGCCATGCTACTTAAATGCCATGTAAATTGTGCATCATGCATCATGGCATGCTTGTTTACTTGTCGCATTTTAATTCATATGCTTGTGCACTTTATTTATGTTGGCCCTTGTTTGTTTGGTTCTTCTTCGAATAGACGCCCAGCAGGAGAATTACCAGGAATCACAGGAGTATTACCCAGATCCATCTCTCGCTTCAACTGAACTGCCAGGCAAGCACTACCACATGCTTGCATACATACAATACCTATTGCCTCTATCTTATTCTTGCATCATTGAGTCGCGAATTGAATTAAATTGAATCCCAAGTACTGCATGGCCTTTACTTTTAAACCACACCAAGCTTGTTCCGGTCCCATGAGCCATTACTACAGGAGTTGTTTGAGCCATGCGAGTCGTAGAAAAGCATGAGTAGGGTCTGTGAGTGTCTGATGGATAACGAGGTACCTAAACAACATAACCTGAGTAGTAATGGGATAACTAATAAAAGAGGCACCGGTGAGCAATATCTGCTATTTGGTTTTTCATGCTCACTTGTGTCCCGTAGGACCCCGAGTACTTGATTCCTGTTCCTTGACTATTCGCACTATCCACATCCGGGAGGCCTTATGGACCCCCCTGAGTCAGAGCTTGATTCATTCTTATTTCTTGGGGCCACAATTAGTTTCGGGCTTTATTACTATCCTGTACTTATGCCATGTTACTGCGTTATTTAAGATTGTGCGTGGAGCACCTGTACTGTTTTGGATCGAGGAATGTTTTTGCGGTATCGACAAGCCCAGTCATATTTTCGGGTTCCCAGTCGTTTACAGCCATTGACACAAACCTTGGGTCCGTCTCGGAGCCGGCCAACTTCGTTGCGGGTAGCTTAATGGGGTGGCCCCCTGAAATATTACTGAATCCTGTGATTGCTTTGTCGTGAATGGCTCGTTGGGTTTTGATTTGGTTTTTCCGAGGTTGATCGAGTGTGTGTTGCTATTCGTGCACCCCTGCAGGGTAAATCTTTCTGAAAGCCGTGTCCGCGGTTATGGACGACTTGGAGCACAGTTTCTCGATCATAGACAAGTATAACTAAAGTACCACTTTTAAATTGACTAAGTACTTGACTAGTAAATAGTGCAATACTCATGGAATGGTTAATAAAACTGCCAACGGATGATGGGGGTTGTTCGTCCGCTTCCTCGTTGGAAGCGAGGAGGAGGATGGATCTGTTAATTATACTGTTATAACTGTTGTTCTTAATTCACGGACTTCCGTCTATCATTGGTTAGGCGGAAGGTTAGCGAGTCTCTGTATAATTGTTAGGTATTATCTTTTGCTGCAATTGCGTCACCCCAGGTTGTGTCCCCTTTAGTGGCATAAAGACTTGCTGAGTACCCCTAGGGTCTCACACGATAAATTGTTTGATTCAGATGAACAGGTGTACCCGCAAGATGGATACTGGGTGGAAGAGACAGATGCTATTGGCAACAATCATTCGGTGTAGAGATTTCGGGAACGGGGATCCGTGTGATCTGTGGGCGGGATGTGTTTATTTATGGGGCATCTTATGCCAATTTGCTTCTTATCCGTACTCGGATCTTGTTTTCCGCTTCCGCCTGATACTCTGATGTGTGATGTATGAGGAGCTATCCTAAATTATTATATCTATCTAGGATGTTTGGATCTTGCCGTATGGCGTTGCACTATTTCTATTTCTTTTAGATGGAATGGCTCTGATGTACTGTTGTATGTGGCTTGCATACATACTCACTTGTGTATGTAGTTGATCCCTTTGCCTGCCGATTACGCCGCTCTTTCTTGTCCCGTTGTCTGAAAGTGGTTAGGACGGCCGAAAGGTCTACCGTGAGTGGCCCTGGGACCCACCGTACTATTTTAACCACTTTCGTTCATCGAGGTATTAACTAAGAGCGTAATTCACCGAGGTAGTTACAATTGGTATCAGAGCCATCCCGCCCTTCAGGGTCTCAGCCAAAATGGTCGTTGTCTGTCTAGCAAATATTTTGGTAGTTATGTATATTAGGGAAAAACAAATGTGAGAGTAAGATTGCTTCCATTTTTCTTCTTACCCACCCACCCACCCTTGTTCTGGTAAGGAAGTGTAACGTTTTCAATCCTCTTGTAAACTTCAAACTAGGATTCACGTGTTCTGGGTTCCGTAGTACCATAGGTTATGTTTGTGTGTGTGTGTGTGTGTGAACTCCTTGTCTATCTGTTGCATCCAAATGTTATCACTATCTGCCTTTTGGTTATCAACTATTGGTACATTCCCTACCGACAGCCCTTTGTAAACCGACGCGATCTATTCTGATTCATTGTACACCGATGCGATCTATCTTACTCTTTGTTATCCGACGTTATCTTGTTTGGGGTGTTCGTTTCCGTAGTTACCAATCTCTAGGTTCATCTTAAGGAGAAGTTGTTGAGATATGTATTTTACTGATTCATGTGCGGAGTAATGATTTGAGTGCGGGATGGAGTCGCGACCATACCACTACTTTTGTCATTTGCTTTTGTATATTGAAATAGTAGATTTACTAATCTTGATTCGTTAAGTGGTTTTGCGCATATAGTGGTATTTTAATGCCAAAATTTGCGGAAATTTTTTCTTTGTTAGTTGTGTACCACACTCCTTGTTCAGTCGTGTGCGTTATGCTTTATATCTTCTAATTGCCTTGAACTTTGTTGATATTTTAATATCATCTCAGTGAATTGCATTCCTTAATCTTGATAAATTCCATTTTGGTACTATTTTGGATTATTATCATTCTCCATTATAGTACTGACTTGTGTTCATATCAATCACAGGATGGCACCACCACGCCGTTGTGAGGAGGATATACCACATGAACTTGGGGCTGCTTTGGCAAGTATTGCAAATGCTTTGGGCACTATGCAGCAGAACCAGCAGCGCTTCGAGGAAAGTGTGAGGAGGAATGAGTTTGCTCCGCTACCTCCACCTCCCAAGCGAGGAGACATCAAGAGTTTTCTCAAGTTCAACCCATGCCAATTTGAGGTGTCTGATCAACCACTTGATGCGGATGATTGGCTTCGTGAGGTGTCAAGGTTGTTGATGACTGCGGATGTTCCCGAGCAAGAATGGGTCAAGTGTGCTACTCACCTTCTAAAGGGAGATGCAGCTCTCTGGTGGGAAAATTACCTCAAGGCAGATCTTTCTGGTTTTCAGCCTACTTGGGAGCGGTTCACTGCTGCTTTCAAAGAGCAATATCTGTCAGAAATTGTCATGGAAAGGATGAAGGAAGTGTTTCTCAACCTCAAGCAGGGCACTGACAGTGTCAACACCTACATCAGAAACTTCATGAACCTGTCTCGTTATGGTGGCGATGAGATCTCTGATGACAAGAAGAAGCAAAAGAGGTTTCGGCAAGGCCTTAATGCTTCCATCAAATATGCAATCACTCATGCTAGGCCAGCATCTTTCCTGGAACTTCAACACACAGCTCTACAGGAAGAAGCAAGTAGGCAAGTGTTTGAGGAGTCAAAGAAACACAGCCGTGATACAGCAAGCTCTTCTGCTATGACAGCTCCTTCTAAGCGTCGTGTCTGGGTTCCTAACACCCCACCGTCGCTCCCTGCTCCACCAAGACCTTCAAGCTACGCACCAAGGCCACCAAACTCCTTCACTGCGGCTCCCAGGGGCTACAACCACAACTATCCTGGAGCGCCTGGCGGAGTCCCTGGCTACGTTGCTCCACGTCCACCTGGTGCTTGCTATACTTGTGGAAACACTGGGCATCAGCAATGGAATTTTCCAATGAACAACAAAGCTCTTCCACCACCACCCCCAAGACCTGCGGCAAGTGCTCCTATGATTCGTGCACCTCCACCTCGGGCTCTCAACATCAACACTAAGCCGGGATCTACGGTTGCTCGTGCCAACTGTGTCAACGTCGCTCAAGCTGAGCATGCACCTGGAGTTGTCATGGGTATGCTTCCTGTTAACTCAGTTCCTGCACCAGTTTTGTTTGATTCTGGTGCTTCACACTCTTTCGTTTCTCACAAATTTGCAAATGAGCATGAGCTTGTTATAGACCAGCTGGATAAAAAGTTAATGGTTCTTTCTCCCGGGGCAAGATTGTTATCTACTAAGATCAGCCATGGCAATCAAATTGAGATTGGTGGTTCTTCGTTTCCGGCTTCCTTAATTATTCTGGGCAATTCTGATATTGATGTTATCTTGGGCATGGATTGGTTGACAGCAAATGCAGCTGTGATTGATTGTGCTGAACGTTCGGTTTCTCTGAAAATTCCTGAAGGCCATATAGTCTATTCTCCAAGTCTGACTCCTGCAATTCAGCTTTATTCTTTGGCAGCTCTGAATGATGATGCTATGGAAGGTATTCAGAGTGTTCCTGTAGTTTGTGAGTTTCCAGATGTCTTTCCTGAAGAGTTGCCAGGTATGCCTCCGGATCGTGAGGTTGAGTTTGTCATTGAACTTGAACCTGGCACCGCTCCTATCTCCAAGCGGCCTTATAAAATGGGTCCTGCTGAGTTGGCTGAACTTAAGCGTCAGTTGGATGAACAAGAGAAGTTGGGTTTCATTCAGCACAGTACTTCTTCTTGGGGTAGTCCAACCATCTTTGTGAAGAAGCGAGACAAGACTGATAGACTTTGTGTTGACTATCGGGCACTCAATGCTAAAACCATCAAGAATAAATATCCCCTTCCGCGGATTAATGATCTCTTCGATCAGCTAGCTGGAGCTGTGGTATTCTCTAAGCTTGATTTGAGAAGTGGTTATCATCAAATCAAGATTCGCAAGGAAGATGTTCCCAAAACAGCCTTCACCACTCGCTATGGCCTGTATGAGTACACGGTCATGTCTTTCGGTCTCACCAATGCACCTGCCACCTTCTCGAGGCTTATGAACTCGGTTTTCATGGAGTATCTTGATAAGTTCGTTGTGGTCTATCTGGATGACATTCTAGTCTATTCGAAGTCAAAAGAAGAACATGAAGAACACCTTCGTTGTGTCCTAAACAAGCTTCGTGAGAACCGCCTGTATGCAAAGTTCTCCAAGTGTGAATTCTGGATGCCTCAAGTCACCTACCTTGGTCACGTCATCTCTGCCAAGGGCATTGCCGTCAACCCAGAAACTATTAAGACAATTATGGACTGGCTTCCACCCATAAATGTCAAAGAAGTCCGAAGTTTCCTTGGTTTGGCCAGTTACTGTCATCGATTCGTTCAAAACTTCTCAAAGATTGCAAAGCCTCTTACCAATCTCCTCAAGAAAGGCAAGAAATATCTTTGGACTCCTGCATGTCAAGCAAGCTTTGAAACACTCAAAAAGAAGCTCACTTCCACACCAGTCTTGGTTCCTCCAGATACATCAAAGCCTTTCCAGATTTTCTGTGATGCTTCATTGCAAGGATTGGGTGCGGTCCTGATGCAAGAAAAGCAAGTTGTTGCTTATGCATCTCGTCAGTTGAAGACGCATGAGATCAACTATCCTACACATGACCTCGAACTCGCAGCAGTTGTCTTTGCTTTGAAAGTATGGAGGCATTACTTGCTAGGCAACTGTTGTGAGATCTTTTCTGATCACAAGAGTCTGAAGTATATCTTCACACAACCTGATCTCAACCTTCGTCAGAGGAGGTGGATTGAAACAATCAATGATTTCGATTTGACCATCAACTACACCCCGGGCAAAGCCAATGTCATGGCAGATGCTCTCAGCCGAAAAGCTTATGTCAACAACCTCATGGTGGAAGAACAACAGCCTCTCTTGTGCGAGGAATTCCGCAAGCTCAACCTTGAAATTGTGGATCAAGGTTATCTTCTGAACCTTCTAGCAACACCTCTCTTGGAAGAAAAGGTCCGTTCCATTCAGCTTGGGGATCCTTACACTAAAAAGATCATTTCCAACATTCAACTTCCGAAGTATGAGTCTTTCCACGTTGATGACCAAGGCACTCTCTTCTTTCAACACTGGATGTTTGTTCCGAACTACCCGGGTTTAAGAGACCAAGTTCTCAAGGAGGCGCATGATTCTGTTCTTTCTATCCACCCTGGCAGCACTAAGATGTACATGGACTTAAAAACACAATATTGGTGGCCTGGTTTGAAACGATATTGTGCCAAGTATGTCTCGGAGTGTGATGTTTGTCGCAGAGTTAAAGCTGTTCATCAGAAACCTTCCGGTCTTCTACAGCCATTGAAGCCTCCGGAATGGAAATGGGAGAAAGTAGAGATGGACTTCATCACTGGTTTTCCAAGGTCGCAGAAAGGCAACAATGCAATCTTTGTTGTCATTGACAGGGTTTCCAAAGTAGCTCACTTCTTTCCAGTCAAGGAAACAATTTCTGCAATTCAGTTGGCTGAGCTCTATATCAACAGAATTGTCTCTGTGTATGGAGTTCCTCTTGAGATCAGTTCAGACCGTGGAAGCATCTTCACTTCCAAGTTCTGGGGAAGTTTCCAAAATGCTTTGGGAACAAAACTAAACTTCAGCACAGTTTACCACCCTCAGTCGCAAGGACAAGTTGAAAGGATCAATCAGATTCTAGAAGATATGCTTCGTGCTTGCGTTATCTCTTTCGGCATGAAGTGGGAAGAATGTCTTCCTTATGCTGAATTCTCTTACAACAACAGTTTCCAGAAAAGTCTAAAGATGGCACCATTTGAGGCTCTCTATGGTCGCAAATGCAGAACTCCGATTGGTTGGTCGGGCGCAGGTGAAAGAATATTGTTTGGTCCCGACATTGTAACTCAAGCGGAGGAGAAAGATCATATCATTCTTGAAAATCTGAAGATTGCTCAAAGTCGCCAGAAGAGCAATTATGACAGAAAGCACACGGACATGGAGTATGTCCCTGGTGATCTCGTTTATCTTCGTGTCACTCCCATGAGAGGCACGCATCGCTTTGGTATCAAAAGAAAGCTGGCTCCTAGATACATCGGTCCTTTCAAAATTCGTGGAAGAAGAGGAGAAGTTGCTTATGCTCTTGAGCTCCCTGAACAACTCAAAGTCCATGATGTTTTTCACATCTCTCAACTCAAGAAGTGCTTCAAGGATCCCGGCAGGACTGTGGACCATGAACTCATTAATCTCCAAGAAGATCTGTCTTATCAAGAACACCCCACAAAAATTCTTGAAGTCGCAGAAAGAAGGACTCGCAACAAGTCCATCAAGTTCTGCAAGGTGCAGTGGTCGCACCATTCCGTTGATGAAGCAACCTGGGAACATGAAGATGAGCTCCGTGCCAAGTATCCTACCCTCTTTGAGTCTTCTTCTTCCTAGAATCTCGGGGCGAGATTCCTGTTTAGTGGGGGAGAGTTGTAGCACCCCAATTGTCTAACAATTGTAATGCTACTTGTCCTAATAAGATATTGGCTACTCCATACAGATTATTGTTGCATCATAATTATATCTTGCTCATGTCATCATGCCACATTGCATTTGAGCATCATATAAAACCCTTTTTCTTTTGGTTTTTCTCTCATATGCATTATTAATTGTATTTGCCTCTTGATATTGTATTTGTCTATTGATATATTGTTCAATGCCCAAGTTGAGTTGGGGGCATATCTTTTATCTCATTTCCACCACCTTTCTCTTCCATCACTTTATAATTCCACCATCCTACTAGATCATGAGCTTGTTTGTCTTTACTTTGGTTTTCTCTAGCTCATGTGCAATAGGGTGGATCTAGTTCATTAAATTTCTTTGCTTGGCTTTGTTCCACTTCTTGGAAATGCACAAGATTAATGCCATCATATTATTATTGTTTTCACATAATAAATCATGTCATTAATATTTTGCATGGGCCATGCAAGCCTCTCCACCACCTTTTCCCTCCATTAGTTTTTCTTTGGTTTTGGTGGATCCTATCTAGGAAAAACCATCTCCACCTCTCCTTAGTCACACCATACCATCTTCTTTTATTATTATTTTCTCCATGCATGAACCATATGAGGCTTAGCCCATAATTCTTTTCTTTTCCTTTTTCTTGGACTTCCTTTCACCTCCACCTCATGTCAATTCTAGCACTCACCATGTTCCACTTGAGATGATCTTACCACATTCTTTTATCTTATTTTTCTTTATCTACATATAAGATCACATGAGCCTTTTTCCACCTAATTCTTTTCTTCTTCTTTCTTTCTAGTTTCTTCTCTACATTAGCTCATGCAAGATCAAGCCCATGTGTCTTCTTGTTTTGGCCTCATAATCAAAAAAATTAAAATCTAAATATCTAATTAAAACCTAACCTAGCTAAGTCTATCTCCCTCTCTAAATCTACTAAACCCTAACTCCTTCTCTCTCTACACCCTTCCTCTCTAACATGGGTACCACCTGGCCACCCTCTCTCTACCTGACCACCACCCCAGCCTCTCCTCTCTCTAACCTAGCTAAGCCTAACCCTAACCATAGCCATGCCCTAGCTAAACCGAGCTCACCTGAGCCCCTTCTCTCCTTCTCTCTCTGCCGTGCGGGCCTAGCCGCACCACCATCGCCTACCCCACCTGCAGCCTCCCTGCCGCGCCGTCCAGCTCCAGGACAAGCCCCAGCCTGGCTGAGCACGTGCTCGAGGGAGAAAGGGCAAAGCCCTAGCCCCTTCTGGCCGAGACGCCCTCCTCCTTCGCCTTCTTCCTCCCCAATGTCCACCACCTGCCGCCGTTCGCCAGCAGGTACCACCCCGCCCCGACGAACCAGCCGTGCAGCGCGACCGTGAAGTGGCGGAGAAGACCGAGCACGGCCCCCTGCGACGCCCCGTGCACGCAGACGTCGACGAGAAGCTCCACCGCGTCGCCAGTACCTCGCCGTCCCCGAAACCCTAGCCCGCCGGTGCGTCTGTATCCTCGCCATTCCGCAGCCCCTCGCGCCGATCCAACACCACCAGGCAACTCGCGGTGAGCATCTCCCTCTCCCTGACAACCTCCGCCTAACCGTACCGCTATAGCCTCGCCGTGCGTTTCGTCGAGCAGCCTCCACGCGCCAGAGCTCGCCGGCGTCTGCAGCTTTCCCGCGCCACGCTCGCCCTATCTAGCCCGCGCCCACCTCCCTGTCAGCTCCCCTAGCACGCCGCACTGGTTAGCCACCCCAGCGCGCACGCACACGTCCCCGGTTCGAACCACCACCCCGCGCCGTGCGCCAGATTCGCGTTAGACGCGAGGAGAAGATAAACAGTAAACCGGGCTGTGGTTAAATTGCAAAAAGCCCCACCCTTTTTAATTCTCACAACGCGCGCTCCCAGTGTCCCCACCTGCCAGCCGCTCTGGAAGATTTGCTGTAAAACCCCTCCGTTTTCTCAGACACAACCCGCGGTCCAGCTAGTACCCCACCAGTCAGCCGCTGGGGCCTTTCCCACTGGCGCGTGGCCCCTTCCGCCGCTGGCCCGCCTGTCAGCCGCTGTGGGCTAGCCCAGCCCGCGTCACAAAAGTGTTTTGCGCGCGCGTGGCCCCAGACAGCGCCGGCCCCACTTGTCTGTGACTGTGGGTAGTTTGCCTGGGTATAAAAAGTAATTCCCTGAGTCTGTTTTTATTCAAATCTTTTTCAAATTAATTTAAATTCAAATTCTTTTCAGATTCAAATAATTTTTAAAATACAAATCCAAATAATACAAATAATATATGTTTTGGAATCAGAAAAATGTGAGGAATCCAAATATGCTCTTCAAAATATATTTTGAACAATTTAATTTTCGAGATGATTAAAATTACAATAAAAATGCCCTTTTCCTTATTTAATTAATAACTTTTGTTTTGTAACTCCAAATTTGACAAATAATATGTCTAAATCGATCAGCGCGACGAGCCCGTTCCATTTATGCAATCCTTGTTCTGAATTGAAGCATGCATCATGTTGTCATTTAAAATCTGAACCGTTTATGACAATAACACTTGGGCAAATAAATGATAAAGTGCTTTATTTCTTGTATCCACACCTCACTTTTGCCATGCTACTTAAATGCCATGTAAATTGTGCATCATGCATCATGGCATGCTTGTTTACTTGTCGCATTTTAATTCATATGCTTGTGCACTTTATTTATGTTGGCCCTTGTTTGTTTGGTTCTTCTTCGAATAGACGCCCAGCAGGAGAATTACCAGGAATCACAGGAGTATTACCCAGATCCATCTCTCGCTTCAACTGAACTGCCAGGCAAGCACTACCACATGCTTGCATACATACAATACCTATTGCCTCTATCTTATTCTTGCATCATTGAGTCGCGAATTGAATTAAATTGAATCCCAAGTACTGCATGGCCTTTACTTTTAAACCACACCAAGCTTGTTCCGGTCCCATGAGCCATTACTACAGGAGTTGTTTGAGCCATGCGAGTCGTAGAAAAGCATGAGTAGGGTCTGTGAGTGTCTGATGGATAACGAGGTACCTAAACAACATAACCTGAGTAGTAATGGGATAACTAATGAAAGAGGCACCGGTGAGCAATATCTGCTATTTGGTTTTTCATGCTCACTTGTGTCCCGTAGGACCCCGAGTACTTGATTCCTGTTCCTTGACTATTCGCACTATCCACATCCGGGAGGCCTTATGGACCCCCCTGAGTCAGAGCTTGATTCATTCTTATTTCTTGGGGCCACAATTAGTTTCGGGCTTTATTACTATCCTGTACTTATGCCATGTTACTGCGTTATTTAAGATTGTGCGTGGAGCACCTGTACTGTTTTGGATCGTGGAATGTTTTCGCGGTATCGACAAGCCCAGTCATATTTTCGGGTTCCCAGTCGTTTACAGCCATTGACACAAACCTTGGGTCCGTCTCGGAGCCGGCCAACTTCGTTGCGGGTAGCTTAATGGGGTGGCCCCCTGAAATATTACTGAATCCTGTGGTTGCTTTGTCGTGAATGGCTCGTTGGGTTTTGATTTGGTTTTTCCGAGGTTGATCGAGTGTGTGTTGCTATTCGTGCACCCCTGCAGGGTAAATCTTTCTGAAAGCCGTGTCCGCGGTTATGGATGACTTGGAGCACAGTTTCTCGATCATAGACAAGTATAACTAAAGTACCACTTTTAAATTGACTAAGTACTTGACTAGTAAATAGTGCAATACTCATGGAATGGTTAATAAAACTGCCAACGGATGATGGGGGTTGTTCGTCTGCTTCCTCGTTGGTAAGCGAGGAGGAGGATGGATCTGTTAATTATACTGTTATAACTGTTGTTCTTAATTCACGGACTTCCGTCTATCATTGGTTAGGCGGAAGGTTAGCGAGTCTCTGTAGAATTGTTAGGTATTATCTTTTGCTGCAATTGTGTCACCCCAGGTTGTGTCCCCTTTAGTGGCATAAAGACTTGCTGAGTACCCCTAGGGTCTCACACGGTAAATTGTTTGATTCAGATGAACAGGTGTACCCGCAAGATGGATACTGGGTGGAAGAGACAGATGATGTTGGCAACGATCATTCGGTGTAGAGATTTCGGGAACGGGGATCCGTGTGATCTGTGGGCGGGATGTGTTTATTTATGGGGCATCTTATGCCAATTTGCTTCTTATCCGTACTCGGATCTTGTTTTCCGCTTCCGCCTATACTCTGATGTGTGATGTATGAGGAGCTATCCTAAATTATTATATCTATCTAGGATGTTTGGATCTTGCCGTATGGCGTTGCACTATTTCTATTTCTTTTAGATGGAATGGCTCTGATGTACTGTTGTATGTGGCTTGCATACATACTCACTTGTGTATGTAGTTGATCCCTTCGCCTGCCGATTACGCCGCTCGTTCTTGTCCCGTTGTCTGAAAGTGGTTAGGACGGCCAAAAGGTCTACCATGAGTGGCCCTGGGCCCCACCGTACTATTTTAACCACTTTCGTTCATCTAGGCATTAACTAAGAGCATAATTCACCGAGGTAGTTACATATTTTTGCTAGGAGGAGCGTCGGCATACCTAGGTGCCATCTTCCACCACCACTTGATCCAAATGGCCCAAACCACACTGAATCCGAAGATGAGGAATTAGTCACCTCCGATGATTTCGGCAATTCCGACAGCGAGGAGTTGGCCATGATCGTCTCCGACGGCTTCGAGGAGATGTTGGAGCCGTGACCTCCAATACCGCGAGGGCCAGCTTATCGAACCAACAGCGAGCCTTACGGGTGGGATGTCTTTGCCCATGTTTTCTGGTCAGAGTACGTCCAGCTACAAGAACTCAAAGACGTCTACAACGTCACGTCCTTGCGACACGTAGATAGCATGGTGATGCCTCCGTGCGCGCTAGTCGCGCCCAAGCTAAGGAGAAGTTCGACACGTAGCTAACGATCTACAACTCCCTATTCGAGTTCTGGGATGTCGCCAGAAGGAGGCCGCCGCCGCGCCCTCCTGACGAGAGCAACACCTCCCGCCGCCATGGGACGGCACCCCCGCGCCCTCCCGGTGAGAGCAGCACCTCCCGCCATTGTAGGACGACGCGCCGTCCAGGCGAGGACATCGCCTCCCTCCGCCATAGGCTGTAGTTGGTTTTTATGTAAACTTTAGTTGAAATTGGACCACCAGGAGGACGAGTTTAGTTTTTTTATTTGTTTCTTTAAATTTTAAAAAAACATGTTTAAGCTGCTTCATATTTGATGTATTTGCATGAATTTTTTATTTTATGGGGGCACATGCTGGCAGCCAACGCCCCCCTAAATTTTCATCTATCCAGCGCCTCCCATACTGGACAAAAAACAACTATGCAGACACCATGTTAGTTAAGGCTTTGTCCAGGGAAAGTCACCTCAATAGCTTTGGTATTTTATGGTAATTGGTAACATCATGTTGGATGATTGAAACCTCAATGCGGCGGCATTTCAGCTACAAATCCATATGGATGTACCATCCACTTATCCAAAAAATAACATTCTTTATTTGTTACCGCACCAATTATCATGCCTATTTTAAGATCTCACGTTTGTGTAAGGTTTGCTGGTGAAACTCTTCCCTAATACCATTTAATATTTTGTTAATTAATTTCGACATGCACTCATTTCTCATATATTGATTATAGCATTGTTCACAACTTATGCTATTTCATCTGAAACTCACAGAGAAAACGATGGGAAATGTGTTTCTTAACATCATGTCAACACGGCTTGCCTCACACATGGGTTGTAGCCTCGATCACTCTAGGAAGCAGGGTCCTACATGATCCGGTATGGTGACCGGTCTAGAATCGTCACAGACGTGTCGTGTCAAGTTCTTTGAACCGACGATGAGCAGGTCAGATTCAAGTTGAGAAGTTTGATTTACCCTCATGAAGTGTTTTGTCTCGACTTCGTTACGCATGCTTATGATGGGTAGACCATATATGGGCCATACAATTCTAGACATATACATGCCTAGAGGGCCTATCCTAGGTACTCAAAATAAGATTAGTGCACACTTCGGGTGCTAAAAAATTCTTGTTGAACTTGGCAAGTATTATTGTCATAAGTCAACATGAAGAGGGGGTACACGACAATGTAGGTAAAGTATGTAAATGATATGATCAACGATTGCATTGGTTGGAATAGGATACTAACACAAGTGATACTGTATGTTTAGTAACCAGGTTCTGTCTAGAATCGTGGATGAAGCAGCCTAGCCAAGTCAAGGGGTGCATCCTCGAGCACATGAACATGACAACCTGGAGATAGGTGCATTGAGGGTCATTACCGCCCGCGCATTACAAGTTTTCCACAAGATCATCCCACCCAAATCCGATGTCAAATGATAATCTTGATAAGCTTTAGGTATCACCCTAGGGGAGAGCTCTTGCTTCATATGGGATATGCATTATAAATAACTGATGGGGTCCCTTTTATAGGCCTAGAACTATGTACATAAGACTACCAATATCCTTGGTGGGGACAAAAAGTAATGAAAAATGACATAGTCCATAAAATTGCAAACTACCCGAAATATACTAGAATGGACATGGATACTCATGATCCTACTAGCAATAGTAAAAAAAAAAACAAAGTCATAAAATACGCAATGATGTTTTCATGTAGAGAACGCATCTATGCATGTCCGTGTGAAATTTCATACTAAAAATCGAAATTATGTAGCTTACTAAAAATAACAAAGTTGTGAATGAATAGTACGAAGGAAACCTTAATTTTTTGGAAGTAACCGTAACTTAAGTTTGAGAAACCTACGTAACTTAAGGACAAAGTAAGTATAATCGGGATCATGCGTACCTATGATGCAGCCCTTCATATGGCAACCACCGTGTCATTGATGATACCAACTCTATGTGTGTAAACTCATTGGGACTCTAAGTGCATAGTGATATAGTGAGCATATTTTTCCCACAAGGGTGACTCGAGGGTTATATCACACTCTCGACATCTAAGATACAACCTTTTCTAGCCTCTTTTGTAAACCTATTTTTTTCCCTAGCTCGACCATGTGGTTGTCAAGCACAAGGTTTCATATTAGAATTGTAAACTAAAACAAAATAGTAAATAAACAGTAAAGTAAGCTGTAACTAAGATAGACAAATAAAAACAATAAAGTAAAATTCTTTTTGGTTTTTTTTATGCTTGCATAAAGTAAAAGTGTTTTTGTATTTTTGGATTTAATACTTGCAAAAATGTAAAATACGATAAAAGTAAGTAAAAATGGTTTCTTATAATAAAAACTGGACCATGGTTCATGGATTCATTTGTCTACTCTCTTATAAAGTATGGTGGACATAAAATAGCTTAAGTCTGAGCAAAAGCAAGCCATCTGACGCCATCTAGCTACGCACACGTTTCTGGCTGTCTGATCTTCGCTCTGAGTCATCTCAACCATGCAGTTTTAGGTGTTGACCAAAGTCTTATGAGCTGGTCCCTCCCATCCCCACCCCACCCCACCCCATCTCCATCTCGTTCTCCCTCCAACCGAGCTCCCGAGTCGCGAACTCCTGGCTATCCCAGATCCTCCTCTGTCTTCCCTAGCAACCTGTGCCGCCCCTCTACTCCCGAGCTCCACCCTCACCTTCGCTCCCTCTGCCCCTCCCGTCACGAGGCCATCGCCTCCAATCCAGCTCCCACATCCAGCGTCGGCCGCCTCTGCTTTGCCGCCTCTAACCTACTCATTACTGATTCAACATCGCCCCAACCTCGCGCGCCCGTCCACCGCCACGCTTTGCCGGTGGTGAGTGATACGTCATAAACATATCTGTAATTTTTGATGTTTCATGCTTGTTTTATATCTACTTTCTTATGTTTTGTTCACACTTAGAGGTATTTTTATACATTTTCTGGAACTAACCTATTAACAAGATGCCACCATGCCAGTTGCCTGTTTTCTGCTGTTTTTGGTTTCAGAAAAGCTAGTAAAGAAATATTTTTGGAATTGGATGGAATAAAAGCCAAAGTCAATATTTTACCCGAAGCAACACAGAGTCTAGAGGGGAGACGAAGTGGCGCACCAGGGCGGCCATACCTGGTGGCCGCGCGGCCAGGGGGAGGGGGCATCACCAGGGGTGTGGGCCCCCTAGAGCTCCACCGACCTTGCCCCTTCGCCTATGAAAGCCTCCTGAGACGAAAACCCTAGGGACCCGACCAAAAATCCACGAAAGAGTCTGTAGCCGCTGCCATCTCCATCCCTAGATCGGGGGGGGGGGGGGGGGGTCCGAAGCTCTTTCTGGCACCCTGCCGGAGGGGAGAGATCACCCTGGAGGCCTTCTTCATCACCATGCCAGTCTCCGGAGTGATGCGTGAGTAATCCACCCTTGGACTATGGGTCCATACAATAGCTAGATGGTTGGTTCTCCTCCTTTGTGCTATCATGTTTAGATCTTGTGAGCTCCGTTCATGATCAAGATCATCTATTTGTAGTCTTACATGTTGTGTTTGCGGGGATCCGATGGATATTGAGATACTATGTTAGATTGATTATTGATTCTATCATGTCTATGTTATTTGTGATCTTGCATGCTCTTCGTTGTTAGTAGCTATCTTGGCCAAGTAGAAGCTTGCAACTCCAAGAGGGAGTATTTATGCTTGATAGTGGGTTCATGCCTCTAGTAATCCGGGGAAGTGACAAAAATCTCTAAGGTTGTAGATGTGCTGTTGCTACTAGGGAGGAAACAACAATCCTTTGTCCATGGGGCAATCATATTATTTACTTTACACACTTTGCTTAATGCAATTTTCTATTGCTTGCAACTTAATACTGGAGGGGGTTCGGACGATAACCTGAAGGTGGATTATTAGTTAGATGTAGCTGGATTACGGTCTATGTATTATGTTGTAATGCCCAATCAAATCTCATAGGAGTCAAGATGTCTAGTATATGCATTGTTATGCTTTCTCAATCTGTCAATTGCCCCGCTGTAATTTGTTCACCCAACATGTTATTTATCTTAAGGAGAAACACCTCTAGTGAACTGTGGACCCCAGTCCATTCCTTTACCATTGATATACCATCTACTGTTTACCGTTTACTGTTTACTTTCTGTAAGCAATTACTATCTTCCACACTATACGTTTAATCCTTTCTTTCAGCAAAACAAGTGATATTGACAACCTCACTATAAGTTGGTGCAAAGTTCTGTGGTTGTGTTGTGCAGGATTCCAAGTTGCTAGCAACACCTTGGAGGCATTTCCTTACTCCTACTGGTTCGATAACCTTGGTTTCATAACTGAGGGAAACTTGCTTCTGTGCTCATCATACCTTCCTCTTGGGGTTCCAATGAGCTCTACATATCTTGAGCCATCAAGCCTTTTTCTGGCGCCGTTGCCAAGGAGTTAAGGACAGCTTCACAAGGGGAGTCTCTCACAACCAATCCCTTTACTTTGTTTTTGTTTTGCTTAGTTTACTTGTTTCTTTTTATCAAAAAACAAACAAAAATTAGTTGTAATGGTTTGCTTCCTTCATCAAAAACACACAAAAAATTAGTTCCTATTTCAGTTTCTATTTCTGTTGGATTGCTTTTATCTTAAAAAAAATCTACTTCAAGTTGCTTTTATGTCTAGAATTGCTCCAATCACTATGTCACATAAGGAAATGATTTTTTACTTTCAAACAAGGAATTTAAGAGAGCTTCAAAGAAGCTTGGTATAGAATTTCTGAGTTACATGAAAAAACTGAACCTAAAATGACTCAAGGCTTGTTTCTTAGCAGTTTCTACTTTGGTCTTGCCCTTTGTTGTAGATATGCTTTGGATGCTGTAGTAGGAGGAGATTTCATCTAGTGCAATGAGGGTGAAGCTTTTAATGCCACAAAAAAGTTGGTTGCAACATATGACTTGCCTAGCAAATCTGATTCCTCCATTACAAACATTATAGCTAGATTGAACACCTTGAGACCAACACAACTAGTTTAAAAGAATGCTATAACATGCTTAGAGAGCATCATGAATATGTTCCAATAAATTCCGAATCTTCAAAATGGCTTCCTATAGTAAAAGTTGTTATAAATAATGAAACTTTTTATGCTCGTTGTGATATCATGTATGAATTCTGTCTTATGCCTAAAGATATCTATGAATCTTTAAATCTTTAGGGACTTTCTAAAGGAGGAGAAGAAATATCTCTTACAAATAATTCCACAATATTACCCATTAGAATAGATGAAGGAGTGTTTACAAAGATCCTAGGGAAAGTGGTGTCTATTGATTATCTTGTTATTGAATGTGTAGGAAAAGGAAAAATTATACTTGGAAGATCCCTACTGAAACTCCTTGGAGCAATAATAGATGTGGGAAAAGGCATCATGCATCTTGCCTCTCCACCAAACAATCATACGTTCCCTAAAGATAAGAATAAAGGTAAGAAATGCAGGGGCAAGAAATGTGATCTTAATGCTTCTTCATTTGAAAATACTTAAATCTTGCTTCCTATGCCTAGCTGAAAGGTGTTAAAGAAAAGCACTATTGGGAGATAACCCAAATTATTTTTATTCAGTAAGTTTTTCTTTTGTTGAATCTTGGAAGTTATTGCTTTAGTAATGACCTCTCCTTATCCTTTTTGTGTGGTTTTTGTGCCAAGAATAACCTCTAATGAGAGAGAAGTAAGACTTGGGAAAGTTGCTGTCCTAAAATAGATTTTTGTGCTTCACTATAAAAAAATCAAGAAAGTCCCTGTAGGTCGGATTGAGCTGTAATTTTTTGTGCTTATGCCCCAGGTTATTATTCAACTTTAGTTAGTTTAGCACTTTTCGATTTGAACAATAGAAGTTCTTCGAAAAAATCGGTTTTTACTTGCTGGTCTGTTTTGAGAGATTTCTGCCACTATTTGCATTTGCCTCTTAATCTCTTTCTCTTTGAGTTCTCTCTGATTACTTGAGATTTTAAAATAAATTGCTACAGTAGATTTTGTTTTAATGGAAGTTTTACTTGTGTTGAAACTGAACCCAAAGACTTATTACCTTGAATACAGTAATGTTGCTAATGAAGATTGTGTGAAGTTTTGTATGAAGGAAATTTTCAAGTGTAGGGAAGAATAATGCGATGAGATGAAGTATGGACAAAAGATCAAGCTTGGGGATGCCACCCGTGTCACCCTAAGAAATATTCAAGAAGTACAAGCGTCAAAGCTTGGGGATGTCCAAGGCATCCCCTTCTTCATCAATAAAAATCTCAGGTTTTCTTCCAAACACTTCATTTTTATTGTTTCATGCACAATCGTGTTATTCTTGGAGCATCTTTGTTTTTGTTTTTAGTTTTCTTTTGTTTGGTTTGCTTGAATAAATTGGTTGGACCCCCGCATTCATATGTGGTTTCAAATAAGTTGATTGGTGATTGGAAAAGAGTAGGAAGCTTCATGCTTATAAGTGGTACAAAAGGAGCTTGTTTTGACTGTGGCCTAGACTTTATCATGTCATGTTTGATATTTCTTTGACCTTATGCTTAGTGATTATTGCTATAGCATGACTTGTTCCAAACAATTGAGATTCTTAATGTGCCTTGAAAGGATCATGCGTTGTTTTAGCATACAAAAGCATAATATTGTGGTATTCTCCTTTGATGCTTTATTTGGGTTGACTTGGCACATGCTTACACCATGTTAAGACTATGAACCAGTCACCTTAGCCTCTATGATCATTTAGTTTTTGACTTGTAATATCACTTTATGCTTTAATTAATAATGTTTTGTCGCTTTGCATGATTATGGACATTATTGCTCTCTTAGTTGGTCGCTCCCAGTCTTTTGCTAGCCTCCACCTGTGGAAAGTATGAGTTCCACTCATGCATCCAACCTCCAAGAAAACCAAGTTATTCCAAAGAGTCCACTATAAATTCCTATGCATGGCGTGTTACACCATTCTAAGTATATTCATGCTTTTATCTACCTTCCAAATTAAACTTCTTATGTGAAAACTAGTGATTAAAGCTCTCACAAACTTGATGGCACACTTTACTTTCTTGCACTTAATAAACTTGATGTTGGAAATATGCCCTAGAGACAAATAGTAGTAAGGACTATTATCATATTTCATATAGTTTATGATTAAGTTTTATATCATGCTATAACTATGTTGAGTGGAAACATCAATACATGTGTGATATACAAACAACTAGGGGTTCCCAGTAAAACTCTAGTCACTGGTTCATTGGTCAATAGATGACCAAGTTTCCTGATCATGTGGCATTTATGCCAGTTGGAAATGGAATCAACTCATTCAGAGAATGAGATGATGAACCAATACCCAACCTAAACATCGTGACCCGATCATGTCATGAAGTTCAAGTTGCGATGATTAGAAATGGATCCTCATAGACTATTCCTTAGACCGTGAGGCTATATCAATCACTGTCTCCCGAGAGTGCTTAGATAGCATCAAGCGCCACTTGGTAATACAGTGGTTATAAAGGTGTGTTCAGGTACTCGGAGGAAACCGTAGAGGCAATATATGTCAAGAGCGGGATTTTTCCGTCCATGTGACGGGAAGATACTCAAGGGCCCACTCGGAGAGGTTATATCCAATATCTGCGCAACGTGTGATTTGATCATAGGGATATCACTTGTCGGAATGAGTCAAGTAGCATTGTTTGGTAACGAGATTGAACACGACATGGTGATGTCATTGATCAGATCTCGGGCAATGAAGTATCAAGAGACAAAGGGAATAAGACACGACTGTCCCGGTTCAAACGACGAAAGATCTTCGTGGAACGCATAGGGGTCACATGGCCATCCAGGTCCCTCTGTCGATCATTGGTGCAGGAGTGTCCCGACCATGTCTGGAGTGTTCCTGAACCGTGGGGTATCACGCTTAAGGGCTTGATGATGCTAAGAGAGTGTTTATAGGATCGGTAGAATCATCGAAGAATTGTAGAGAGAAAACCAGAAGGGTTTCGGTAAGTCTGGAGGATGTCCAGAGTGGAGGTGGAAGGTGTTCCATAGTCACAAAGGTTGAATAATATGTGAATGAATGTTAAATATTGATTTAATCATTTATTCATAATTATTTAATAAAAAGAAAATTAATTTAAAAGGTCAAAGGCTTAATGGGCCAATTCCCGGAGGGGAAAGGACCCAAGAGGGGACCACACCCCTAGGAGAGGCCTAGGGGGTGGCCGGCGGCCCTAATGGGCCTGCCCCACGTGGGGCCCATGGGTGGGGGCTGGCCGGCGCGCCTCCCCACCCCCTCCCCTTGATTAGTCCCACCTAGGGACTTTGAGGGAGGGTGTACCCCCCTCCTCCCCCTATATATAGTGGGGGTATTTGGCCAGATAAATGCACCCAATAATCAATAAAGGTCTTCTCACTTTTGGGAGGACCTCCAATTGATATTTTCTCTCTCTCCCTCTCTCTCTCGTGTCCATGGTCCCAAGTTCGGACTACGCGAATGAGAGACATCTTCGCCATGGAGCGCCGTCGCGCTGCGGGATTTGGATCCAGGAGCTCTACTTCCGCAACTGTTGCTCGATCAGGGAAGCGAGAGTCATTGTCAGGCATCAGACGTGTGTAACTCCCCGCGAGGTGTCGCACTTGAGGCACTCAAGTCATTGGAGCCAAAGGAGCGCAAGGACTTCATCACGACCTTGAGGTCGGCTTTGGCTCGTCTACATCAACCACGCTCTCCTGAGCATTGACAACGCTTTTCGGTCTTCAAGGGTAAGTTCGCGAAAAGCCCCTCCCATTACTGTATTACTAATAGATAGGTCCTGGCAGCTTCAGGGGTTTAGGGGAGTAGGGTAAAATTTATTGTTTTCATACGCGGAACCCCTACACTTGAACCATTGTATCCATCTATGTTGCTTATCTGCTTGCACTTTATAAGTTGTGAATTAGTAGAACCATGCTGTCGTGGGGGACGCTTTCAACATTGCACTTATTATTCAATTGATATCATGTTCTTTTGTTTATGGATCCCAGCGGTGTGAAATAAAAGTGGAGCTTGTAAGCTCATGGAGTTTGTATGTGTGTTAGAGAAACACATGGGCGGCTAGCCTAAGCCATGCCTAATCATGGTGGAAACTTGCAGCATAACCATAGTGAGCATTCTGTGAAGCATCCTCAATAAAAACCTACGCAAATAGCAAACAAAAATATTGCTGAGATGCTCATTGTCTGTTGCCTTGTCATTTTGGTATGGGATAACTCCTGTATCATGGGGCAAGGGGTACCCGATTGGCGGTTCTCTATGATACACATGTACTTACAATGACAAGAACTTACTTGTGACTAAAGTTGAGTAGCATGAGGTTCTGTACTCGTAAGCAAGGGGCATGAGATTTTCAACTTATAACTTGTCAATCATATCCTCATATTAGTGTCACTTTAACCTTAATCACCTCAAGATGTTTATGACCGGGGCAATGAGAGCTGAAAGCTCATAAGTACCATAATTTTTGGAAGATCTTTATGAAACTTGAATCCCTATTTCCCTTTGTGAAGGGCCTTTCTTTTTTACTTTTATGTTGAGTCTCCATCTTCTATCTTTATGCATCTATTGAGAAAGCATAGTGGTCATTCTTAGTTTAATGTGCATTGTCCCAAAACTTGTTGATTGATTCATAACTTTGATGTTGCTTGCTCTTAAATTATTTGTATCTAGTCACCCTTATGAACTTTGAAGGTGTCCTACGCATTTATGTTTTGCTATACCATGAGGGACAAGATGAATACCACTTTTATTATGTTTTATATATGTGAAACAAACAAACTTCTTTCAATGCATTATTATTCATGATATTTTATTTGTACCTTTTCATGTTACAACATAGTTGCTATGTCTTATTGTTAGAACTCTATCTTTCATGCTTATGTTAGAGTACTTTGATCCCAACTATCAATGCTTTAAAAATATCTAGATCAAGATTGTGATGGTGCATGTCACCTCAAAAATTATTCTTTTTATCACTTACCTACTCGAGGACGAGTAGGAGTTAAGCTTGGGGATGCTTGATATGTCATAAACGTATCTATAATTTTTGATGTTCCATGCTTGTTTTAGATCTACTTTCTTATGTTTTGTTCACACTTAGAGGTATTTTTATACATTTTCTAGAACTAACCTATTAATAAGATGCCATAGTGCCATTTGATTGTTTTCTGCTGTTTTTGGTTTCAGAAAAGCTAGTAAAGAAATATTCCCGGAATTGGACGAGACAAAAGCCAAAGTCAATATTTTACCCGAAGCAACATGGAGTTCGGAGGGGAGACGGAGTGGCACACCAGGGCGGCCACACCTGGTGGCCGCGCGGCCAGGGGGCGCGCCACTAGGGGGTGTGGGCCCTCTAGAGCTCCACCGACCTTGCCCCTTCGCCTATAAAAGCCTCACGGGACGAAAACCCTAGGGACCCAATCAAAATCCATGAAAGAGTCTGTAGCCGCCGCCATATCCATCCCTAGATCTAGGGGGATCCGAAGCTCTTCTCGGCACCCTGCCGGAGGGGAGAGATCACCCTGGAGGCCTTCTTCATCACCAGGCCAGCCTCCGGAGTGATGCGTGAGTAGTCCACCCTTGGACTATGGGTCCATACAGTAGCTAGATGGTTGGTTCTCCTCCTTTGTGCTATCATGTTTAGATCTTGTGAGCTCTGTTCATGATCAAGATCATGTATTTGTAATCTTACATGTTGTGTTTGTGGGGATCCAATGGATATTGAGATACTATGTCAGATTGATTATTGATTCTATCACGTACATGTTATTTGTGATCTTGCATGCTCTCCGTTGTTAGTAGCTATCTTGGCCAAGTTGATGCTTGCAACTCCAAGAGGGAGTATTTATGCTCGATAGTGGGTTCATGCCTCTAGTAATATGGTGAAGTGACAGAAATCTCTAAGGTTGTAGACGTGATGTTGCTACTAGGGAGAAAGCAGCAATCCTTTGTCCATGGGGAAATCATATTGTTTACTTTACACACTTTGCTTAATGCAATTATTTGTTGCTTGCAACTTAATACTGGAGGGGGTTCGGACGATAACCTAAAGGTGGATTATCAGTCATAGATGTAGTTGGATTACAGTCTATGTATTATATTGTAATGCCCAATCAAATATCATAGGAGTCAAGATGTCTAGTATATGCATTGTTATGCTTTCTCAATCTGTCAATTGCCCCGCTGTAATTTGTTCACTGAACATGCTATTTATCTTAAGGAGAAACACCTCTAGTGAACCGTGGACCCCAGTCCATTCCTTTACCATTGATATACCATTTACTGTTTACCATTTACTGTTTACTTTTTGCAAGCAATTACTATCTTCCACACTTACGTTTAATACTTTGTTTTCAGCAAAACAAGTGAGATTGACAACCTTACTGTAAGTTGGGGCAAAGTTCTGTGGTTGTGTTGTGCAGGATTCCAAGCTGCTAGAAACACCTTGGAGGCATTTCCTTACTCCTACTGGTTCGATAACCTTGGTTTCATAACTGAGGGAAACTTGCTTCTGTGCTCATCATACCTTCCTCTTGGGGTTCCCAATGAGCTCTACATATCTTGATCCATCAGTGAGGAAGATAATGAGGAGGTCACTATGTGGGACAGTGGGGGTGGCGCGGGTAGAGATGCTCCTATGAGGGACTACGTGAATGTTGCATCATCCTCACAGCTTTGACCAAAAAATCGGGGATGAATGGCGGAAAAAAGTAATTGAAAAGGAGAAGGCCCCTCTGCTCTTAAGCTCTCCCACTCACCTCTGCTCCCTCCTCGCCTCCACTCCCGAGGCCGCCGCCTCCCCTCCAGCTCCCGCATCCAGTGTTAGCCGCCACTGCTTCCCCACCTCGAACCTGCCCAGTATCGGTTCAACATCGTCGCCGACCTCGTGCACCTGTCCACCACCATGCTTTACTGGTGGTGAGGAAGGTAGGGAGGAGGTCAACGTGTGGGACAGTGGGGGTGAGAGAGAGAGGGCGAAGAGGGTAGAGACGCTCTTATGCGGGACTATGTGAATATGTCACATCATCCTCACCGCTTTGACTGGAAAAATCAGGGATGTGTGGCGGGAAAAAAGGAATCAAAAAGAAGCTCGTGAGGCATGCAATTACACGACGTAGAGCGATTGGCCATAACCCGAAATCTATAGTAACCGAACGGAAGAATCGTTTAACAGAAAGCATGGAGCACTAATAGGATGAGAAATGGTCGCGCCTTGCGAGAAAATGTCACGTTTCATGTCACTTCAACAATTAACATGTATGTATTCCTAAAACAAAGCATACTAATCTAATTTTTGCCCCTCTTAGGCTCTGCAACTGAATTTCCTTTTGGATATATTAGCATATCTCGAGAATACATGAGATGCTTGTGTAAATTGATACGTGTTCTATGTTGTTCTACAATTTCTACACGAGTGAACAATTTTTTTAGTGTCCTTGACTTGGAGCCTGCTCTATGATTAATGAACAAGTGGGTTCCATTGACTAAGTGGGTCCAAAAGAAATATCATAACTTTTATTTTTCATTTTGATGTACAGAAATGATCAAATTTGATTACATATTAGATCTTACTTTTATGTAAAGATTCGTGGCAACTTCCAGCCATACTTTCTCTTTTAAATTTTATTGAACCAGTGAATAATTTGGAATATATCAAGTATAACCCCTGCATAGAATTAGTATATATGTAATCTAGTTGTATATATTGACTAAACTAATTATTTAATAATCCAACCACTTGTAAGTGTTGAATACAAAGCTGTGCTTTCCCTTGAGCTTTGCAATCCAATTAGTTGCAAGCATCGATTTTGAGGCAGTCGAACAAGGTTACCGTGTGATCTTTGCAAGTTAGCTTGTTTTGACATCATTAGTTGTTTACCTTGATCATGCAACATGCCAATTTCTTGTGGTACTAAAACTTGGTGTATTGCTCGATGTATTTTTGTTTGAAGTTTGCTTGATATACCTTTTTGTTTACTTGAAAAAACACTGATACCCCTATGTTGCTTATGAGATTCAACCGCTTAGATCTCTCAATTTCAGACATGTCTAACACTTAAATGACACATTTGTGTACTAATTAAAACACCCAACCCCACACATTATGCTCATATATTTAATTTATGGTACTCCCTCCGACCCAAATTAGTTGACTTAGATTTGTCTAGATTCGATTATATCTAGACATGATTCAGTATTAGATACATCCAAATCTTGACAAATTTGAGTCAACTAATTTGAGTCGAAGGGAGTAACACAAAGAAAACAAAATGTGTTACCAGCAGTGAGTATATAACACACTTACCACACTCTGCCAAATAAACTATAGGCGGCGCGGCGAAGTGCGCATGTCCACCTAGTATGATATAATTTTGCTGAAACTTCATCCTGTATTTTATTAGCATTCATATGAGCATCACATCCTAACATAAATATGATGCAACACATCTCACTTATACTCCTCTAGAAAGGGAAAAACCCATGCAATCTAGAATTAAGAACAAATAGAGAATATCATTAGGTACTTTGACATGATGTTTGAATAATAAATGTGCTACCTTGAGCAAACATGATCATATTTGTTTTCACTAGATGATTATAGTACACACATTCACTTCATCCCCAGCAAGGTAACATAAAAGGTTGAAACCATAGTAGATCTTGAATTTTCTATCACTATCCAATCACTACCACCATGTTACTCCATCTAATGCACATGTTCCCCCCCACACGCCTTAGCATACAAGTTTGATTAGAACAGGCACTTAAGAACGAGGTACACAATACAAATCTACCAATAGATCATAAACATAATAGAATTCCAATCTCAAATATCATCTCATTGATGGGTTCGTAGCATGGAAAACAAAAATTTTCTACCGCAAGAACGAAAAAAACCCAGATCTAATCTAGATAAAAGCCAAGATCTAATCTATTAGACATGAGCAACGAGATAGATAGGAACTAACCCTCGTAGATCCGAAAGCGTTAACGAGATTAGATCTCGTGGTTGATGTAGTCGATCAGTTGCCGATCACAAGATCGTGTGGACGATCCTTCCGGCGTCGCGTTCCGGCAGCGCTTCCGCAGTCGGTCAAGTGGACGATCCTTCCGGCGCCGCGTTTCGGCAGCGCTTCCACAGTCGGTCACACGTGCGGAGTTGAAGCAGACCTTCCTCTCCTCGTTCCAGCGAGCAGCGGAGTAGTAGATCTTCTCCATGGAATCCCAGCAGCACGATGGTGTGGTGGAGGTGGTGGAGTAGAGAATTATGCAGGGCTTCGCCTATGCCTGTGCAGAAGAAAGGAGGAGGAGAGAGGCGGTAGAGATTGGGAGTTATGGAGCAGTGGTGGAGGGGGCGCCCCTGCCCCTCTATTTAAGGGGGGTGAGGCGCCATGGGAGGGGGAGTCCTTGTAGGACTCCCCTCCCTCTAGGGCCGGCGGATTGGGGAGGGGGGGAGGAGTCCTCCTCCCCCACGACTCCTAGTCTTGACCCACCAGGACTCCTTGATCCCTTCCTTGGTTTTCAAGCAAACTCCAAGAAACCTTCCAGAACCTTCCGGAACATTCCGAAAACCTTCTAGAACCCTCATACAAATAATCCGGAACATTTCCTAACTCATAAAATGATCCCCAATATATGAATCTTATTCTCCGGACAATTCCGGATCTCCTCGTGATGTCCCGGATCCATTCCGAGACTCCGAACAACGGTCTCCAACGCACATTTCATATCTACTTAAAACAACTTCGAACCTTAAGTGTGTCACCCTACGGTTCGTGAATATGTAGACATGATAGAGACACATCTCCTATCAATAACCATCAGCGGGCCCTGGAGATCCATAATGGCTCCCACATACTCAACGATGACTTCGTGATCGATTGGACCATTTACATACGAAACCAATTCCCTTTGTCTCGCGATACTATACTTATCTGAGGTTTGATCGTCGGTATCTCCATACCTAGTTCTACCTCGTTACTGATAAGTACTCTTTACTCGTTCCGTGATATGTCATCCCTTGTGACCTAGCCACATGCTTGCAAGCTAACTAGATGACATTCCACCGAGAGGGCCCAGAGCATATCTACCCGTCATATGGATGGACAAATCCCAATCTTGGTCCATGCGCTTCAACACATACTTTCAGAATACCCAATGACATCTTTATGACCACCCAGTTACGAAGCGGTGTTTGATGTCATGAAAGTACCCATCCGGTGATGGTGATTAACACAACCTCATGGTCGAAGGATTAGGTTACTATGCATTTAAAAGCTTACAGTAATACGAACTTAATGACTTGATCTTATGCTACGCTTACTATGGGTGTGTGACCATCACATCATTCTCCTAATGATATAACCTTGTTATTAATCACATCCTAATGTCCATGATCAGGAAACCATGATCATCTATTAATCAACAAGCTAGTTCAACAAGAGGCTTACTAGGGACTCTCTTATGTTTACAAAACACACATGTATCAGTGTTTCCTAATAATACAATTATAGCATGGGATGTAAACATTCATCATAAACACAAATATATAATAATAATCACTTTTATTATTGCCTCTTGGGCATATCTCCAACAGTCTCCCACTTGCACTAGAGTCAATAATCTAGATTACATGGTAATATACCGAACACCCATGGCGTTCTGGTGTTGGTCATGCTTTGCCCTAGGGAGAGGTTTAGTCAACGGATCTGCCACATTCAGATCAGTGTGTACTTTGCAAATCTTTATGTCACCATCTCGGACATACTCGCGAATAGCGTGGAAACGTAGCTTGATGTGCTTCAGCTTGCTATGTGACCTTGGCTCCTGTGCATTAGCTATGGCACCTGTGTTGTCACAGTAGATGGCCATCGGGTCCAACGCACTGGGAACCACGCCATGTTCAGTAATGAATTCCTTCATCCATACGGCTTCTTGTGCAGCCTCCGAAGCAGCTATGTATTCCGATTCAGTTGAAGATTTCGCCACAACGCTTTGCTTCGCACTCCTCCAGCTCACTGCAGCACCATTCAAAATAAATACGTATCCCGACTGTGACTTTGAGTCATCCGGATCAGTGTTCCAACTAGCATCGATGTAACCGTTTACAACAAGCTGTTCATCACCTCCATAAGAAAGAACCATATCCTTAGTCCTATTTAGGTACTTTAGGATATTCTTGACCGCTGTCCAGTGCTCCATTCTAGGATCACTTTGATATCTGCTAGTCAAACTAACATCATGTGCTATATCCGGTCTTGTACACAGCATGGCATACATGATAGAACCTATGGCCGAGGCATAGGGAATATTACTCATTTTCTCTCTATCTTCTGCCGTAGCTGGACTTCGAGTTTTACTCAAGGTCTTACCTGACAACATGGGCACGAACCCTTTCTTGCTATCTTCCATTCTAAACTTCTTTAGAACTTTGTCCAAGTATGTACTTTGTGAAAGCGCTATTAGGCATCTTGATCTATCTCTATAAATCTTGATGCCTAGAATATATGCCGCTTTGCCAAGATCCTTCATTGAAAAACTATTATTCAAATAGGTTTTGACGCTATTAAGAAGTTCTATATCATTCCCAATCAACAATATGTCATCTACATACAGTACTAGGAATGCTACAGAGCTCCCACTCACTTTCTTGTAAATACAAGCTTCTCCATAAGTTTGTATAAATCCAAAGTTTTTGATTACTTTATCAAAACGTTGATTCCAACTCCGGGATGCTTGCTTCAGTCCATAAATGGAGCGCTGAAGTTTGCATACCTTGTCAGCATCTTTAGGATCGACAAAACCCTTGGGTTGTACCATATACAACTCTTCCTCAATGTCGCCATTAAGGAACGCCGTTTTGACATCCATCTGCCAAATCTCATAATCGAAATGTGCAGCAATTGCTAACAAAATCCTCACAGACTTTAGCTTCGCTACTGGTGAGAAAGTCTCATCATAGTCAACTCCTTGAATTTGTCGGAACCCTTTCACGACAAGTCGAGCTTTATAGACGGTAACATTACCATCAACATCTGTTTTTCTCTTGAAAATCCATTTGTTCTCGACAGCCTTACGGCCATCCAGTAAGTCCACCAAAGTCCACACTTGGTTTTCGTACATGGATCCCATTTCGGATTTCATGGCTTCTAACCATTTGTCGGAATCTAGGCTCACCATAGCTTCTTCATACGTCGCAGGGTCATCATCGTTGTCCACCAACATGACGTTCAAGGAAGAGTCATACCAATCGGGAGTGGTACGAACCCTCGTTGACCTGCGAGGTTCAGCAGTAACTTCGTTTGAAGTTTCATGATCATTATCATTAGCTTCCTCTTCAATTGGTGCAGGCGGCACAAAAACATCTTCCGGTGCTGCGCTACTCTCAAATCCGAGAGAAGGTTCAATAACCTCATCGAGTTCTACTTTCCTTCCAATCACTTCCTTCGAGAGAAACTCCTTCTCAAGAAAGGATCCATTCTTGGCAATGAAAACTTTGCCTTCGGATCTATGATAGAAGGTATACCCAATCATTTCTTTAGGGTATCCTATGAAGACGCATTTCTCCGCTTTGGGTTCTAGCTTATCAGGTTGTAACTTCTTTACATATGCTTCGCAACCCCAAACTTTAAGGAACGACAACTTAGGTTTCTTACCAAACCACAATTCGTATGGTGTCATTTCAACGGATTTAGATGGTGCCCTATTTAAAGTGAATGCGGTTGTCTCTAATGCATAGCCCCAAAATGATAACGGTAAATCTGTAAGAGACATCATAGACCGAACCATATCTAAGAGAGTTCTATTACGACGTTCGGACACACCATTACGCTGTGGTGTTCCCAGTGGTGTCAACTGCGAAAGTATTCCACATTTCTTTAAATGCATGCCAAACTCATAACTCAGATATTCACCTCCGCGGTCAGAACGCAGAAACTTAATCTTCTTGTTACGATGATTTTCCACTTCACTTTGAAATTCCTTAAACTTCTCGAAAGTTTCGGACTTATGTTTCATAAAGTAGACATACCCATATCTACTTAAATCATCCGTGAAAGTGAGAACATAACGATATCCACCACGCGATGCTACACTCATTGGACCGCACACATCGGTATGTATTATTTCCAATAAGTCTATAGCTCGCTCCATTATTCCAAAGAATGGAGTCTTAGTCATTTTTCCCATTAGACATGCTTCGCATCTTTCAAGTGATTCAAAATCAAGTG
Source organism: Avena eriantha (assembly GCA_910589775.1). Classification (NCBI taxonomy): domain Eukaryota; kingdom Viridiplantae; phylum Streptophyta; class Magnoliopsida; order Poales; family Poaceae; genus Avena; species Avena eriantha. The sequence goes on along the minus strand of OU342744.1, from coordinate 233,222,522 downwards.
ATTCAAGAAGTCCATCAGAATGGAGTTTCTTCATACGCTTCACTCCAATGTGACCAAGATGACAGTGCCACATGTATGTAGAATTATCATTCAATTTTATTCGTTTAGCATCTATGTTGTGAACATGTGTATCACTACTATCGAGATTCAGTAAGAATAAACCATTCATCTCAGGTGCATTACCATAAAAGATATTACTCATATAAATCGAACAACCTTTATTCTCGGACTTAAAAGAGTAACCGTCTCGCAATAAACAGGATCCAGATATAATGTTCATGCTTAACGCAGGCACCAAATAACAATTATTCAAATTTAATACTAATCCCGAAGGTAGATGTAGAGGGAGCTTGCCGACGGCGATCACATCAACCTTGGAGCCATTTCCAACGCGCATCGTCACCTCGTCTCTTGCCAGTCTTCGTTTATTCCGCAGCTCCTGTTTCGAGTTACAAATATGAGCAACCGAACCAGTATCAAATACCCAGGCACTACTACGATTACTAGTAAGATACACATCTATAACACATATATCAAATATACCTTTCTTCTTGATGTTGCCGTTCTTCAGATCCGCCAGGTACTTGGGGAAGTTACGCTTCCAGTGACCAGCACCTTTGCAGCAGAAACACTCAGTTTCAGGATTAGGACCAGCCTTGGGCTTCTTAGCAGGTGCGGCAGCTTTCTTGCCGTTCTTCTTGAAGTTGCCCTTGTTCTTAGGCTTGCCCTGTCTCTTGAAATTGGTGGTCTTATTGACCATCAACACTTGGTGCTCCTTCTTGATCTCCACTTCAGCCGTTTTCAGCATGGACGATAGTTCAGGTAACGTCTTGTTCATGCAGTGCATGTTGTAGTTCGTCACAAAGTTCTAGTAACTTGGTGGTAGTGATTGATGGAGACGGTGAATCCCCAATTCATTAGGAATCGATATTCCCAACTCTTGGAGCTTGTTTCGTACCCAGACATGGTGAGCACGTGCTCGCTAACGGAGCTTCCTTCTTCCATCTTACAGTTAAAGAACTTTTCGGAGGCCTCATAGCTCTCCATGGCCACGCGAGTCTCAAAAATTAGCCTGAGCTCCTTAATGATCTCGAACGGGTCGTGGTGCTCAAAACGCTTCTGGAGCTCCGCTTTTAAACTGTACTGGATGGCACACTGAACTGTGGAGTAATGAATTTTCCGAATGGCGAAAACATTCTTTTCGTCATCGGTGGCATTATCTGTAGGTGGGTCACCTAGCGGTGCTTCGAGCACATAGGTCAACTGACCAGCCCTGAGGACGATCTTCAGTCCACGGAACCAGTCCGTGAAATTGCTTCCATTGTTCTTAAGCTTTTCTTTCTCTAGGAACGCATTGAAATTGATGGAGGGGGTCGCCATAATCTACAACAATTTGCAAGTAGTTTAGACTAAGTTTATGACAAATTGAGTTCAAATTTAATTTTTAAACTAACTAGGTGAACTCCCACTCAAAACAACATCCCTCACATTGTCTTAGTGATTACACGAACCAAGTCCACTACACCAAGTCCGATCTTCACGAGAGAAGATGTAGTTTCATCGGCGAACAATCTTCATGTTCATCATATCATTTATATGACTCATGCTCTACTTTTCGGTATTCCGTGTTCCGAGACCATGTCTGTACATGCTAGGCTCGTCAAGATAACCTTAGTTTCCGCATGTGCAAATCTGGCTTGCACCCGTTGTATGCACACGTAGAATCTATCACATCCGATCATCACGAGATGCTTCGAAACGACGAGTCTTAGCAACGGTGCCAACTAAGGGTGAACACTTTATTACTTGATATTTAGTGAGAGGGATCATCTTATAATGCTACCGTCGCGATCTAAGCAATACAAGATGCATAAAGGATTAACATCACAGGCAATTCATAATTAGTGTGATATGATATGGCCTTTTCTTCTTGTGCCTTTGATCTCCATCTCCAAAGCACGAACATGATCTCCATCATCACCAGCATTGCGTCAAGGTCAGTGGCGCCGCTTCATGGTTGTCCATCATCACCAGCAACTATTACAACTACTTGGAATAAAGCTATTACAAGATGAATAGACACGCAGGTCTTAACAGAATTAAAGACAACCATTAGGCTCCTGCCGGTTGCCATATTACAACAAGGATCATTGCATACATCAAATACAATCACAATCACATGATGGCCATATCACATCACAAAACCCCTGCAAAAACAAGTTAGACGCCTCTAATATTCTTTGCATGTTTTACGTGGTTTGGGGCTTTCGCATAAGACCGATCTTACCTACGAACAAGAACCACAGCGTTGATACAAGTGTTGTCAAGATGCTCATTGTAAATTGAATCTTAACTATGGTGGGAGAGACAGACACCCGCAAAGCCACTTGTGCAAAGAAAGTTGCACGTCAAGCGTGGAGCAAGTCTCATGTGCGATGACATGTAATGTTAGCCTGAGCCGCTTCATCCCACCATGCCGCAAGATGCAAAGTACACGCTAAGACACCGACAACAAAAGCATCAACACCCACAAAAACATTGTGTTCTACTCGTGCAACAGATCTACGCATAGATACAGCTCTGATACCACTGATGGGTTCGTAGCATGGAAAACAAAAATTTTCTACCGCAAGAACGAACAAAACCCAGATCTAATCTAGATAAAAGCCAAGATCTAATCTATTAGACATGAGCAACGAGATAGATAGGAACTAACCCTCGTAGATCCGAAAGCGTTAACGAGATTAGATCTCGTGGTTGATGTAGTCGATCACTTGCCGATCTCAAGATCGTGTGGACGATCCTTCTGGCGTCGCGTTCCGGCAGCGCTTCCGCAGTCGGTCTAGTGGACGATCCTTCCGGCGCCGCGTTTCGGCAGCGCTTCCGCAGTCGGTCACACGTGCGGAGTCGAAGCAGACCTTCCTCTCCTCGTTCCAGCGAGCAGCGGAGGTAGTAGATCTTCTCCACGGAATCCCAGCAGCACGACGGTGTGGTGGAGGTGGTGGAGTAGAGAATTATGCAGGGCTTCACCTATGCCTGTGCAGAAGAAAGGAGGAGGAGAGAGGCGGCAGAGATTGGGAGTTATGGAGCAGTGGTGGAGGGGGCGCCCCTGCCCCTCTATTTAAGGGGGGTGAGGCGCCATGGGAGGGGGAGTTCTTGTAGGACTCCCCTCCCTCTAGGGCCGGCGGATTGGGGAGGGGGGGAGGAGTCCTCCTCCCCCACGACTCCTAGTCTTGACCCACCAGGACTCCTTGATCCCTTCCTTGGTTTTCAAGCAAACTCCAAGAAACCTTCCAGAACCTTCCGGAACATTCCGAAAACCTTCTAGAACCCTCATACAAATACTCCGGAACATTTCCTAACTCAGAAAATGATCCCCAATATATGAATCTTATTATCCGGACAATTCTGGATCTCCTCGTGATGTCCTGGATCCATTCCGAGACTCCGAACAACATTCGGTCTCCAACGCACATTCCATATCTACTTAAAACAACTTCGAACCTTAAGTGTGTCACCCTACGGTTCGTGAATATGTAGACATGATAGAGACACATCTCCTATCAATAACCATCAGCGGGACCTGGAGATCCATAATGGCTCCCACATACTCAACGATGACTTCGTGATCGATTGAACCATTTACGTACGAAACCAATTCCCTTTGTCTCGCGATACTATACTTATCCGAGGTTTGATCGTCGGTATCTCCATACCTAGTTCTACCTCGTTACTGATAAGTACTCTTTACTCGTTTCGTGATATGTCATCCCTTGTGACCTAGTCACATGCTTGCAAGCTAACTAGATGACATTCCACCGAGAGGGCCCAGAGCATATCTATCCATCATATGGATGGACAAATCCCAATCTTGGTCCATGCGCTTCAACACATACTTTCAGAATACCCAATGGCATCTTTATGACCACCCAGTTACGAAGCGGTGTTTGATGTCATGAAAGTACCCATCCGGTGATGGTGATTAACACAACCTCATGGTCGAAGGATTAGGTTACTATGCATTTAAAAGCTTACAGCAATACGAACTTAATGACTTGATCTTATGCTACGCTTACTATGGGTGTGTGTCCATCACATCATTCTCCTAATGATATAACCTTGTTATTAATCACATCCTAATGTCCATGATCAGGAAACCATGATCATCTATTAATCAACAAGCTAGTTCAACAAGAGGCTTACTAGGGACTCTCTTATGTTTACAGAACATACATGTATCAGTGTTTCCTAATAATACAATTATAGCATGGGATGTAAACATTCATCATAAACACAAAGATATAATAATAATCACTTTTATTATTGCCTCTTGGGCATATCTCCAACACTCATAAAGCAAAGATCCACCACATAGGAATTACATAGATGACAATAATCATGTAAGGAAGCTCATATGGTTCTAAACAATGATAACACAAAAGAGAGATAAATCAAGCTACTACCATAAACCCATATTCAAGTGGTGGACTACTCCCTCTTCATCATGGATATGGTGGCGGAGATCCAACAGGGGATGGCTCCAACGGTGGTTCCCCCTCCAATATTTGCTAGTTCTGGCTCTATTTAGATGCTTCTATGTTTATGCTCCAGCTCTCCTGAGATTGGCTTGGGGTCCCTTTTTATAGAAGGTTTTAGGTCAAAACAAAGAGAATGTTGGTGGAATCAAAGACATCCGAGCCTCGAGGCTCTAGATGACCTAGGTGGCGGGCTAGGGGTGTGGGTCGCACCATGGGATCATTTGGGCCTCCTAGATCCCCTCTGGTGATCCAAGTGCTTCTGATGCTTGTATTCGTGAAAAAATAATCCACGAAAAATCTCAGATCCATTTGACTCTGTTTAGGTCATTGAAAGTAAAAAAAAATGCAAAACAAGGTTTTCCTGTGCTGTAGAGTTATAAACAAATAAAGGGGATAATTGGTAAATCCCCCCAAATCTATGTAAACATGGATATAACATTGTATAAGATGAAAATATATTGGAATATATGACAATAAACTACAAAGTTCATGTATGCATTTTACATGCATCAACATCCCCAAGCATAGGCTATGCTTGTCCTCGAGCATAAAGGCGATAAAACTAAACATGGACTTTGGAGTTTGTTGCTATTTTGAACATCAGAAGTCATGATCATTGCTACACAAAGTTAATCAATTCATCCTTTAAAGAAGGACATCAGGCAATTTCCTTATAAACTGATATATCTCATAAAACTCATCTATGTTTACCAATATGTTAAGCTTGTATAAATGAATAAATTCACAAAATACTATGGACCATTAAGCATGCTAAGTGCAAGTGAAAGTGCATTGTGTATATTTTCCTACTCTAGTCTTCTGAATAATGTATATTTTTCATATATCTGGACACTTGAAGTAATAGAAAGTAAGTAGGGAAATATATGTGCTAAATCTTTGAATTAAAACATAATAACAAGTAAGAGAAGAAATAAAAAAGAATTAAAGGTTTGGGATAGGAAGATCATGTCAGCGCTAATCACAAGAGTTTGGCTCCAGGCATCTTTTGTGATTATGGTTAATGTGAAAGTAAATATACTCCTTACATGCTTGTCATGTTCTAAGTTAAATGTCTCATGCCCGTTGACAACAACTGCCAGGTCAACATGCTACTCAACTTAGGACACAAGAGATTCGTCATCATATGCATACAATTCCAAGCAAAGTGGCACTAGGGTACCTCGAGCTCTTTACCCATTGTACGAGGAGTTTTTTTTGGACTATCCATACTCAAATGACAAGAAAAATAGTCAAATAGGCACTCTCAGCAATTATTGCATAGCTTATTGTTTAAACTGCTTTCTCGAATGGCCATACTATAAATTTCCACCATGATACATGTCTTAGGCTGGTAGCCCAATGATCCTTCTGACACATATGCATACTCGAAAAATTGCTTACTCCAACTTATTTCAAACCACGTGATAACCATAGCCAAGTGAAACATGATATCAACAAGTGTTGCCCGATGTCATGGGATTACCCCCGGGTCGGCCTAGCCGGTTTTGTCCACTGCACCCTGGAGGATCCATGGACCAGCTATCCATCGTATGCTCTGGTTGGACTAGGCCAAGCAAGTATCTGGCGCCAAGTACTAAGACCCAGCCGACTACCTCACTCAACCGGTTACCTCAAGATCAGTAAAGCAGCGGAGCGACCGGGATCGTGATGTATGGTACAATACCACGTACCCCTAGCCATATCGATAAGACATAATGTAGAAGACCATACTAAAGACCGTGGCACCGTCTGTCATCTATAGTTCCAACTGCGTGACAATGTGCACATGTCGCTCGTCCTCCAGGACACTGTGCCCATGTTGTCTGTTCGGCATGCTACTATAGCTGACTCTATGCCTGGGTCCTAGTGGTTGGGCCCCACTAGCCAATCTTTACCTTGTATTCCACACCCTAGCCTGTATATAAGGGGTGCAAAGGCCTCCAGAGTGAGGTGGATCTCTCTAGTGTTTCCATTCCCCCAGTCTCTTCTAGGTACAACTCAATGATACTATGTATTATGTACTCACCAGTACCACATAGTGAGCTATTGCATGAGTAGGGGTTTTAACTCACAAGGCCCTGAATATGGGTACATCATTGTGTCTGTTAGTGTATTCCCAATCTTGTCTATGGAAGCCATCGATTGCCCCTAATAGCTCCCTCTTAAGCCATCCCTTATGGTACTACCGTGTTCCACACCATGAAAATTGGCACCCACCGTGGGGCTTGCTGCAGCGATTGGGCTTACCTTTCGCACGGGACTTCCTCTCATCATAGGTGAGTGCATCACCTCCGGCCTTGTGCTCATGCTCGACTCCTTCGACTGAATCATCGACAACACATCTTGTTTTGCCAGAGAGACCTTCCCCGAGCATAGTTTCATCCTCCACTTTGGAAGCCACCACATCTACATCGCCACCATTGCCGAGGAGTTCCCTGACAAGATCCTCACCTTCTCTGACCCAATGCTCAACTATGACATCCCCAACGACACCAAATCAGGCAGCCGCAGCAAGGTAACAATAATCGGCTCGGCCAAAAACAACTGTCGCCCTTCTCTCGAGCACCGGGTGGATGGAGCTAGTTCTTCTTCCCGTGTTCCAGACCCAGACCCACTGAAACTTCTATCCATCACCTCTTGACCCCATCGACCCAAACATTGAACCGGTTGCCGCAACCTCCGCTCTGGAGTCATCCCGCTAGGACCTCCTAGATGAGGCCCGCAAAGTTGCTTTTTCTCAATGTCGGCTATATGTGAGGTGACCCAGCATACCACTACATGTTGTAGTATACTATAGTCATTGACATAACACTCACAAAACACTGTTCCACAAATATCACATCCCTCAGAGTGGTACAATAGAAATATTGTGGGTCCAAATTGCAAACATACACACATTATTATTACAATACCAAAATATCGGTACTTTCAAGTGGTTCGAACTTACAAACCATACACAAATCACTTAATATGTTTCAGTGGAAGAATAAAATATTCAAACGAGATAACACGACTTGAGCTCAACAGCTTATTGTATCAGGTTCATGCTGCTCGACTCGACTGAAGTATTAGTAATTATTCGGCAACTACTTTGACTTGTTGCCTTTGGCTCCGCAACATATCTCATAGTCCACCCCTTCAACTGCAACAAACAGATCTGGCTCCTCGTAGAAGACATCATCCTGGCCTTCAATAGCATACATTGGGGTATCTTCTGGCTCTTTAGAGTCTAACTAGGGGATCAAAGGAAAGAGTGAGTAACATTGTTACCCAGCAGGTTCATTATATGCAAGGTGGGAAGTTTGATGCACTAACTACCACCTCAGACCATAGGTCTTTGGCACTATGTAGTTTTTGTAAACATTCTTCAAAGATTGATTTTAATATCAAAACTATGTCCATCAACCTTCACAGGTTGACCAGAACTTCATGAGTTCCTTTCCTGCCGTGTTCGTAGCTCCTTCCTGGAACATGGAGTAACATGTCACAATTCTTACACTCTGCAAAGGTGTGTTGCTTTACCCATAAGAGATCAAATCCTTGTTGCAAAACCAAGCGTACTTCCCCGTCCACAATTCCTTGATGTGGGGCCTAGAAGTTGATCCAAGCCCATCACTGTCCTTCTCCGTGACTCTGCATGCCCCCTTTGTGTATGCCATGCCCACATATTGAATTACGACAATGGGAAGTACAAACCATTATATATGCTAGAACTACCATGGGACATTGAGGGATCCCACCCATATACTCCATATCCTCTACGAATTACATTCATTTTACAAGGATAACATCCATGGCCTGCCGTTGACATGTGAAAGGAAAAAGATCCAGCTAACTTCTCCATCCCATTCCAGATCTCATGGTTAACACATATATACGGCGCTAGAATCACTGATATCATGATTTATTAATTCCCATATGTATTGCAACTGGAATCCTAGTGACATGGGTATACCCTACAAGTACTCGAGCTTGGTATATACGGTCTAAATACGTACAGGCCCACGGTGTCGCCAAGGCCCAAACGAAGGACTCGAGTAACCTACAGACTCTCGATTGCTTGAAGAACAAGAAGAAGTTAAAGATAGAAAGTTTGAAGGGGAAGAACCCTAATTTGTAACCGACTCGACCTGCTACCCGGGACCTAGCCTATCTATATAAGGGCTAGGAGGGGGTGACGAGGAGGACACACACGCGACCCTACTTTCCACAACCCTCACCAGATTGCATCTGCGCACCATTGTAACCTTCGGTTCCTTCGATAATTCCACGAGCAGACAAGCAGGAGTAGGGACCTCTACGAGGCCTGAACCTGGGTAAATCTTTGTCCCCTGTGTGCTTGTTTGCTAGCCGATAGATGTCTCTAGCGCTCCCTCCTTCTCCAAAACCCAAGTCCATAACAATGGGCATTGATGAGTTAAACCCTCGCCAATTGGCGCCGTCTGTGGGAATCGGGAGTGCTGATGTTGCGGCTTTTCGGCCCCATCAACTGCGATCTACAACTCCGCAACAGCGTAGATTCGCCAGCTCTTCGGTCCGTGGGCGACGGAATCAGCCTGGCGATCGGGAGCTTCCGCTTCCAAGTTGGTCAGATGGGCACGCTTCGCATGCCTGATCAGCCGACAGCACCGGCGATTGCCCCAGCATCATGGTTCCCTCCATCGATCGGGACCCTCAGTGAGCTCAACGCCCCGACAGCAGTCAAGAACACGGTCAGCGACATAAGTCGCAACTCTAATCTAAGCGATCTGGCCACTGAAGATGGAACATATGGTTCCGGATCTGAGAGTTGTGGAAGCAGCAGCTTCCCCAATCACTTCATGTGCGCCGTCGTCAACGCATGTGATACCTCTGCCAATCACGACAACGGTGGCAATCCCGGTAATGGCACCGACCCACCCAACTCCGACAACGGTGGCAATGGCGGCAACGGCGGTAATGGTGGCAATCACACCCCCATTGACAATGGAGGAGCAGTCGAACCTCCAACCATAGTAAATGAGCAAACCGGCGAACGTGTCGTGATCAAGCTCAACGAGCAAGAATGGGCTCGCTGCCGCGAGGCCCTACGAGGCACCCCTCTACCCTTCGGATTCCCGCAAGAGCTGCTGATGGGCTATCACTGGCTCCTGAAGGAAGAATTCAAGCACCAAGTACAAACAATCGCGCAACTCGAGGCGCGCAAAAAGGCGGCAGACAAGTCGAGCCTTCGTCGTGCTGGGCTCTCCTCCTACGGAGGATCCTCCTCAAAGGGCAACGAGTACCTCGCCAAGAAGAGGCAATCTCGGATGGCCCATCTCACCGAGCAAGAACGCATAGAAGCCGCAAAGGTCCTCGACTTCGGCTCTATGACAGTCGACACCAGGGGCAATGTGGTCCCCAAGACGCCGCAGGCTGCGGTGACAACGGCCACCATGTACCTCCTCAACAACCAGCCACCGGCTAGAGATCCCCGAGCTACCATGAACCGGTCTATGATCGCGGGCTTGGGATTAATTGAGGCCGCCCTTGACAAGGAGCCAACACCGGAACCAAAGAAGGGCAAAGCTCTAGCAAAGCGCTACTCCTCGCCCTCGTCCAGCGACGACAGTCACGACCTGTCTCGACGCCGCCGCTCACGGTGACATGATCGTGACTATGATGCGTGCGACGACCTCACGCAGCGCAAGATCGACAAATCAAGGGCACGACGTGCTCGGTCGACTGACACGGAAGAAGAAGATGTGGAGCTCTGCGGCGCAGATGCTTCAGTAGATCCATTAGGCAAAAACGAATGCCTAAAGGGTTTAAACTCCCGTCGGAGAACCTGAAGTTTGACGGCCTACAGGACCCCAAGATCTGGCTGGAGGACCACATCTCCTCCGTAAGACTCCACAGAGGCAGTCGGAGCACGACATGCAATGCTTGCAGCTACAGCTGCAGGGCGCCGCCCGAGCATGGCTCAACAACCTCCCACGAGGATCCATTCGTGGTTGGGATGAGCTGGTCTATAGCTTCGTGCGCAACTTTAAGGGCACATACAAATGGCCCGCATCAATCGAAGAGCTGAGATGCTGCCAGCAAAGATCTGGCGAATCGCTGCGCTCCTACATCCAAACGTGGTCCATCATCAAGAACTCCGCAGAGAACATCTCAGAAGATCGCGCGATTGACGCATTCAATGGTGGCGTCCGCTGCCTAGAACTCAGGGAGGAGCTGGGCCGCTCAAAGCCCCAGACCATCGAACACCTGATGGAGATCGCGAATCGGTGGGCCGATGGAGAAGATTCGGTGAAGAATCACGTTCACTCCGACGAGGAGGCGGAACTTGAACGCAGACGCGACCGCCGAGGCAAGCGCCGCATGCGCATCTACGATGACCACGACGACGTCAACATGGTCATGGCTGGATACGCCGATAGACGCGACGATAACCGCAACAGTGGATACCATAGCGGCGGATACCGCGACTCCGGGAAAACCGCGCAAGTGTGGCAACGCCGCACTCGCGATGAGGCACCCGCGAACTCCATTGAGGACAAACTGTCCGGGCCATGTACGGTACACTTCTACATCGACAAGCATGATGGCAAGAAGAAATCCAGCCACCTCCTCAAGGATTGCCGCGAGTTCCTCAAGCTACATGAGGGATTGGTTCAGATGAATCGCAATGCAGTCGAAAGAGGCTACGGAGCCGCTCTAGGCGCCGTGGCACATGGCGCACCGCCACTGCCACCTGGGCCACCCATGAATGCAGCTGCACCGGACCAGCACCATGGAGGCGAACCGTACCCACGAGCCATGGGCACCATGATGATCCAAAAGGGACGCCCCTCCAATAGGGCGCAGAAGGCCATCACTCGCCAAGTCAACTTGTCCACACACTCGCCACCCTCCACCAATGAGTACCTCAGTGGAAGCGAGTCATGCATCACCTTCGACAAACGCGACCATCCGCCTCAGATACACTGTCCAGGCCATTGCCCCCTCATACTCGAGGCGCAAATCGGAGGCTTTGATATGAGCCGCGTCTTCATGGATGGCGGAAGCGGCATCAACCTTATATTTGCGAGTACCTTGTGAGCAATGAGGATCCCTCTAAATTGCCTGGAGGCCTCGGACACAACATTCCACGTCATCGTCCTCGGGAAAGGCGTATACCCCCTGGGCAAAATCAACCTCAACGTCATCTTCGGCACACCGAAGAACTTCCGGCGCGAGCGCATCGACTTTGAGGTCGTCGACTGGCCCTCACAGTACCACTGCATCCTCGGGCGCGTCGCGTTCGCTAGGTTCATGGCAGTGCCCCACTACGCCTACCTGCAGATGAAATTGCCAGGTCCCAATGGCATCATCACGATCAATGAGAGCTTCGAGCGATCTGACAGTTGCGACAGGGAATTCAACAGAATTTCCCAGTCCTTCGGCATGCAGGAGGAACTCGCGAGACTAAAGGAGACGACAGACAACAGTCTGCCTCCCCTGAGCTGACCAAGCTCACGTGATCTCTCCTTCGACTCATCGGTGCACACAAAGAAAGTGCAGGTCCACCCATCGGATCTTGCTAAGACGGCCCTCATCGCCAACAACTTGAGTCCCACATAGGAACTCGCGCTCGTCGAATTCCTCCATGAGCACTGGGAAATTTTTGCCTGGTGTCCTGCGGACATGCCAGGCGTTTCCAGGGAATTCACTGAGCACGCACTCAACATCAACCCCGACGCAAGGCCAGTCAAACAAACAATTCGGCGATTGTCTGAGCCACGAGCGCAGGCAGTTGGAATGGAGATCAACAGACTCCTTGAGGCCAAGTTCATACGTGAGATCAACGAAAGCATTGGGCTCACCAACACGGTGCTGGTACCGAAAAAGGACACGGATATCCTGCAGATGTGCGTGGACTTCACCTCTCTGAACAAGCACTGCCCAAAGGACCACTTCCCGTTGCCATGTATCGACCAGATCATCGACTCCATTGCGGGATGCGAGCGCCTCTGCTTCCTCGACGCCTACTCAGGCTATAATCAAATTCGAATGAAGGAGGAAGATCAAGAGAAAACAACGTTTACAACACCCTTTGGTGTATTCTGCTACAACACAATGCCCTTCGGGCTAAAGAACACGGGAGCCACCTACCAGCGGTGCATGCAGGCTTGCCTCAAGGAACAACTAGGTCGCAACATTGAAGTCTATGTCGACGACATAGTAATCAAGACCAAGGAGGAGGCCTCCCTAATCGACGATTTGCAAGAAACCTTCGCCAACCTCGACTGCTACCGGATCAAGCTCAATCTGGACAAATGCGCCTTCGGCGTACCATCTGGGCAGCTACTCGGATATCTCATTTCCGCGAGGGGAATCGAGGCAAACCCGAAGAAGATAAAAGCCATACTGGCCATGGAGAAGCCGAAAAACATACGGGGCGTTCAGCAGCTGGCTGGACGAATCGCGGCCCTCAGTCGATTTATCAGTCGGATGGGTGAAAAGGTGCTGCCCTTCTACCAGCTCCTCCGCAAAGCTGAAAAATTCGAATGGACCAATGAACGCAAGAAGCTTTCGAAGACCTCAAGCGCCTGCTATCCACTTCACCAGTGCTAGTGACCCCACGAGAAAGGGAACCACTGTTGCTCTATATCTCTGCCACCAACCAGGTGGTCAGCACAGTGCTCGTCGTCGAGCGAGCTGAGGAAAACAAGGTCCACGGCGTACAACGCCCAGATACTACCTCAGCGAGGTCCTCACACCAACAAAACAGTGGTACCCGTACTACCAGAAGTTAGCGTACGATGTCTTCATGACCGCCCGGCGACTGCGCCATTACTTCCAGGAACACCAATCGTGGTGGTCAATGACGCCCCGTTGGGGCATATCCTCAATAACCCCGATGCCACGGGGCGAGTCACGCTTTGGGGAATAGAATTGTCTCCACGAGACATCACATACAAAAAACGCAACGCAATCAAGTCGCAAGTTCTCCCTGACTTCCTCATGCACTGGATGGAGAACCAGCTCCCGGACAAACCAGACATGTCCTACCTCTGGACAATGCACTTCGACGGGTCCAAGCGGAAGGACGGAGCAGGCGCAGGTGTCATACTGACATCACCTCAACGGGACAAGCTGAGGTATATCCTGCGAATGCAGTTCACAGCCTCCAACAACGAGGCTAAATACGAGGCCCTGTTGCACGGGATGAGGATGGCAAAAGCCTGCGGCGCCAAGAGGCTCATCATATACGGCGACTCTAAGTTAGTCGTCAACCAAACAATGCACGAGTGCGACGCACTGTATGACAACATGATCGCATACCGCGACCTCTACGACACACTCGAAGGAGACTTCGACGGTTGCGAGCTGCGGCACGTAGGTCGCGAAAGCAACGAAGAGGCGGACGCAATCGCCAACATAGGCTCTACCTGCGCCCCCATACGACCTGGGGTATTTCTCGAGCGCATCTACGAACGCTCAATCAAGCCAAAGGCCGCTGAGAAGAAAACAAGCGCAACAACAGACTCGGGGGCTACGCCACCCAATGAGCCAATGGCACTCGATGACTTGGAGCTGGACACAGGACTTGAGGGACCAATGAGCGTCATGATGATTGAGCAATCCTGGACGCAGCCGTACATCATGTACCTCCTCAGCAAGAGGCTACCGGACGATCCGACAGACGCACGGCACGTCGCGCGGCGATCCAAGGCGTTTGCTGTTATCAACGGCGAACTGTATAAACGCAGCATCACAAGACTACTCCAACGATGTGTCTCCACGGACGATGGAAGAGCAGTTCTCCTCGACATCCATGAAGGGACCTGCGGGCACCACGCCGACAGTCGCGCCCTCGTTGCCAAAGCTCTACGAGCTAGATTCTACTGGCCTACGGCTATGCACGACGCCAAGGACATCGTCCAAAAATGCAACGCTTGCTAGCGATTCGCGAACAAGCCGCACGCACCGGGCGAAGAGCTACGGCCAATCCCATTGGCCTAGCCCTTCCCGCAATGGGAGCTTGACATGGTCAGAAAACTTCCAAGGTCCTCACGAGGAGGCTACGTCTACCCTCTTGGTCGCAGTCGACAAATTCACCAAGTGGATTGAGGCCATGCCACTGACCAACCAATCAGGGCACATCGCAGTCAAGTTCTTCGAGTCCATCGTCTACCGCTTCGGAGTGCCGCAAAGCATCATCACCGATAACAGGACAAACTTCACATCCAAGAAGTTCCAAGAATTCTGCGAGAACCTGGGATCAACATCAGCTACGCCTCAGTAGCGCATCCACAGACCAACGGTCAGGTGGAAAAGGCAAATGGGCTCGTCTTGGGCGACATCAAGAAGCGACTCCTCCGGCCACTTGAACAAGCCGCGGGTTGCTGGCCGGACGAACTGCAATCCATACTCTGGAGCCTACGAACAACTCCAAATAGTGCCACGGGCTACACGCCATTCTTTATGGTGCACGGAGCCGAGGCAGTGCTACCCGCCGAGGTACGATACAAGGCGTCGTGCGTGGTCGCTTACAACGAACAAGAGTCATCCCTCGCACTCGAAGACTCCGTCGACCTCCTTGACGAGGCAAGGGAAATCGCCGCAGAGAGATCCACGATCTACCAGTAGAACCTGCGCAACTACCACAGTAGGAGGCTTCGCCCCAGATCCTTCGTCGAAGGTGACCTGGTCCTGCGACTGAAGTAGCAGGGGCATCTCAATCTTGAGTCCCCCTGGGAGGGACCGTACGTGATTACAGAAGTAATCCCAGGTGGCGCCTATCGCCTTCAAGATTTAGAGACAGGAGTCGCATACTCCAACCCCTAGAACGTTGCACAGCTGCGACGCTTCTACCCCTAGTCGTTTTTACCTTTTACATTGCAAATAAGGCTACTCAGCCAAGGCTACTTAGCCACACATTGTACCTCGCACTGTTCTTCGAATAAATAAAGCTAAGTGCCCCAAAACTCTGTGTTCTCAATTACTTTTCCAATTTATCTACTCGGGGGCTACGCCACCCTATATACATCTGTTCTTTGAACCAAAATGCGATACCCCGAGTAGCTGGTACATCAATCGAAACCCTTAACACAACATCAACCCAGCTGCAACGCACCTGACAGGTTGACAAGGGACTGAGATAAGAGCATGGCCAGGCTAACGAAAAGGACTCGCATAGTGCAACGCACTTCATGCTAACAAAGCTCTTTATGCTTATTCGACAATAAATTATTTACAACATTTATACGAATTTTACAACACAAGTACACTTATGTGCAGGATACAAACTAAACTACTACTACAGCAAGAGAATGTTGGTTTGTTCCTCAAAGAAGTCGACAATCTCTTCTACTGGGCGATCCACCGCCTCGTAGTGTGGCACCATATTCCAGGCAGAACCTACTGGTGGTACAGGTGGCCCAGACGCAATTGCCGCAACATCCACGTCAGGCCTGTGCAGTCGCACCATTGATAGAGCAGCCTTGGCACCAGCCACCAACTACTGCCTCACGCACTCGCGAACCGCGGTCAAGTCTTGAAACTTGGCAAGGAGGGCCAACAAGCTTGATGGAGTATCATCCAGTGGAAACATCGCCCGATAAATGTTCTTCAAGCATGACTGCGACTTCTTCAGAAAGTGCAGCACTCACGACGCACGATCCTGCAGGGTCGCCAGCGCAGTCACACAATCATGATCTACCCAGAAGTATCCACTCTCTTGAAGTTGCTCCTAGGTAAGATCATGCATGTGAATGGCAATTCTATCCTTCTTCTCCTACGGATGACGCGTGCTGACAACTACATGAAGCAGCAACAACAACATGAGTACAACGTACCACTACGAGTGACTACAAGGAAAAGATTAGATCAAGCAAACTAAGACTTGAATTGGTCGCCCAGATGCGTCACCTCGCCAAGTAGATACTGCTCTCGGGCGGCGGCTTTCTCCGCCTTCGACTTCCACACATCCGCGTTACCGCGGAGCACGGGCAACTCACGCTCCAACTGCTTCATGCGGTCACGAGAGCAGGGATAGTTCATCTACCCTGGAGCACGGCGGTGCCAAAGTATCATCAAGAGGCGGCATGTCCTGAGTTTCCCTCAAAGGATTACTCGATGAACCCTACCACAAGTCAAGATAGAAACAAATAAGACAACTAAATCAATACAAAGGCAAAAGGTTCAGATGCATTCAAGACTAGCAAAAAGTATCAGCAGTTACACTCGCCAGCAGGCATGTTCATAACAAAAGGACATAAACTAGTCAACTATTACAAAGACTACTAAGGAGCGACTGGCTTCTTTGACTTCTTCGGCTTCGGGGGCTTCATCGAGTCCGTGGCAGTGTCAGACGCCACTGACTTTCCGCCAGCCCCTGATGCCGAAGCTTTTGCCGCCTTCTTGGCATGTTGGAGCTCCTCAGAATACTTCGCAACAGTATTTATCAGATGATGCCCATATTTGCCACAAGCAGCCGCAAAAGGAGCGAAGACTACCTGCTGGCCATCCGCGTTAACAGGCATCGCCTTCGACACCGCGGCATGATCAATCTCGACTCCGTGGGCCTGCACCATGGCAAGTGACATGGACGCGCCAGCCGCGCGGAGCGAGTTTTTGAAGCTGGAAGGCACAATTCCAGCGAGTGACTCCACCAGGCCATCTATATTCTCGACTAGCTCCGCCTTGGGCATCAGCTCCTCCCGAAGGCGACTGAGTACGCTTTTGGCCTTGGAGAGCGTGTCCTGCACGGCGGTGCTGCGGTCTTCGACTACTGACAGTGCACCCGCCAGAGCGTCATCACGACGAAGGGCCTGCGGGTCGAAGCTCAAATCGCCAGCATCTGTACATAAATCCACACATGGACAAATACATCAGCGCCACCGGCAAAAACATTTGAAGC
The DNA here is from genome assembly GCA_910589775.1 of Avena eriantha. Lineage (NCBI taxonomy): Eukaryota > Viridiplantae > Streptophyta > Magnoliopsida > Poales > Poaceae > Avena > Avena eriantha. The sequence goes on along the minus strand of OU342744.1, from coordinate 233,205,116 downwards.
AGAGAAGAATAACAATATCCACAAGCAAAGTACCTGAGAGGGCCTTGGCAATTGAGAATAGTTGTTCTTCGAACAACTTCTCCCTGGCTGCGAAGGAGGCATGTAGATCCTCTTCATGCTTTCGTGCCTCATCACGCGCCGCGATTGCTTCATCGTGACCCTTCACAGCCGCGACAAGTGTCTTCTCCAAGGTGGCGGCGTCACGCAATAGGGCATTATGTTCAGCTACACGACAAACAAAAGTTGACTATCAGTCGACTATATCAAAGTTGAATAGGAAGAAGAAGAAGAAGTGTAGAACGCTCACTCTCAACCACGCGATGACGCGTCTCCAGCATCGCATGCTGGCGGCCCATCGCAAGAACTTGCTCCGCTAAATGAGCGGCTTCCTTCACAAGGAGCTATCGCACAAACAAAAGGATTAGCAGAAGCAGTAGAGAACATCGACTGTAACATTACATGGAAAAAATCTGCACTTACGTGATCCTCCAATGACTCCGAAGATGTCTGCTGTACCTTCATCCGGGCAACCATTCGATGCTCCCCAGCATCAGGAGATTTGGAAGAGTTGTGCCCGGAGTGGGATGCCAATGGAGGGGAATGAGCGCGCTCGACCTCTTTCTTGGCCCTTGAGGTCGCGACTCCTGATTCTTTCAAAAATTGGACGTCGCCAGAAGACGACGACGCCTCTTGACTGCAAGACAAAACCCACAATGAGAAAGGGCAAAACTCCGAGACGAGCCAACAAGGACAAAACAGAGAAGAACAAGTAAAACAGAAAACTTACCAGTCAAACTTGTCAAAGTCAAAAGTGGCCTCCCCCGACTCCGACGAGGACTCCTTGGGCAACCGCATCTTCTTGCTAGAGGATGGTGCCACGGCGCTCACAGGAATAGCAGGTATCGGCAACTCCGCACCAACACCTGGACCTTCTGGAGTCGAAGGAGATGACGCATCGGAATCCTCGCCGCGCGAACGCTTGCGAGTATCCGGACTACCAGACTCGGGGGCTTCCTCCTCCACATCAGAGGGGACGGTCGACTCCGACTCGTCCTCTTCCAAGGCCTCGCGAGGAATAATCCCCTCAGGAAGAGGGGGCATAAAAGGTAACACTGCCCAATCCTGCATGCAGACAATAAATTCAGCAAAAGGCAAGTAAAACAACAGAGAAGCAATATACAAATTTAGCTAATGCGTAGCACAACTATACCTCAGGAGGAGGGTTAATAGCATCAAATGGAGGAACAACTGGCTCACTAGGGAGTACATCCTTGACGGTGTATTTGGTGACCAGTCGAACCCTCTTGTCCACTTCACTCGCGGACATGCCATCGACAGACACGCGAGTGGCATCATCAGCGCCAACCCATTGAAACATGGGGTGGACTCTGGCCTGCAGGGGCTGGACGCGACAGTGCAGGCAAGTGCGAATGAGAGCGCATCCCCCTTCCTCTTTGCCTATGCGGCTCTCGAGGTCGCAGACGAGCTCGTACAACACATATGTCTCCGCGGACTCGCCAGGCATGATTACGTTCTTCCAGGAACGCCTCCTCTTGCACGGCGTCGCGGGATCGAAGGGTGCGAGTACGAAGTGCTCCCCGTCAGCCTTCTCATCATGGATATAGAACCATTTGTCCATCCACCCTTGGACGGACGCCGTCAGCTTGATGTCAAAATAGGTGGCGGATGGATCGACGTGAATTCCACAACCACCTACATCATAGATTAAAGAGCCAGATGCAAATTGGCGCTTCAACTTGAAGAGGCGCTTGAAGAGGCCGAAGTGCGGCTCGATTCCGAGCCAGCACTCGTAGAGAGTGATGAAACAAGAAATATGGAGGATAGAGTTTGGGGACAGCTGATGGAGCTGAAGCCCGTAGAAACAAAGGAGGCCCCTAAAAAAGGGGTGAAGGGGCAAGGAAAGGCCGCGAATGATGAAAGCCAAAAACTTCACTCGAAAACCAGCGGGAGGGGAAGGAATGATCTCACCGCCGAGGACGCACGCGTTGTCGGCTACGGCGGACAGTACTCCGTCTTGGCGAAGAATACGGAGATCTGAAGATTTGATGATGGAGGGGCGCCACGCACCATTCGTGACGCGAGTGCCCGCGGTCTTCTTCTTCCCGCCGGCAGCGGTGCTGGTGCCCGCAGTGGCAGAGCCGCCCTTCTTCTTCGCCGTGGCAACGGTGGCCGCAGAATCAGCCTCAGCGCCTCCCTTCTTCTTCCCCATTGCGCAACGGCGATGTGAGCGAAGGAAGTAGCTCGGAAACGAGCAGAGCTGGTCCAGCGTCGAGGAAGAAACGAGCGCAGAGAAAGCAGAGAAGCAACGGCAATGGCGATGGAAGCGAAGGATGAATGAGAGCAGATGAGAAAATTACCGTCGCAACGCCGCTACTTAACCCCTGGAAGATGCAATCCAACGGCTCAGAAAAACCCTACTGGACGCGTGGCAAACATCGTGTTGGACACGTGGAGGAGTGGAAGCGTGAACCGTCCCTCCACTACTCCCATTACGCGCAGAAATCGAGGAGACACGGTTAAAATAAAAGATTACGCACGCCCAGTCAAATCAAAGTCAGAGAGTGGGACCCACTGCTCGTCACGTCCCATCAAACTCGCTCACGCGGGCAACTGAGGTCATGAAATCGTTAGCACTGACGTCATCAAAGCTATGCAGCAGAGGACTTCGACTACTTTAGTCCTTGCTTGAGTCTTCGACTCCACCAAGCACTCGGGGGCTACTCCCATAGGGAGCGCTGGTCGCGCACCCTATGATTTTTCTTTTCTTTTTACAGGAACATGGACAATCACAAGCAAACCCAACCACTCGAAATACGATTCGACTGTGGACATGGGTTACTTCCATAGGAAGCACCGGAAACAAATTCGACTGAAACAAGCAAACAAAAGACGACAGCAGTCGCAAAAGTTCTTTAGTCCCTGCCTGAGTCTTCGACTCAACAGGCACTCGGGGGCTACTCCCATAGGGAGCGCTGGTCGCGCACCCTATGATTATTTGTACACAAAACTGTGTGTTGACAACATCCACACTCGAAGCTCATGGCGACACCGCCTCATAACTTTCCCCTACAAAGAGACTGCGTCTCCTAGGTCACCCGAATCGTCTCCGCGATGAAAAAATTCGGATGCCGCGCTTACAGCGTGAAGGTAAGACCTAAATAAGGCATGGCAACGCATTAGCTGCGCACTACCAGAAATGTATCCGTGCCTACAGGTACGATGAACATGCCTTGATGGACGCGTCGAGTGCTTACACCCATATAACTGGAATTCGACTCCTGTAAGACCTCCGCGGCTTGAGTCGAATTACACCAGCACTTTTCCGGATTCGAGTCTAAGGACTCGAGTTCGAGTAGATTGCGTTGTTTCACCCTAAGGTGGTTAACTGATACCGATAATTCAGTTATATCAGGCACGTACATCAACAATCCCTATGACACAAATAAAGCAGTTGAAATACACTCGTTTAGGCACTCGAAAGACTTCAAAAAGTCCCTAGTCGAATCTGCGATTCCACTGGACACTCGGGGGCTACTGAAATGGGTATACCCTACAGGTACTCGAGCTTGGTATATACGGTCTAAATACGTACATGCCCACGGTGTCGCCAAGGCCCAAACGAAGGACTCGAGTAACCTATGGACTCTCGATTGCTTGAAGAACAAGAAGAAGTTAAAGATAGAAAGTTTGAAGGGGAAAAACCCTAATTTGTAACCGACTCGACCTGGTACCCGGGACCTAGCCTATCTATATAAGGGCTAGGAGGGGGCGACGAGGAGGACACACACGCGACCCTAGTTTCCACAACCCTCGCCAGATTGCATCTGCACACCATTGTAACCTTCGGTTCCTTTGATAATTCCACGAGTAGACAAGCAGGAGTAGGGACCTCTAAAAGGCCTGAACCTGGGTAAATCTTTGTCCCCTGTGTGCTTGTTTGCTAGCCGATAGATATCTCCAGCGCTCCCTCCTTCTCCAAAACCCAAGTCCTTAACAATGGGCATTGATGAGTTAAACCCTTGTCACCTAGATTCCACTACAAATGTTAATATTTACCATCACTTAGGATGATAATAGCATTTCATTTTCTTGGGAAAATAATTCTTTTCTCTCTCCTTTTAAAACATAGGCGATAACACACAATTTGCAAATACTTTTTAGAAAACACATCAAAGGACATGAGCAAGTGATGAACTTGCCTTGTGACTGCAAAGTAGTGAAGTCGGATGCTTCCACTCGACCTTGAGCTCCTATTTCTACAAAACACCATTATTGCTCGGTAAGGACAATATTTAAATAAGAAATAATGGATATGCATAGTAATGTCATGCACTACTTATTTATGATAACCCTTGTTTGTGTGTTTTACCCACACACGTAAAGTTAAAGTCTTTTAATTTAACAAGCAAATAAATAAATAAATAAAGAGGAATTAATACTTAAAATTCTTACAACCTTTTTAAATACTATATTTAATATTTTTCTAGTAATATATATTTATTCAAGGTCTTAAAAATGATTTTTATTTATTTTTATACATAATTCTAATTTTTAGAAAATTCCCTGAAAAAAATGAATACTCTTAATTATTCCATTCAAATTTAACAACTCAAAATACAATTTAGTATTTTTCCTAGATAGGTTATATTTTTTGTGATCATTTAGACATGTTACATATATTTTTAGGATTTTTATTTATTTTTATATAGCCATAATACCTTCAGGGGTATTTTTTGTCTTTTAATAATTTGTTTAGGACTTCCTTTCTTCAAATCTAGGCCTAGCCCATTGGCCTGACCCAGCCCGACCTGACCCAGTGGGTTGATCAAACCCACACGCATGTATTGGGCTGGCCCCAACCAGCCCAGTTCCTCACCTTTCTTTCCTTCTCTCTCACACACGATGTCTCCTCTCCTCTCGGTGGCGACTCGGTGCCGCCACCGCTATCGCACTCAGTCCTGGCTAGCTTGGGCCTTCCAGGCCACCGCCGTGGTACGGGATGGTGTAGACAATGATGCTGCATCATCCTATCATGCTCGATCGATCGCTTGTGCCCTCTACTAGCCGCGCCGCCACCTCTCTGGTGCCTAGGGTTTCACCCCTTGCTTTGATGGGTACTCCAGAAACCTTGGGGTATTGTCCTGGTGTTGTGGGGTTGCGGTGGTGTTATATGCGCCACTTCTTCTCCTATGTATGCCGTGTCCACAGCTTGGTGCGGATGGCAGCGCCTTCGGGTGCTCCCCGTGCGGCCATGTACACTGTCGCCGACCACCACTACTTCCTCTCCTATAAACTAGCAAGGACCACGTGTACGTCTTCCCCCTCTCCTCTTCTCTCTATCTCACTCTAAGCTCCACATGTACGTCTTTTCCCCTCTCCTCTTCTCTTTGTGTCCTTCCTGGCAGTGGTGAAAATATAGCATGGTTATTGTAAGTTGATGTCGGATATAGATTGTGGCTTTGCTGATCCTTTATTGCTGATCTACTGATGATGTCGTATATGATTTCTAGCCTTTATACTAGATACATGACTTAAGTATATGAGTCCTAGTGTTGTCAAGGAGATGATTTGTATAGTTGCTGTTTGCACAGAAACCTATCTTGATGATATATGGAAACCATGGCTTATGGTTTAATAGAACAAATATCGTGATCATTTAGTTATATATCAGATAAAGATTGATTTCTTTAGGTGATGATATTTATGATTCATATACTAATGAAACTCTATGGAAAGATTTAGATGAAAATAAATGATTCCTAGCCTATTGGGTTAGGAAGATGTTTTGATTATCTTGATTGCTGAAACATGTAGCTGTGGATCCATAGTTGGGAAAAGTTTATTAGATTGATTGCTATTGAGGTGCTACCAGCCTCTGGAATGTGCCTAATAGAATCAATCCCTTAAACTTGTCTAAATATATATGTTGCTACTAGTTGGCTTCAGATTAGGTCTATGATGCAAAAGCTGAAACCTAATCTATGGATTTTAAAATAAGAACAAATACTACATGTGGCTGTTTAAAAACATCCAGTGATGAGATTACACCCCACCTGGGTGTAACTCTAAGGATTATAGTCTAATCCACAAGATATTGTCTAAACATCTCACATGAACAAATATAAGATATGGATTTGAGATGCTCCCACCTACTATGGTTGTTGTTGTTGATGTTGTCCTTGTCTTTGCTGAAGAACTTGTTTAGCTCCTTCATGTGCCTGATCTGCCTTTACTTTCTTGATTACCCCTTGATCTCCCTAGGCTTGCTCTTGCCCAACATGTATTCCACCTCTCCTTAGGTAACTATTTTGATTGATGGATCAATGGATTGTTGGGTGTTTTACAGGTGACAAGGGTTAAACTCATCAATGCCCGTTGTTATGGACTTGGGTGTTGGAGAAGGAGGGAGCGCTGGAGGCATCAATTGGCTAGGAAACAAGCACACAGGGACGCAAGGTTTACCCAGGTTCAGGCCTCGTAGAGGTCCCTACTCCTGCTTGTCTGCTCTTGGAATTATCAAAGAAGTCAAAAGTTACAGGGGGTGTGCAGATGTAATCTGGCGAGGTTGTGGAAACTAGGGTTGTGATTGTCCTCCTCGCCGCCCCCTCCTAGCCTTTATATAGATAGGCTAGGTCTTAGGTAGCAGGTCAAGTCGGTTACAATTTAGGTTTTGTCCCTTTAAACTTTCTATCTTAAGCTTGTCTTGTGACGCAAGCAGTCGTAGTCTCCGTAGGTGACCCGAATCCTGAATTGGGCCCTAGTAACGCCATGGGCTTCTGCCAGATCAGGCCGTATATAAAAAGTTCGAGTACCTATAAGGTATGCCCACGTCAGTAGCCCCTGAGTGTCCAGTTGAATATGTAGATTTGAGTAGGTGTGCGAACTATGTTATTGAATCGGCCATGAAAACCTAAAATGAAGGAATAAGGGGTAAAAGGAAGTATTGGCAAGGGGAGACTTTATGAAGTCTTTCGAGTGCATATTTTTCGAGTGTCTGGTTGAATCACAGATTCGAGTGGAGCATAATTTTTGAGTGTTCTGATTTGTATCATAGGGATTGTGGATATACGTGCCTGATTTATCCAATGTATCGGGATTAGTTAACTTCCTGAGGGCAAAACAACGCAATCTACTCAAACTCGAGTCCCCGGACTCGAATTCGGAAAAGTGCTGGTGTAATTAGACTCAAGACGTGGAGGTCTTATAGAGTCGAATCCTAGTGTGTAAGTGTGAGCACTCGATGCATCCGTCAAGGCTTATTCATCATACCTGTAGGTATGGATTATTTATGGTAGAGCACAGTAGATGCGTTGCCAGGCCTTATTCAGGGAAAATATGAGGCGGAGTCGCTATAACATTCGTGTATGGATGATATCAACACACATTGTAATATATAAGAAAAAATCATAGGGTGCGTGGCTAGCGCTCCCTATGGGAGTAGCCCCCAGAGTGCCTATTCGAGTCGTAGGCTTGAGTGGGGACTATAAGTATTTTGCGACTGCTGTCATCTTTTGCTTGTTTCCGTCGAATGTGCTTTTAGTGCTCCCTAAGGGAGTAACCTGAAGTCCACAGTCAAATTGTAGATTCGAGTGAAGGGTTTTTCGTGATGCTTGGATATCTTTACAAATTTCTTCAGGTGCGTGGCCAACGCTCCTATTAGGAGTAGCCCCCGAGTGCTTGGTCGAGTCGAACACTCGAGTAAGGACTAGAGTAGTCAAAATATGCTCCTGCTAGAGTTGATGACGTCAGTGCTGATGGTGAGATAACCTCATTTGACCATGTGAGCGGCTTTGACAGGACATGATGAGTAGTGGGTCCCATTTTCTGACTTGGACTTGACCATACATGCGTAATCTTCTGGTTTAACCATGTCTCCTCGATTCTCGTGCATAATGGGAGGAGTGGGACGACTGTTCGTGTTTTACCCTTGCCACGCGCCGACATCGATGTGCGCCACGCGTCTGGTAGGTTTACTCCTGGCCGTTGGATGGCATCGGTGAGGAGGTTAAGTAGAGGCCTGCTGTGCGGTAATTTCCCCACATATTTCTTCTTGCTCGCGCACCTCCGCCATTGCTGCTCTCTATTGTTCCATTACTCACATCTCCCTTTGTGGCACTGGACCAACTCTGTACCTTCCCCAGCTACTTCCTGCGCTTGCACTACCAGCGCAAGATGGGCAAGAAGAAGGGAGCTTCCGCCGTTGGATCTGTGGCTGCCGCTGTTGTAGCCAAGAAAGAAGGGCGCCACCACCACGAGCACCAGCGCTACCGGAGTTGTGAAGAAGAAGGGCGAGGGGACTCGCATCACCAATGGGTCATGGCGCCCATCCGTCATTAAGCCTTCCGAGTTGTTCACCAAGCGCCAGGACGGGACGCTCTCTACCGCAGAAGATGACTCTCGCGTTCCTGGCGATGAGGTAATCCCCAATCCTCCCGTGGGTTTTCGAGTGATGTTCCTTGCGTTCATCATTTGTGGTCTTTCTCTCCCCCTTCATCCATTTGTTAGGGGTCTTCTTTGTTTCTATGGGCCCCAGCTGCACCACCTGACACCAAACTCTATCCTCCACATCGCCTGCTTCATCACTCTTTGCGAGTGCTGGCTCAGAATCGAGCCACACTTTGGCCTTTTCAAAAAACTCTTTAAGCTCAAATGTCAATCAACGTCGGGTTCAGTAGTCTACGACATAGGAGTCTGCGGTATCCACGTCGACTCCAACGTCACCTACTTCTCCATCAAACTCACTGCATCTGTCCAAGGATGGAGGGAAAAGTGGTTCTACATCCGCGACTAGAAGGCTGATGGAGAGCACTATGGACTCACACCCTTTGATCCGGTGGTAGCCTCCAAGAGGAGGAGGTCCTGGAAGAATATTGTGATGCCCGCTAAAGTCGGGGAAATAGAGACCTTGTATCAACATGTCTGCGACCTTGAACACCGCATAGGCAAGTAAGTAGGTGGCACAGAGCTCATTCGCACTTGGATGCGTCGCCGAGTACAACCTCTACAGGATAGGGCACACCCAATGTTCCGCTGGATTGGTACTGGTGATGTCACTTGTATCTCTACAGAGGGCATTTCTTCTGTGAAGTAGACAAGAGGTTTCAACTATTGACCAAGTACACCACCAAGGAGGATCTCCTGGGTGACTCAGTCATGCCTCCATTCTGCGCCAACAATCCTCTGCCTGAGGTGGATTCCTCCTTGAAGTTTTCTTGATTTTCGATTGCCTGTTAGGTGTATTGTTTTTTATACTGATGCTTCTTCTGCTGTTAGGACTGGACCGTGGCCGCCAACTTGCCTCCTTAGCCCGAAGGAATTATTCCTCGCGAGGTGGAAGAAGAGGACGAGTCGGGCTCCACCGTCCCTGTTGGGGAGGAGCAGGAAGCCCCCGAGTCCAGCAATCACGGGACTCACAAGCGCTCCCGTAGCAAGGATTCAGATGCTTCCTCGCTGTCGACGCTAGAGGGTCCTCCAACTGCTACAGAGGAGCCAATCCCTGCCGTGCCTATACGCGCCATGGCTCCTCCCTCTCGGAAGAAGCTGAGGTTGCTAAAGGAATCATTAGAAGATTCCTTTGACCTTGAAAATTTTGACGGGTAAGTCTTTATATGTTTGCGAGTTTGTTTTGTTCACCCAAAATTTTCTCTTCTCAAGCAATGTGAGATTTTTGCATTCAAACGACATTGTCGTCCTCCGACAACTGCCAATTTGTCAAGGAGTCTGGAGTCATAGACTCCAGAGATGAAGAAGTTGCAGCACAATCTCCTTCTCCTCTGGTGGTGGCCCACTCTGGCGTCAATTCTTTGAGTTCCCCCCATGCTGGGGGCACCATATGGTTGCACGGATTCCCACTCGGCAGGAACCTTCGGAGTCCCTGGAGGAACACGTAAGTGTCTCTTTTGCCGCTGGCAGTCGAATTTTTGCTAGTACTGATGCGTCTTTTCGTCGATGTAGGCTATCTTGAAGAATTCGGCTCGCCTTACCGAGCAGATCATTTCCTTGGGTCGGCAGCATGCCATGCTGGACAATCTCCATCGTACATTCGAAGGTTAGTGTTAAACTTGTCTCTCCGCTCTTCTTGTATAGGGGTTGATAAACTTAGAAGTTGCCATGTTCTATCCCTTGTAGGTGAGCATAATGAGCTTCTTCGTCGCGTCACTTCGCTCGAGAAGGGACTTGCTACAGCGGAGAAGAAACGCATCAAGGCAGTCGAGGCTTTGGAAGAGTCACAAAAGCGCGAGGGAGATCTGCGTGCTTCCACCGCTGAGAGGGATAAGTTGTTCGTAGAACAGCTTTTCTCTATGGTGAAAGCGCTCTCAGGTATTACGCTGCTTCACTTGCATTTTCCCCTGCTTTTTGTATTCATGTTGCTATGCTGATACCTGTTTTCTTCAGATGCCACCGGCGTAAGTTTCAACGCCCAGGCCTTGACCCGCGCAGATGCCTTGGCTGGTGCCGTGGCTGCAGTCGAGGACCGCAACGTCTCTCTCCAAGACATGCTTGGGAAGACCAAGGGTGTGCTGAGCCTTCTTCGAGAGGATATGGTACCCAAGGCCAGCCTAATCGAAAATCTTGATGGCCTGGTGGAATCCTTCGCAGAAGGCGTCCCAATGGACTTCAAGAATGCGCAACGGTCTGTCGGTGTAACAATGGCACTCGCGATGGCACAAGCCCATGGTGTGGAGCTAGACCCCAACGTGATCTCTGAGGCGATCCCGGTCGACGTAGATGGCCATCGGGTAGTTTTCGCTCCCTTCGCTGGTAGTTGCAGTAAGTATGGGCCTCGACTCATTGAAATAGTCGCCAAATATTCCACGGAACTACGGCAAGTGAAGGCGGCGAAGGCTGCGGCATCTGGGGCTACAACTAGAAAATCTATGGCATCAGAGACTGCCACAGATTCGAGGAAGCCCCTGAAGTCGAAGTCAAAGTCAAAAAAGAAGAGCATGCCTTAGCTGCCTTATGTAATAGTTTAGCTTTCCTTTTCCTGAACCATATTTTGTGGGGGTACCCCTGTTGATACTTTGCTGAATTTGAATGCACTCCATCCTTTTATCGATGTATAGTTTGTCTTATTTGCCTCTTGTAGAACGGAAATGCGAAGGGTGGCGCATCTCTTGAGTGATATAATTGCAAGTAAAACAGAAAGAACACAAGGTTTGGGGCACTTAGCTTTATTTATTCGCAGAATATCACGAGGTACAATGTGTGGCTAAGTAGCCTGGCTGAATTGCCTTATTTGTAAAGTAAAAACATCTAAGGGTAGAAACGACACAATTGCACAACGTTCCAGGGATTGGAGTATGCGACTCCGCTCTCTAAGTCATTAAGGCGATAGGCGCCACTTGGGATTACTTCGGTAAGCACGTAAGGTCCTTCCCAAGGGGACTCGAGTTTGAGGTGCCCTTGTTGCTTCAATCACAGGACCAGGTCTCCTTCGACGAAGGATCTGGGGCATAGCCTTCTGCTGTGGTAGTTGCGGAGGTTCTATTGGTAGATCGTGGATCTCTCCACTGCAATTTTGCGTGCCTCATCGAGGAGGTCGACGGAGTCTTCAAGTGCGAGAGTCGATTCCGTCTTGCTGTATGCTACCACCCGCGGGGCTTTGTAGCGCACTTCTACGGGTAGCACCGCTTCGGCACCATGTACCATGAAGAACGGAGTGTAGCCTGTGGCGCTGTTTGGAGTTGTGCGCAGGCTCCAGAGTACTGATTGCAGCTTGTCGGGCTAGCACCCTGCAGCTCTTTCGAGTGGCCGAAGGAGCCTTTTCTTGATTCCACCGTATACGAGGATGTTGGCCTTTTCTACTTGGCCGTTGGTCTGAGGGTGTGCCACGGAGGCGTAGCTGATGTTGATCCCCAGTTTTTCACAGAAACCTAGGAATTCCTTCGAGGTGAAGTTTGTGCCGTTGTCTGTGATGATGCTGTGTGGCACCCCGAACCAGAATATGATAGACTCGAAGAATTTAACGGTGTTGGCTCCTGATTGATTCATCACCGGCATGGCCTCAATCCACTTGCTGAACTTGTCGACTGCGGCGAGGAGGTAGACGTATCCTCTAGGTGAGGACTTTTGGAGCTTGCTGACCATTTTGAGTCCCCATTGTGCGAAGGGCCAGGCCACAGGTATTGGCCTGAGTTCCATGCCAGGTGCGTGTGGTTTATCCACGAATCGCTGGCAGGCGTTGCAATGCTGGATGATGTCCTTGGTGTCACGCATTGCCATTGGCTAGTAGAATCCAGCTCGTAGAGCTTTGGCAACGAGGGCGCGATTGCCGAGAATATCATTTTGCGGCCCGAAAGTTGGGGTGCGCAGGCAATGCGGTACCCAAGTTGATTTTAATCACCGTGATTGGAAAAGTTGGGGCGCCAATTGCTGAGAGGGGTGTTTCGAGTGAATGATGGCCAAACCCAATATTTTCAAATCGCGCTCGTTAAGTCAGGATATTCTGTTACACTAGTTCCTGCTATGCCCCTTCTTCACCGGTCACTCTTCTTAGCCACCCTGTACATGTCGTAGGGGCAAATCCATTACCGTACTTTCCTAACTCTCGACACTGAATCTTGGTGTGGCGGTTCCTTTTCTTCCCTTCCTCGACCCTAAATCTGCCGGCGGTGGAGGACCTTTTTTCTCCCTCCCCCGACACTGAATCTGACGGTAGAGGCCCAACATGTCTTGCAAGGCGAAGGTTGTAGCTACGTCGCCGAATAATTTGGGTTTGTTTGGGCCTAAGTCTGGGGCTCCACGCGAAGCAGCGGCAAGGTCTTCAGCCCCGGTTAGGGAGGAGGCCAGCAAGGATTTTGCTCGTAAGGTACCTACGAGCAGCGGGTTGAAGAGAAAAGCAAGGCCGGCGGAGGATTGTTCGGCTCTAGTGGGCGGATGCGGCACCCAGATCTCGAAGAAAAAAACCTGAGAGAAGAGCGAGAGGTGAATTTTTCTTACCTGTGCCTTATCTTGCAAGTAGATTAGTTACGGCATAATAGAATCGAATGAACTGAAAAGGACCCCCTTTTTAATCAATTTAGGCATAACTTTGATACAAGGGACCTATATGAGTTCACAGTTCATGTTCGCCAGTACACTGCAAAACTTGATTTTGGTTGCGAGAGGGTTGTGTTCGGGCAAGATGTGCATCTGCTTGGAATTGCAAAGAGGTTGTGTCTGTTTCGCAGCTGGTAGATATGCTTGCCGCTAGAATTCCCTGGGGTTCTAGACAGAGGAAAAAATTGGTGTGGTGTAACATGAATAATACCTATCAGCAAATTGAGCACTCCCATGAGCTTCAGATGGTTTGGGAGTGTTGTGCAACTGATCGTAAGGTGAAAGTTGAAGCGATGATTGATGATATGTATGCAGATGCTGGAGATCTTGATGCCAGAGCTTTTGCTCCTAGAGAATACGGACCAATTGATGCTGATCTAGATAAGTTCAGTATACGCATAGAGGTGGATTCATACATGGCAAAACTTGATGAGGGAGTTAATAAGCCAGTTTCGTCATGTACTGTGGAGATCACTGTCGATTCCAAAAACATACCTCTTGATGAAATGAGAGAGATGATCGGTAAGGAAATCAGTATTGGCCCTAAGCAGATGGCAAAAATCCGGTGGTGGCATCATAAGAAGCAACAATACATAGATGTTTTGGATACTGAAGATCTTATGCAGATTATGCGACGAAAGAAGCGAACCAGGAAGGTGTTCTTCCTTGGTACCATTTCTGATGTTGTTGAACATGTTATAGTGGATGTAGATGCCCCTGTAGTGGCTGAACAAGATGAGGTGGTCGATGTTGATGAGATCTGATGAGAGCTGCTACCCTAGGCTTGTCATATGGACCATGGGGTTCCCCTGCCTGTATTTGTAATGTTGACTGCTGTTGTATTTAGAGCGTGTTTCTGTGATTATGTTTGTTGAGAGATTGCGATATAATGCTGCGCGAGCTGCTGAGATTTTCGGACATGTCACTCACTGAAACCATCGTTGTTGTAATAAGACATAAGTACATTGTAGTTGACATGATTATGTTTCTTAAGATGATGTGCCGTACTTGTTTCTGTTATTATGTTTGTTGGGACATTGTAATGTAATGTTTTGTGAAATCATGACTGGACGAGTGATGCATAAATACATTGTAGTTGACATGATTATGTTTCTTGAGATGATGTATTGTACTTTCTTCTATTATTTTGTTTGTTGAGAGATTGTAATGTAATGTTTTGTGAAACCATGATAGGACAAGTGATGCGCAAGTACCTTGTAGTCGACATGATTTTGTTTCTTGAGTTGATGTAATATACTTGTCTCTGTGATTATGTTTGTTGAGAGATTGTAATGTGATGTTTTGTGAAACCATGATGTGATTATGTTTTTGAGAGATTGTAATGTAATGTTTTGTGAAACCATGACTGAAGAAGTGATGCATAAGTACCTTGTAGTTGACATGATTTTGTTTCTTTAGATGATGTAATATACTGGTATGTTTTCATTGGGCAATGAAATTGGGATGGAGGGAGTACAAGTTTAATATTTGAAATGAGAATGTATGAAGAGAATCCATATTAGGCAGGAGACAGTAATCCATGGAAAGGGCATGGTATCCATTAAACTATTGTAACATGCCAATTTAGTCATTGTTGCAGCGGTAGAAGGGCTGCTCTCTCTCTCTCTCTCTCTCTCTCTCTCTCTCTCTCTCTCTCTCTCGCCGACACCGACATCGACGCCGTCGCCTGCGACGACACATTCGCCATGCTGTCCTTGAACGGCGAGTATGACCAGTCGAGCAGCGACAGCCTTCTCTCCGACATCGAGTATTCCTTCCACGATGTGAGTTCCTCTGTTTTCTCAGGCTAGGGTTATACAATGGTAAATCTCTCGATCTGAGCTCCATATGTGCATGCAATCGTGTTCAATTTCAGCTTTGCGTTTACCTATAGGTACCACATACGATCTACGACTCTGAATGGGAGGTCCTAGATCTCGATGGAGAAGTGCCATGTGACCATGGGCTAAAATTGAGGAGATATGATGCATTCGAAGGCAGTAACACTGGGAGAAGATTTTTGGGCTGTACAAATCAGGTTTGTTTACATTATGTGCAACTGTGACATGAAGTAAAATGTATCGTGCATCTTCATAACACTATAGTGTGTGTGTTTTTAGGTTAGCCCAGTGTGTAAAGCAGTAGATTGGGTGGATCTTGAGTCGCCAGATGCACTTAAAAAATGTTTGGCACAATTCTAGGAGATGTATGAGTTGGAAAGGTCGGGGAGATTTACTGATGTAATTGTTGCTCGAGCTTGGTTGTTGGAACTGCAAAGAAGCTTCAGGATAGTCACATGTTGCTGGTTCATAATGCAGAAAAGCAGAGGGATCAGCTCAGGGAAGACAAGAAGAAGCTAGAGTACTGCATTGCGGATCTGTTGAAGGAACTGAAGAAGGCGCGTGAGGGTGAACAAGGATATACTAAAGAGGATAAAGGAAATTCAAGATGAATAATTTATGTTGTGCCAATGCCTGAAACTAGTTAACTGTAAGACTTGCAATTGCGCTTTCTTAACTAAGCCAAACTAAATCCTCGAGCAAACTAATTTCAGATGACACACATATCGTGCATAGAGTTAAGTTCACGCTTACAAAATCACCACTGTAGAGGATAAACCAGGCAGTTCCGTACTAAATAGACATATGTTGTGTTCAAGCGAGCCTGGCCCGGAGATGCTTGTTTTCTCCCTAAGATCGGCCAGCTCCTTCAGTACTATGTCGTGCTTCAGTTGTAGGTTCTAGCGCTCCGTCACAGATTGGAGAAGTTGGTCCGCAGCCATACGATTTTCCTTCAAGATCCCTTTCATGATCTCTGTCTGCTTCCTAGCCGAGGTGCGACCTTCACTGTGTAGCTTCGCCCAGCTGGCGTTTAACTCCTTCAGTTTCTGGCACTTGTCAGAAAGGACCACGAGTTTAGCGCGCAGGTGGTCAAAGGCCAGTTTCTAGGAATTCCGCTTCTCCCTTTGGATTGCTATCTTGTCATTTAGCCAGGTCGCTAGGTCCTGGTCGATCTTTTGCCTCTTTCCCTGCAACAAAAATACATAGTATGGTTTGTTCAGTTCACCAGGACAAGCTGGTTAGTTTCCATAATTAACTGAATCGACTAGTGGCACTGTCATATTTTCAAGGAAGAAGCAATCTAGGACTAATCAACATTTTATGAATCGACTAGTGGCACTGTCATAATTTCATTTTCAAAGAAAAATAAGATTTATCTACAGTTTAGTCTGCTGTGGGTTTTTCCCAATATCACCAAATAGTAGTGGGAGAGTGGCAAACTCATAATGCAGAAACCCATGTCCAAATACATAATGGAAAGAGCACATGGTGTCCATTCATGAACATGAACACCAACACATGTCTAGATAGATAAGGAGTTACCCTATGATTCTTATTGCACCCTATAATGGGAAGCAGACTTGGGCATTGTTCCCTAAACCCTAAACATTACAAAAGGAGTGGAGGACAAACTGATATTTGTGTCCCTGCTAACGGGAATCAGACTTGGGCATTGCTCCGATACACCTCTAGACATGCCCTTAGCTCCTCGTTCTCTTTTCGAACACCCTCGAGTATGGTGATCCCTCTGCTCATGTCCTCCTTCATCTCCTTCACTGCATCCAGGCAACGGTTCCTATCATGGTAGGCTCAGATGGTAGCCTTGGTTTCCTCGACGTGTCCTTTGAGTGCCTCGGTGACTTTGTCCTGCAGGAGAATGCACCTTTTCACGAGATTCTTCTTCTCCCCCATGAGCTCGTTGATTATCTTGATGGACTGTTGTTGCCTGTTCAAGTTATGGTCGAGCACTTTCTGCAGCCTCATGACGTCACGTGCAAAATCTGGCGAGATCTCCTTCTGCACAGATAATTGCTTTCGTAGGCTCTCATTAGCTTGGGTGAGGGAACGTGCAAGCTCATGTTGGTTGATAATCTTGGAACTGATTGCGGCCACCTTGTCACGGTACTCGGCCTTCGATCGCTGCATCGTTCATGTTAATTGAAATAGGAATTCTATAATTACACTCCAGGTTCCAGGTGAGTACTAATACAGATCAAAAAATCCCCGTTGAATCTATTGACCACAGTGTTAAAAAATGGACCTAGAGATCTATTCATGACCATGATAAACTAATACTAATCACAAAAAATCCATAGTGAATCTATGAACAACGGTATTAAGGAAATACTAAGAGATCCAGTCATATTCATGAAAATTAATACAACTCGCAAAAGAAGAAGAAAAACCAATGCGGGGCGGACAGGATCTAAGAAATCCACATCACAACTCGGAGAAATAACAGTGTGGAGATTTGCTACCTTGCTGAGACATGGAACATGGCCGAACGGGTCCTACAATGCCTCCATCATGGTGGATTCAGGCTCCACGGTCGGCCTGTAATACGTAGAAGAGGAAGAGCAAGAAGAAGAAGAAAAACAAGAAGAATCTGAATAAGGTCATGATGGAGAGGGAGATGGAGAAGAAGTAGAACAAGAAGACCGTACCGGGAGGAGCCCTCGCCTGCTAGAACATTCGGCGCCATTGTCGAGGGAGATTGGGCCTCGATGAGAGGGTGGGCTTGAGCGGCTGGTAGAGCAAGAAGTGTCTCGCGGCGATTTCTCTCCCTTTTCTCCACGAGGATCGTCGACCGGCCTCTCCCCCTCCTCATTGGAGCCATGGCTTGTAGGGTGAGGGTGGAGGCGGCAGGAGGAAGGAGATAGTGATTAGTGTGGGAGAAGAGTCAAAGAGTACAGGTCGTGGACCAGTAGTACTAGTACTACAGTATTATACAAGACCACCGTGTACGGTCTACCTTCTCAAAGAAGCCAGGGAGGCAGGGGTAGGGAATCGATGGGACTTGTCTTTATTGCGATGGACACTTCAATGGTCTTCTGCGCCGCCCAAAATCCAGTATATAATAAGAGGAGTGCGAGCCGGGTGGTCATCACGGGAATCGGCGTGCGCATCCCGCGTGTGTGTGTCACGTGTTGATGGGGCAATGACACGCGTAACTGCTGCACGATCATGTCGGCACGTCAAACTCCGTCGAACTCCACATCGACAGGAACGCACGGGATATTTACGAGTCTAGAATACACTGTGCCACTTTGATTGTGATCAAATTATGTTCAGTAAGCGAGATATTACTTTTTTTGATAATCGACAAATGCATGCGTGGACACGACGCACGAAACCGCTGCTCATCCTTGATCAGATCGGCACCCCACTCTGTGTACCCGCCATCGACCATTTGGAGCAACTACCTCGAGCACGATGCCCCCTCGCCGTGGCAATGGCAGGTCCAAGCCGTCTACTGACCGTCCTGCGTCCCCGGCTCTTCGCTACATCGTTCACGCTCGTGAGTCGCCTGCTGAGGCAGCATGTTGTGTCCGACCGCGCCAAGATCCATCAACATCGGCACTCGAGGACACCGCGATGTCAAAGCTCATACCAACCATGCAGGAGGAGCGTGGGGTACCTGCACCGTCGGACGAGCGCAAAGCAGCAGCCAGGACGGGGGCACGTGTTGCACCGGCGAGTACGAACAAGAAGATGAACGAGAAGAAGACCAGGAAGAAGAGAGGAGATAGCTATTTGGACGAGTCCGACTTGGCCAACGAGGAGGCGTTCATCGATAAGTTGGAGGCAGAAGCGGAGGAGAGTGACATGGACCCGTGGGACTACGAAGAGGAGGAGGACTCCGACAAGGAGATATTGCGCTTATTCGAGGAAGGGGATGGTGTTGAATCGTCAGAGGAGGACACCAACGGCGGCGGTGGCAGGGACCACGGTGTTGACGAAGACGAGGACGAACCGGAAGATGAAGACGATGGCTTCTTGAAAATATGATCATTTATTTTATTGATTTTAGTTAGATAGATGTATTTTCACTTGTTTATGGAGGTAAAGTATCGGTGGCACGGATAGAGATGTGGCACGGATTGACCATGCATAAAAAAAGTGGAGAAGGGAGGGGTTATTGTAGCATCCCATCTGTCTAACATATGTAATGCTACATGGTCTAGTAATATAATTGCTACTTCCTACATATAATTGCTGCATCATAATTATATCATGCTCATGTCATCATGCCACATTGCATTTGAGCATCATATAAAACCCTTTTCATTTGGTTCTTATCTCATATGCATTATTAATTGTATTTGCCTCTTGATATATTGTATTTGGTTCTTGATAAATGCTTGATGCCCAAGTTGAGTTGGGGGCATATCTATTATTAACTCCACCACCTTTCTTGTCACCACCCCATAATTCCACCACCCTACTACATGTGAGCTTTGCATTTTAATGGATTTTACCTCTAGCTCATGTGAGTTGGGATGGATCCATTTCTATTCTACATGCTCTCACACTAGCATCATGTTGTTTCCACATTATTAATATGTGGAGCCACCTTTGCATGCTTTGTGAGTGGAACCCCCTTTTCTAGCTTCCATATGGATTATTATGAATGTATGCTCATGTTGGAATATTTTTGAGACTATTAAACATCTAGTGGAACATACACACTAGCAAGTCCAAATTATATTCAAATATGATCATCTCCATCTACTCCCCATGGAACCTCCTTCTATTTTCCTTTAGCTTGGCCTTACTCCATATTTTGGAATGCATGTGTACAAATGCCATGATTATTATTTTGTTTTCACAAGATTAGACATGGCATTTAATGCTCATGCATGGGCCATGCAACAATCACCACCATTCTATTCTTTTGGGTTTTACATGGATTTTTGAGTGGATCATGGTCCCTTGGGAATCAATTCTTGTTGGCTCTATTATTTTTGCTCTTACCCTAAACCTTCCTCATCTTGATCTTTGTTTCTTTGCCATGTGCATCAAGACCTCAACTCCACCACAACGCCTTTCACCTCTTTGCTTGATCTTGCTTTGGATCATGTTAAAACTCTAACCATCTCTACCCCATGCTTGATCATGATAAACCCTAACTCTAATTACCCCATGCCAAGCTAACCCTACCTTCCTAGCTTCGGCTACACCCTTTCCCTCACCATGCCGAGCACCTCTCCCTCTCTCCGCCAGCAGGGACCCACCCTAGCCTCCCTCTCTACCCCATGCCGAGCAACCCCCCAACCCTAGCTAACCATCCCCTCCAACCCTAGCCCTCTCGGCCTCTCTCTCTCTCACTCTCTCGCTGCAAGGTGGCCCCACCCGAGCCTCTCCTTCCCACTACCGGTCCCAGTCGCAGCCACCCTGCCCCTGGTCCCTTTCCACGTCGAGCACGTGAGGAGCCGGGAGAAAAGGTAGCCGAAGCCACCTTTTCCTCCACCGAGCCACCCCACGGCACCCCCTCTCCTCTCCCGTCCCTATCTACTCCCTCCTCTCTGCCTGTCATCGCCAGATCCACCAGAGCCTCGCCTTCCCCTCCTTCCCCACCTACCACTAACCCTTTCCCCTTCCAACTCCGGCCACCACCGTAGGCTTCGGCGTCCACCAGCAGTTCGAGGAGGCGGGCGTGGTGTGTTGGTGTCGGGGAAGACCAAGGCGACCCTCTGCAACCCCTGTGCCTGCATATGAGGAGGAGAAGGCCCAGCCACGCGGAACGCCGATGAGGCCGACGACAAAACCCTAGATCCGCCAGCCTCTGCATCGCCGTCGACCTGCTGCTCCCCGACCCGATCTGACTGCACCAGCAACCTCAGCGGTGAGCCACGCACCCTCCCTGACACCTCCCCTTTCCCCTTGGTCGCCTGTGATCGCCGGACCACACGTCGAGCACACTCTGTGCGCCGGCGTGCACGAGCGTCTGCTCGTCGCCGCGCCTCGCTGCAGCACTTCTAGCCGCGCGTCTGTACCCCAGAAACAAACCCCTGATAGCCCAGCGGTAGCCGCCGCCTGCACGCGCGCACCGCGTCACGGGTTCGAGCCCCGCTGCGCCGCTTGTTACTCTGTCGTTTTCGTCAGTAAATTCAGAGAAGAAAAACAATATCGGTTGGCAATCTTGCAGATAACCCCCACCATTTTTGTTTTCCTCAACGCGCGCTCCTTCTAGGCCCACCTATCAGCCGCAGTGGCATTTTTACAAAAATGGAACCAGTTTTCCAGTCCCTCAACCCGCAGTTCCCCCCCGCTGTGCCGTGTGGCAGCCCCTCACCCACCCGCTGGCGTGTGGGCCTGCGAAGCCTAAGGCCCCACCTGTCTGTCTCGTGGGCTAGAAGAACTCGCAGTATAAAATGTTTCCGCCGCGCAGTTTCACCCAGTCAGCGTAGGTCCCACATGTCTGCGACTGTGGCTAGGTTTGGCTGGGTATAAAGAGTCTCTCTGTTTTTTCTGTTTGATAAAACAATTTCAGGAAATGTTTAAATTCAAATTTAAATATGTTTTTAGTAACTTTTGAATTGTAATTCCAAATAATACAAGATATATTTTTTTGAATCAGAAAAATGTGAGGATTTCAAATATGCCATTCAAAATATTATTTGAGCACTTTAAATTTTCGAAATTGTTTAAATGCAATAAAAATGCCTTTTCTTAATTAATTAATAATTTTAAATCTACAACTCCAAATTCGACAAATAATATGTCTAAATCGATCGGCGCGACGAGCCCGTTCTAACTGTGCATTCCATGTTATGAATTGAAGCATGCATCATGTCATTATTAAAAATCAGAACTGTTCATGGCAATAAAACTTGACCAAATAATTACTAAAATGATTTATTCGCGTTCCCACACCTCACCCGTGCCATGCTACATTATTGCCATGAAAATTGTGCATCATTCATCATGGCATGCTTGTTTGCTTGTCGCATTTTAATTCATACGATTGTGCACTGTATTTATGTTGGCCCTTGTTTGTTTGGTTCTTCTTCGAACAGACGCCGAGCAGGGGAAATATCAGGAATCCCAGGAGTAGTACCCAGATCCATCTCTCGCTTCAACTAAGCTACCAGGAAAGCACTACCACATGCTTGCATACATATAGTACCTATTGCCTCTATCTTATTCTTGCATCATTGAGTCGCGATTGCATTAAATTGAATCCCAAGTACTGCATAGCCTTTACTTTTAAACCCCACCAAAGCTTGTTCCTCCATCCCATGAGCCTTTACCACAAGAGTTGTTTGAGCCATGCGAGTCGTAGAACAGCATGTGTAGGGTATGTGAGTGCCAGATGGATAACGAGGTACCTAAACAACTTAACCGGAGTAGTAATGGGACAACTAATGAAAGAGGCACCGTCGAGCAATATCTGCTATTTGGTTTTTCATGCTCACTTGTGTCCCGTAGGACCCCGAGTACTTGATTCCTGTTCCTTGTTTATTCGCACTATCCACCCGGGAGGCCTTATGGACCCCCCTGAGCCAGAGCTTGATTTATTTCTATTTCTTGGGACCACAAAGTAGTTTGGGGCTTTGTTACTATCCTGTACTTATGCCATGCTTTACTGTTTTATTTAAGATTGTGCGTGGAGCACCTGAACTGTTTTGGATGCGGAATGTTTTCGCGGTATCGACAAGCCTAGTCACATTTTCGGGTTCCCAGTTGTTTACAGCCATTGACGCAAACCTTGGGTCCGTCTTGGAGCCGGCCAACTTCGTTGTGGGTAGCTTAATGGGGTGGCCCTCTGAAATATTTCTGAATCCTGTGATCGCTTTGTCGTGAATGCCTCGTTGGGTTTTGATTTGGTTTTTCCGAGGTTGATCGAGTGTGTGTTGCTATTTGTTCACCCCTGCAGGGTAAATCTTTCTGAAAGCCGTGTTCGTGGTTATGGACGACTTGGAGCACAGTTTCTCGATCATAGACAAGTATAACTAAAGTACCGCTTTTAATCTGACTAAATACCTGACTAGTAAATAGTGCAATGCTCATGGAATGATTAATAAAACTGCCAACGGATGGGTTGTTCGGCCGCTTTCTCGTTGGTAAGCGAGAAGGAAGATGGATCTATTAATTATACTGATATAACTATTGTTACTAATTAACGGACATCCGTCTATCATTGGTTAGGCGGATGGTTAGCGAGTATCTATAGACTTGTTAGTTATTATCTTTTGCTGCAATTGCGTCACCCCAGGTATATGCCCCCTTTAGAGGCATAAAGACTTGCTGAGTACCCCTAGGGTCTCACACGTTAAATTGTTTGATTCAGATGAACATGTGTATTCACAAGATGGATACTGGGTGGTGGAGACAGATGATGTTGGCAACGATCACTCGGTGTAGAGATTCCGGGGATGGGGATCCGTGAGATCTATGGGCGGGATTTGTTTATTTATGTGGCATCGTATGCCGATTTGCTTCTTATCCGTACTCGGATCTTGTTTTCGCTTCCGCCTGATACTCTGATGTTTGATGTATGAGGAGATATCCTAAACTATTATCTCTATCTAGGATATTTGGATCTTGCCATATGGCGTTGCAATATTTCTATTTCTTTTAGATGGAATGGCTCTGAAAACTGTTGTATGGTAGCTTGCATACATACTCACTTGTGTATGTATTTGATCTCTTCGCCTGTTGCCGACGCCGCTCGTTCTTGTCCCGATGTCTTGGAAGTGGTTAGGACGGCCGACGGGTCTACACGTGGGCGGTCCCCTGGGCCCCCGCTGTACTATTTTAACCACTTCCGTTTCATCCAGGCTTGAACTTAGAGCGTAGGGTCCGAGGTAGTTACAATTGGTATCAGAGCCATCCCGCCCTTTAGGGTCTCAGCCAAATGGTCGTTGTCAGTCTAGCAAATATTTTTGGTAGCTATGTATACTAGGGAAAAACAAAACGTGAGAGTATGACTGCTTCCATTTTTCTTCTTACCCACCCACCCGCCCTTTTCTGGTAAGGAAGTGTAACGTTTTCAATCCTCTTCTAAAAATTCAAACTAGGATTCACGTGTTCTGGGTTCCGTAGTACCATAGGTTGTGTGTGTGTGTGTGAATTCCTTGTCTATCTGTTGCATCCAACTTTTTATCAATATCTGCCTTTTGGTTATCAACTGTTGGTACATTCCATACCGACAGGCCTTTGTAAACCGACGCGATCTATCCGATTCGTTGTATACCGGTGCGATCTGTCTTACTCTTTGTTATCCGACGTTATCTTGTTTGGGGTGTTCGTTTCCGTAGTTACTAATATTTAGGTTCATCTTAGGAAGAAGGTGTTGGGATATGTGTTTTACTTATTCATGTGCGGAGTAATGATTTCAGTGCGGGATGGAGTCGTGACCATACCACTACTTTTATCATTCGCTCTCGTATATTGAATTGGTAGAGTTACTAATCTTGATTCGTTAAGTGGTTTTGCGCATATAGTGGTATTTTAATGCCGAAATTTGCAGAAATTTTTTCTTTGATAGCTGTGTGTACCACACTCCTGGTTCAGTCGTGTGCGATATGCTTAATACCTTCTAGGTGCTTTGAACTTTGTTGATATTTTAATATCATCTTAGTGAATTGTATCCTTTAATCTTGGTTAATTCCATTTTGGTACTATTTTGGAT
The DNA here is from genome assembly GCA_910589775.1 of Avena eriantha. Taxonomy (NCBI): domain Eukaryota; kingdom Viridiplantae; phylum Streptophyta; class Magnoliopsida; order Poales; family Poaceae; genus Avena; species Avena eriantha. The sequence continues at coordinate 233,180,576 of OU342744.1, read as the reverse complement.
TATTATTATTCTCCATTATAGTACTGACTTGTGTTTTATATCAATCACAGGATGGCACCACCACGCCGTTATGAGGAGGACATACCACCTGAACTGGGGGCTGCATTGGCAAGTATTGCTAATGCCTTGGGAGCAATGCAGCAGAACCAGCAGCGATTCGAAGAAAGTGTCAGGAGGAATGAGTTTGTTCCACTACCTCCACCTCCCAAGCGAGGAGACATCAAGAGTTTTCTGAAGTTCAACCCACGCCAATTTGAGGTGTCTGATCAGCCACTTGATGCTGATGATTGGTTGCGGGAGATGTCAAGGTTGCTGATGACTGCGGATGTTCCTGAGCAAGAATGGGTAAAATGTGCCACGCACCTTCTGAAGGGAGATGCATCTCTGTGGTGGGAGAATTACCTCAAGGCAGACCACTCTGGTTTTCAGCCTACTTGGGAGCAATTCACTAGGGCTTTCAAAGAGCAATATCTGTCAGAAATTGTCATGGAAAGGATGAAGGAAGTGTTTCTCAACCTCAAGCAGGGCAATGACAATGTCAATACCTATATCAGAAACTTCATGAACCTTTCTCGTTATGGTGGCGATGAGATCTCTGATGACAAGAAGAAGCAAAAGAGGTTTAGGCAAGGACTCAATGCATCCATCAAATATGCAATCACTCATGCAAGGCCGGGGTATTTTCTAGAACTCCAACATACAACTCTGCAGGAAGAAGCAAGTAGGCAAGTGTTTGAGGAGTCCAAGAAACACAGCCGCGACTCAGCAAGCTCTTCAACTATGACAGCTCCTTCTAAGCGCCGCGTGTGGGTTCCTGACACCCCACCGTCGCTCCTGGCTCCACCAAGACCATCAAGCTACGCGGCAAGGCTACCAAACTCCTTCACCGCGGCTCCTAGGGGCTACAACCACAACTACCCTGGAGCGCCTGGCGGAGTCCCTGGCTACGCTGCTCCATGTCCACCTGGTGCTTGCTACACTTGTGGAAACACTGGGCATCAACACTGGAATTGTCCAATGAACAACAAAGCCCCTTCCTCCACCACCACCAAGACCTGCGGCAAGTTCTTCTATGGTTCGTGCACCTCCACCTTGGGCTCTCAACATCAACACCAAGCCCGGGTCTACGGTTGCTCGTGCCAACTGTGTCAACGTCGCTCAAGCTGAGCATGCATCTGGAGTTGTGATGGGTACGCTTCCTGTTAACTCAGTCCCTACACGAGTTTTGTTTGATTCTGGTGCATCGCATTCATTTGTGTCTCACTAGTTTGCAAATGAGCATGAGCTAACTATAGACCAACTGGATAAAAAGCTAATGGTTCTTTCTCCCGGGGCAAGAATGCTATCTACCAAGATCAGTCATGGCAATCAAATTCTAATTGGTGGTTCTTCATTTCTGGCTTCATTGATCATTCTCGGCAACTCGGACATTGATGTTATCTTGGGCATGGATTGGTTAACGGCAAATGCAGCTGTGATTGATTGTGCTGAACACTCGGTTTCTCTGAAAATTCCTGAAGGACATATAGTCTATTCTCCAAGTCTGACTCCTGCAATTCAGATTTTCTCTTTGGCGGCTCTGAATGATGATGCTATGGAAGCTATTCAGAGTGTTCCGGTGGTCTGTGATTTCCCAGATGTTTTTCCTGAAGAGTTGCCAGGTATGCCTCCTGATCGAGAGGTCGAGTTTGTGATTGAACTTGAACCTGGAACCGCTCCTATCTCCAAGCGGCCTTATAAAATGGGTCCTGCTGAATTGGCTAAACTCAAACGTCAGCTTGATGAACAAGAGAAGTTGGGTTTCATTCAGCACAGTACTTCTTCTTGGGGTAGTCCAACCATCTTTGTGAAGAAGCGAGACAAGACTGATAGACTTTGTGTTGACTATCGGGCTCTCAATGCTAAAACCATCAAGAATAAATATCCCCTTCCGCTTATTAATGATCTCTTCGATCAGCTAGCTGGAGTTGTGGTATTCTCTAAGCTTGATTTGAGAAGTGGATATCATCAAATCAAGATTCGCAAGGAAGATGTTCCCAAAACAGCTTTCACCACCCGCTATGGCTTGTATGAGTACACGGTCATGTCTTTCGGTCTCACCAACGCACCTGCCACCTTCTCGAGGCTTATGAACTCGGTTTTCATGGAGTATCTTGATAAGTTCGTCGTGGTCTATCTGGATGACATCCTAGTCTATTCTAAGTCAAAGAAAGAACATGAAGAACACCTTCGGTGTGTCCTAAACAAGCTTCGTGAGAACCGCCTGTATGCAAAGTTCTCCAAGTGTGAGTTCTGGCTGCCTGAAGTCACCTACCTTGGTCACCTCATCTCTGCCAAGGGCATTGCCGTCAACCCAGAAACTGTTCGGACAATTGTTGACTGGCTTCCTCCCAAAAATGTCAAAGAAGTCCGGAGTTTCCTTGGTTTGGCTAGTTACTGTCATTGCTTCGTTCAGAACTTCTCGAAGATTGTGAAGCCTCTTACCGATCTCCTCAAGAAAGGCAAGAAATACCTTTGGTCTCCTGCATGTCAAGCTAGCTTTGAAACCCTCAAAGAGAAGCTCACTTCCACACCAGTTTTGATTCCTCCAGATACATCAAAGCCTTTCCAGATATTCTGTGACGCCTCCTTGCAAGGATTGGGTGCGGTCCTTATGCAAGAAAAACAAGTTGTTGCTTATGCCTCTCGATAGTTGAAGACGCATGAGATCAACTATCCTACACATGACCTCGAACTCGCAGCAGTTGTCTTTGCTTTGAAAGTATGGAGGCATTACTTGCTTGGCAACCGTTGTGAGATCTTTTCTGATCACAAGAGTCTGAAGTATATCTTCACACAGCCTGATCTCAACCTTCGTCAGAGAAGGTGGATTGAAGCAATTAATGATTTCGATTTGACCATCAACTACACTCCGGGAAAAGCTAATGTCATGGCCGATGCTCTCAGCCGAAAAGCTTATGTCAACAACCTCATGGTGGAAGAACAACAGCCTCTCTTGTGTGAGGAATTCCGCAAGCTCAACCTTGAAATTGTGGATCAAGGGTATCTTCTGAACCTTCTGGCAACCCCTCTCTTGGAAGAGAAAGTTCGCTCCATTCAACTTGGCGATCCTTACACTAAAAAGATCATCTCCAACATTTAGCTTCCAAAGTATGAGTCCTTCCATGTCGACGACCAAGGCACTCTTTTCTTTGAACACCGGATGTTTGTTCCGAACTACCCGGGTTTAAGAGAGCAAGTTCTTAAGGAGGCACATGATTCTGTTCTTTCTATCCACCCTGGCAGCACTAAGATGTACATGGACTTAAAAACACAATATTGGTGGCCTGGGTTGAAACAATGTTGTGCCAAGTATGTCTCCGAGTGTGATGTCTGCCGCAGAGTTAAAGCTGTCCATTAGAAACCTTCCGGTCTTCTACAGCCATTGAAGCCTCCGGAATGGAAATGGGAGAAAGTAGAGATGGACTTCATAACTGGTTTTCCAAGGTCGTAGAAGGGCAGCAATGCAATCTTTGTTGTCATCGACAGGCTTTCTAAAGTGGCTCGCTTCTTTCCCTTCAAGGAAACAATTTCTGCAATTCAGTTGGCTGAGCTCTATATCAACAGAATTGTCTCTCTGTATGGGGTTCCTCTTGAGATCAGCTCAGACCGTGGAAGCATCTTCACTTCCAAGTTCTGGGGCAGTTTCCAAAATGCTTTGGGAACAAAATTGAACTTCAGCACAGCTTACCACCCTCAGTCGCAAGGACAAGTTGAAAGGATCAATCAGATTCTAGAAGATATGCTCCGTGCTTGCGTTATCTCTTTCGGCATGAAGTGGGAAGAACGACTTCCTTATGCTGAATTCTCTTACAACAATAGCTTCCAGAAAAGTCTAAAGATGGCACCATTTGAGGTTCTCTATGGACGCAAATGCAGAACTCCGATTGGTTGGTCGGGCGCAGGTGAAAGAGCATTGTTTGGCCCCGACATTGTAACTCAAGCGGAGGAGAAGGTTCACATCATTCTTGAAAACCTGAAGGTTGCTCAAAGTTGCCAGAAGAGCAACTATGATAGAAAGCACACGGACATGGAGTATGTCCCTGGTGATATCGTTTACCTTCGTGTCACTCCCATGAGAGGCACGCACCATTTTGGTATCAAAGGAAAGCTGGCTCCTAGATACAGCGGTCCTTTCAAAGTTCGTGGAATAAGAGGAGAAGTCGCTTATGCTCGTGAGCTCCCTGAAAAACTCAAGGTCCATGATGTGTTCCATATCTCTCAACTCAAGAAGTGTTTCAAGGACCCCGGCAGGACCGTGGACCATGAACTCATCAATCTCCAAGAAGATCTGTCTTATCAAGAACACCCCATAAAAATCCTAGAAGTCACAGAAAGAAGGACTCGCAACAAGTCCATCAAGTTCTGCAAGGTGCAGTGGTCGCACCATTCCGTTGATGAAGCCACTTGGGAACGCGAGGACGAGCTCCGTGCCAAGTATCCTACCCTTTTCGTGTCTTCTTCTTCTTCCTAGAATCTCGGGGCTAGATTCCTGTTTAGTGGGGGAGAGTTGTAGCATCCCATCTGTCTAACATATGTAATGCTACATGGTCTAGTAATATAATTGCTACTTCCTACATATAATTGTTGCATCATAATTATATCATGCTCATGTCATCATGCCACATTGCATTTGAGCATCATATAAAACCCTTTTCATTTGGTTCTTATCTCATATGCATTATTAATTGTATTTGCCTCTTGATATATTGTATTTGGTTCTTGATAAATGCTTGATACCCAAGTTGAGTTGGGGGTATATCTATTATTAACTCCACCACCTTTCTTGTCACCACCCCATAATTCCACCACCCTACTACATGTGAGCTTTGCATTTTAATGGATTTTACCTCTAGCTCATGTGAGTTGGGATGGATCCATTTCTATTCTACATGCTCTCACACTAGCATCATGTTGTTTCCACATTATTAATATGTGGAGCCACCTTTGCATGCTTTGTGAGTGGAACCCCCTTTTCTAGCTTCCATATGGATTATTATGAATGGATGCTCATGTTGGAATATTTTTGAGACTATTAAACATCTAGTGGAACATACACACTAGCAAGTCCAAATTATATTCAAATATGATCATCTCCATCTACTCCCCATGGAACCTCCTTCTATTTTCCTTTAGCTTGGCCTTACTCCATATTTTGGAATGCATGTGTATAAATGCCATGATTATTATTTTGGTTTCACAAGATTAGACATGGCATTTAATGCTCATGCATGGGCCATGCAAAAATCACCACCATTCTATTCTTTTGGGTTTTACATGGATTTTTGAGTGGATCATGGTCCCTTGGGAATCAATTCTTGTTGGCTCTATTATTTTTGCTCTTACCCTAAACCTTCCTCATCTTGATCTTTGTTTCTTTGCCATGTGCATCAAGACCTCAACTCCACCACAACGCCTTTCACCTCTTTGCTTGATCTTGCTTTGGATCATGTTAAAACTCTAACCATCTCTACCCCATGCTTGATCATGATAAACCCTAACTCTAATTACCCCATGCCAAGCTAACCCTACCTTCCTAGCTTCGGCTACACCCTTTCCCTCACCATGCCGAGCACCTCTCCCTCTCTCCGCCAGCAGGGACCAACCCTAGCCTCCCTCTCTACCCCATGCCGAGCAACCCCCCAACCCTAGCTAACCATCCCCTCCAACCCTAGCCCTCTCGGCCTCTCTCTCTCTCACTCTCTCGCTGCAAGGTGGCCCCACCCGAGCCTCTCCTTCCCACTGCCGGTCCCAGTCGCAGCCACCCTGCCCCTGGTCCCTTTCCACGTCGAGCACGTGAGGAGCCGGGAGAAAAGGTAGCCGAAGCCACCTTTTCCTCCACCGAGCCACCCCACGGCACCCCCTCTCCTCTCCCGTCCCTATCTACTCCCTCCTCTCTGCCTGTCATCGCCAGATCCACCAGAGCCTCGCCTTCCCCTCCTTCCCCACCTACCACTAACCCTTTCCCCTTCCAACTCCGGCCACCACCGTAGGCTTCGGCGTCCACCAGCAGTTCGAGGAGGCGGGCGTGGTGTGTTGGTGTCGGGGAAGACCAAGGCGACCCTCTGCAACCCCTGTGCCTACATATGAGGAGGAGAAGGCCCAGCCACGCGGAACGCCGATGAGGCCGACGACAAAACCCTAGATCCGTCAGCCTCTGCATCGCCGTCGACCTGCTGCTCCCCGACCCGATCTGACTGCACCAGCAACCTCAGCGGTGAGCCACGCACCCTCCCTGACACCTCCCCTTTCCCCTTGGTCGCCTGTGATCGCCGGACCACACGTCGAGCACACTCTGTGCGCCGGCGTGCACGAGCGTCTGCTCGTCGCCGCGCCTCGCTGCAGCACTTCTAGCCGCGCGTCTGTACCCCAGAAACAAACCCCTGATAGCCCAGCGGTAGCCGCCGCCTGCACGCGCGCACCGCGTCGCGGGTTCGAGCCCCGCTGCGCCGCTTGTTACTCTGTCGTTTTCGTCAGTAAATTCAGAGAAGAAAAACAATATCGGTTGGCAATCTTGCAGATAACCCCCACCATTTTTGTTTTCCTCAACGCGCGCTCCTTCTAGGCCCACCTATCAGCCGCAGTGGCATTTTTACAAAAATGGACCCAGTTTTCCAGTCCCTCAACCCGCAGTTCCCCCCCGCTGTGCCGTGTGGCAGCCCCTCACCCACCCGCTGGCGTGTGGGCCTGCGAAGCCTAAGGCCCCACCTGTCAGTCTCGTGGGCTAGAAGAACTCGCAGTATAAAATGTTTCCGCCGCGCAGTTTCGCCCAGTCAGCGTAGGTCCCACATGTCTGTGACTGTGGCTAGGTTTGGCTGGGTATAAAGAGTCTGTCTGTTTTTTCTGTTTGATAAAACAATTTCAGGAAATGTTTAAATTCAAATTTAAATATGTTTTTAGTAACTTTTGAATTGTAATTCCAAATAATACAAGTAATATATGTTTTTGAATCAGAAAAATGTGAGGATTTCAAATATGCCATTCAAAATATTATTTGAGCACTTTAAATTTTTGAAATTGTTTAAATGCAATAAAAATGCATTTTCTTAATTAATTAATAACTTTAAATCTACAATTCCAAATTCGACAAATAATATGTCTAAATCGATCAGCACGATGAGCCCGTTCTAACTATGCATTCCATGTTATGAATTGAAGCATGCATCACGTCATTATTAAAAATCAGAACTGTTCATAGCAATAAAACTTGACCAAATAAGTACAAAAATGATTTATTCTTGTTCCCACACCTCACCCGTGCCATGCTACATTATTGCCATGAAAATTGTGCATAATTCATCATGGCATGCTTGTTTGCTTGTCGCATTTTAATTCATATGATTGTGCACTGTATTTATGTTGGCCCTTATTTGTTTGGTTCTTCTTTGAACAGACGCCGAGCAGGGGAAATATCAGGAATCCCAGGAGTAGTACCCAGATCCATCTCTCGCTTCAACTGAGCTACTAGGAAAGCACTACCACATGCTTGCATACATATAGTACCTATTGCCTCTATCTTATTCTTGCATCATTTAGTCGCGATTGCATTAAATTGAATCCGAAGTACTGCATAGCCTTTACTTTTAAACCCCACCGAAGCTTGTTCCTCCATCCCATGAGCCTTTACCACAGGAGTTGTTTGAGCCATGCGAGTCGTAGAACAGCATGTGTAGGGTATGTGAGTGCCAGATGGATAACGAGGTACCTAAACAACTTAACTGGAGTAGTAATGGGACAACTAATGAAAGAGGCACCGGTGAGCAATATCTGCTATTTGGTTTTTCATGCTCACTTGTGTCCCGTAGGACCCCGAGTACTTGATTCCTGTTCCTTGTTTATTCGCACTATCCACATCCGGGAGGCCTTATGGACCCCCTGAGCCAGAGCTTGATTCATTTCTATTTCTTGGGGCCACAAAGTAGTTTGGGGCTTTGTTACTATCCTGTAATTATGCCATGCTTTACTATTTTATTTAAGATTGTGCGTGGAGCACCTGAACTATTTTGGATGCGGAATGTTTTCGCGGTATCGACAAGCCCAGTCACAAATTTCGGGTTCCCAATCGTTTACAGCAATTGATGCGAACCTTGGGTCCGTCTCGGAGCCGGCCAACTTCGTTGCGGGTAGCTTAATGGGGTGGCCCCCTGAAATATTTCTAAATCCTGTGATCGCTTTGTCGTGAATGCCTCGTAGGGTTTTGATTTAGTTTTTCCGAGGTTGATCGAGTGTGTGTTGCTATTTGTGCACCCCTGCAGGGTAAATCTTTCTGAAAGCCGTGTCCGCGGTTATGGACGACTTGGAGCACAATTTCTCGATCATAGACAAGTATAACTAAAATACCGCTTTTAATCTGACTAAATACCTGACTAGTAAATAGTGCAATACTCATGGAATGATTAATAAAACTGCCAACGGATGGGTTTTTCGTCTGCTTTCTCGTTGGTAAGCGAGAAGGAGGATGGATCTATTAATTATACTGATATAACTGTTGTTACTAATTAACGAACATCCGTCTATCATTGGTTAGGCGGATGGTTAGCGAGTATCTATAGACTTGTTAGTTATTATCTTTTGCTGCAATTGCGTCACCCCAGGTATATGTCCCCTTTAGAGGCATAAAGACTTGCTTAGTACCCCTAGGGTCTCACACGATAAATTGTTTGATTTAGATGAACATGTGCATTCGCAAGATGGATACTGGGTGGAGGAGACAGATGATGTTGGCAACGATCACTCGGTGTAGAGATTCCGGGGATGGGGATCCGTGAGATCTGTGGGAGGGATGTGTTTATTTATGTGGCATCGTATGCTGATTTGCTTCTTATCCATACTCAGATCTTGTTTTCGCTTCCGCCTGATACTCTGATGTTTGATGTAAGAGGAGCTATCCTAAACTATTATCTCTATCTAGGATATTTGGATCTTGCCGTATGGCATTGCAATATTTCTATTTCTTTTAGATGGAATGGCTCTGAAAACTGTTGTATGGTAGCTTGCATACATACTCACTTGTGTATGTATTTGATCTATTCGCCTGTTGCCTACGCCGCTCGTTCTTGTCCCCATGTCTTGGAAGTGGTTAGGACGGCCGACGGGTCTACACATGGGCGGTCCCCTGGGCCCCCGCTGTACTATATTAACCACTTCCGTTTCATCCAGGCTTGAACTTAGAGCGTAGGGTCCGAGGTAGTTACAGTTATCCTGCCTGTTGGATCACATAGGATCAACGGTTGGTGGAGACGATCCGCGTGACATCTGTGTCAGCCAATCAGGGCGTAGCACCCAAAGTGAGCACACGTTTGGGATCTCCATAGTTTTGGGCTTTTGTGAGACTTGTGACCGAGAGAGAGGGCAAATCTCTTTTCATAATCAGCCTATGGATCCACCAGTGTCATTGCATGTGTGTTCTTCTCATTAACCACAGCTAGAGTCACTGCATGTGTGTTCTTTTCACAGACCGGATATGGAACCACCATTGTCATTGAAATGTGTATTCTTTCATTAACCACAACTGGAGTCATTTCATGACTATTCTTTTCACATACCACATATGGATCCACCAGTGTCATTGAAATGTGTGTTCTCTTCAGATACAACACAAGGATCCACTAGTGTCATTGCATGTGTGTTCTTTTTACTAACAACAACTGGAGTCATTGCATGTGTGTTCTTTTGACATACCACATATGGTTCCACTAGTGTCATTGAAATGTGTGCTCACTTCAGAGACCACACTTGGATCCACCAGTGTCATTGCATGTGTGCTCTTTATACTAACAACAACGAGTGTCATTCCATGTGTGCTCTTTTTACTAACAACAAATAGAGTCATTGCATGTGTGTTCTCTCCACCAGTGTCATTGCATGTGTGTTCTTTTTACTAACAAGAACTGGAGTCATTTCATGTGTGTTCTTTTCACATACCACATATGGATCCACCAGGGTCATTGAAATGTGTGTTCTCTTCAGAGACCACACATGGATCCACCAGTGTCATTGTATGTGTGTTCTTTTTACTAACAACAACCAGAGTCATTGCATGTGTGTTCTTTTCACACACCACATATGGATCTAGCAGTGTCATTGAAATGTGTGTTCTCTTCAGAGATCACACATGGATCCACCAGTGTCATTGCATGTGTGCTCTTTTTACTAACAACAACCAGTGTCATTGAAATGTGTGTTCTTCTCATTAAACATAGCCAGATTCATTGCATGTGTGTTCTCTTCAGAGACCACACATGGATCCACCAGTGTAATTACATGTGTGCTCTTTTTAGTAACAACAACTAGAGTCATTTCATGACTATTATTTTCACATACCACATATGGATCCACAAGTGTCATTGAAATGTGTGTTTTCTTTAGAGACCACACATGGATCCACCAGTGTCATTGCATGTGTGTTCTTTTTACTAACAACAACTAGATTCATTTCATGTGTGTTCTTTTCACATACCACATATGGATCCACCAGTGTCATTGAAATGTGTGTTCTCTTCAGAGACCACACATGGATCAACCAGTGTCATTGCATGTGTGTTATTTTTACTAACAACAACCAGAGTCATTGCATGTGTGTTCTTCTCATTAACCACATATGGATCCACCAATGTCATTGAAATGTGTGTTCTCTTTAGTAACCACAGCTAGAGTCATTGCATGTGTGTTCTCTTTAGAGACCACACATGGATCCACCAGTGTCATTGCATGTGTGTTCTTTTTACTAACAACAACTAGAGTCATTGCATGTGTGTTCTTTTCACACACCACATATGGATCCACCAGTGTCATTGAAATGTGTGTTCTCTTCAGAGACCACACATGGATCCAACAGTGTCATTGCATCTGTGCTCTTTTTGCTAACAACAACTAGTGTCATTGAAATGTGTGTTCTTCTCATTAACGACAACTAGATTCATTGCATGTGTGTTCTCTTAAGAGACCACACATGGATCCACCAATGTAATTGCATGTGTGTTCTTTTTACTAACAACAACTAGAGTCATTTCATGACTATTCTTTTCACATACCACATATGGATCCACAAGTGTGATTGAAATGTGTGTTCTCTTCAGAGACCACACATGGATCCACCAGTGTCATTGCATGTGTGTTCTTTTTACAAACAACAACTGGAGTCATTGCATGTGTGTTCTTTTGACATACCATATATGGATCCACTAGTGTCATTGAAATGTGTGCTCACTTCAGAGACCACACTTGGATCCACCAGTGTCATTGCATGTGTGCTCTTTATACTAACAATAACGAGTGTCATTGCATGTGTGCTCTTTTTACTAACAACAACTAGAGTCATTGCATGTGTGTTCTCTTTAGAGACCACACATGGATCCACCAGTGTCATTGCATGTGTGTTCTTTTTACTAACAACAACTGGAGTCATTTCATGTGTGTTCTTTTCACATACCACATATGGATCCACCAGTGTCATTGAAATGTGTGTTCTGTTCAGAGACCACACATGGATCCACCAGTGTCATTGTATGTGTGTTCTTTTTACTAACAACAACCAGAGTCATTGCATGTGTGTTCTTTTCACACACCACATATGGATCCAGAAGTGTCATTGAAATGTGTGTTCTCTTCAGAGATCACACATGGATCCACCAGTGTCATTGCATGTGTGCACTTTTTACTAACAACAACCAGTGTCATTGAAATGTGTGTTCTTCTCATTAAATATAGACAGATTCATTGCATGTGTGTTCTCTTCAGAGACTACACATGGATCCACTAGTGTAATTACATGTGTGCTCTTTTTACTAACAACAACTATAGTCATTTCATGACTATTATTTTCACATACCACATATGGATCCACCAGTGTCATTGAAATGTGTGTTCTCTTTAGAGACCACAATGGATCCACTAGTGTCATTGCATGTGTGTTGTTTTTACTAACAACAACCAGAGTCATTGCATGTGTGTTCTTTTCACACACCACATATGCATCCACCAGTGTCATTAAAATGTGTGTTCTCTTCAGAGACCACACATGGATCCACCAGTGTCAGTGCATGTGTGTTCTTTTTACTAACAACAACTGGAGTCATTTCATGTGTGTTATTTTCACAAACCACATATCGATCCACCTATGTCATTGAAATGTTTGTTCTCTTCAGTAACCACAGCTAGAGTCATTGCATGTGTGTTCTCTTCACAGACCACACATGGATTCACTAGTGTCATTGCATGTGTGTTCTTTTTACTAACAACAACTGGAGTCATTTCATGTGTGTCCTTTTCACATACCACATATGGATCCACCGGTGTCATGGAAATGTGTGTTCTCTTCAGAGACCATACATGGATCCACCGGTGTCATTGCACGTGTGTTCTTTTTACTAACAATAACTAGAGTCATTTCATGTGTGTTCTTTTCACATACCACATATGGATCCACCAGTGTCATTGAAATGTGTGTTCTCTTCAGAGACCACACATGGATCCACCAGTGTCATTGCATGTGTGTTCTTTTTACTAACAACAACCAGAGTCATTGCATGTGTGTTCTTCTCATTAACCACATATGGATCCACCAATGTCATTGAAATGTGTGTTCTCTTCAGTAACCATAGCTAGAGTCATTGCATGTGTGTTCTCTTTAGAGACCACACATGGATCCACCAGTGTCATTGCATGTGTGTTCTTTTTACTAACAACAACTAGAGTCATTGCACGTGTGTTCTTTTCACACACCACATATGGATCCACCAGTGTCATTGAAATGTGTGTTCTCTTCAGAGACCACACATGGATCCACCAGTGTCATTGCATGTGTGCTCTTTTTAGTAACAACAACTAGTGTCATTGAAATGTGTGTTCTTCTCATTAACGACAACTAGATTCATTGCATGTGTGTTCTCTTAGGAGACCACACATGGATCCACCAATGTAATTGCATGTGTGTTCTTTTTACTAACAACAACTAGAGTCATTTCATGACTATTCTTTTCACATACCACATATGGATCCACCAGTGTCATTGCATGTGTGTTCTATTTACTAACAACAACCAGAGTCATTGTATGTGTGTTCTTTTCACACACCACATATGGATCCACCAGTGTCATTGAAATGTGTGTTCTCTTCAGTAACCACATCTAGAGTTATTGCATGTGTGTTCTCTTTAGAGACCACACATGGATCCACTAGTGTCATTGCATGTGTGTTCTTTTTACTAACAACAACTAGAGTCATTTCATGTGTGTTCTTTTCACACACCACATATGGATCCACCAGTGTCATTGAAATGTGTGTTCTCTTCAGAGACCACATATGGATCCACCAGTGTCATTGCATGTGTGCTCTTTTTACTAACAACAACCAGTGTCATTGAAATGTGTGTTCTTCTCATTAAACATAGCCAGATTCATTGCATGTGTGTTCTCTTCAGAGACCACACATGGATCCACCAGTGTAATTGCATGTGTGCTCTTTTTACTAACAACAACTAGAGTAATTTCATGACTATTCTTTTCACATACCACATATGGATCCACCAGTGTCATTGAAATGTGCGTTCTTCTCATTAACCATAGCTAGAGTCATTGCATGTGTGTTCTCTACAGAGACCACACATGGATCCACCAGTGTCATTGCATGTGTGTTATTTTTACTAACAACAACTGGAGTCATTGCATGTGTGTTCTTTTCACATCCCACATATGGATCCACTAGTGTCATCGAAATGTGTGTTCTCTTTAGAGACCACACGTGGATCCACCAGTGTCATTGCATGTTTGCTCCTTTTACTAACAAGAACCAATGTCATTGCATATGTGCTCTTTTTACATACCACATATGGATCCACTAGTGTCATTGAATGTGTGTTCTCTTCAGAGATCACACATGGATCCACCAGTGTAATTGCATGTGTGTTCTTTTTACTAACTACAACTGGAGTCATTTCATGACTATTCTTTTCACATACCACATATGGATCCACCAGTGTCATTGAAATGTGTGTTCTGTTCAGAGACCACACATGGATCCACCAGTGTCATTGCATGTGTGTTCTTTTTACTAACAACAACCAGAGTCATTGCATGTGTGTTCTTTTCACACACCACATATGGATCCACCAGTGTCATTGAAATGTGTGTTCTCTTCAGATATCACACATGGATCCACCAGTGTCATTGCATGTGTGCTCTTTTTACTAACAACAACGAGTGTCATTGCATGTGTGTTCTTATCATTAACCATAGCTAGATCCATTGTATGTGTGTTCTCTTCAGAGATGACACATGGATCCACCAGTGTAATTGCATGTGTGCTCTTTCGACTAACAACAACTAGAGTCATTGCATGTGTGTACTTTTCACGTACCACATATGGATCCACCAGTGTCATTGAAATGTGTGTTCTCTTCAGAGACCACACATGGATCCACCAGTGTCATTGCATGCGTGCTCTTTTTACTAACAACAACCACGATCATTGCATGTGTGCTCTTTGTACTAACAACAACCAGAGTCATTGCATGTCTGTTCTCTTCAGAGACCACACATGGATCCAACAGTGTCATTGCATGTGTGTTCTTTTTACTAACAAGAACTGGATTCATTTCATGTGTGTTCTTTTCACATACCACATATGGATCCACCAGTGTCATTGAAATGTGTGTTCTCTTCAGAGACCAGACATGGATCCACCAGTGTCATTGCATGTGTGCTCTTTTTACTAACAACAACCAGTGTCATTGCATGTGTGTTCTTCTCATTAACCACAGGTAGATTCATTGCATGTGTGTTCTCTTCAGAGACCACACATGGATCCACCAGTGTAATTGCATGTGTGCTCTTTTTACTAACAACAACTAGAGTGATTTCATGACTATTCTTTTCACATACCACATATGGATCCACCTGTGTCATTGAAATGTGTGTTCTTCTCATTAACCACAACTAGGATCGTTGCATGTGTGTTCTCTTCAGAGACCACACATGAATCCACCAGTGTCATTGCATGTGTGTTCTTTTTACTAACAACAACTGGAGTCTTTGCATGTGTGTTCTTTTCACATACCACATATGGATCCACCAGTGTCATCGAACTGTGTGTTCTCTTCAGAGACCACACATAGATCCACCAGTTTCATTGCATGTGTGCTATTTTTACTAACGACAACTAGAGTCATTTCAGGTGTGCTCTTTTTACTAACAACAACCAGAGTCATTGCGTGTGTGTTCTCTTCAGAGAACACACATGGATCCACCAGTGTCATTGCTTGTGTGTTCTTTTTACTAACAACAACTGGAGTCATTTCATGTGTGTTCTTTTCACATACCACATATGGATCCACCAGTGTCATTGAAATGTGTGTTCTCTTTAGAGACCACACATGGATCTACTAGTGTCATTGCATGTGTGCTCTTTTTACTAACAACAACCAGTGTCATTGAAATGTGTGTTCTTCTCATTAACAACAGATAGATTCATTGCATGTGTGTTCTCTTCAGATACCACACATGGATCCACTAGTGTGATTGCATGTGTGGTCTTTTTACTAACAACAACCAGAGTCATTGCATGTGTGTTCTTTTCACATACCACATATGGATCCACCTGTGTCATTGCATGTGTGTTCTTCTCATTAACCACAGCTAGAGTGATTGCATGTGTGTTCTCTTCAGAGACCACACATGGATCCACCAGTGTAATTGCATGTGTGTTCTTTTTACTAACTGTTGGGTTCGCAGCATAGAAAACAAAAAAATTCGTAAGATGAGAACTATATGCCAAGATCTATCTACTAGATACAAGAAACGGGTGGATATACATCCATAGAGAACTTACCCTCAAAGACAACAAGGTTTTGCTAATGAGTTGGAACTCGTGGATGATGTAGTCGTACGCTTGCCGATCTCAAGATTGCGTGGATGTCCTAGCGCCGCAAATGAGGAGCGCATCCATCCCCGCACACATGTTCATGCCACCGAACAACCTCCACCGGGAACATGTATCTCGCTAATCCGAGACCATGGGGGAATATATCTAGAGGGGGGAGAGATCCTTCAGGAGGAGGTGTGCTTTGTGAGGGAGGAGAGGGGGGCCTTTTATAGGAGAGGGGGGCTCCTCCCCTCCCATGGCCGGCGCCCATGGGAGGGGTGCCCCCACCTCTTCCTCATTCATGTGGTGGAAGCTCCACTCACATCAATTTAGCCTCCACCCAAAGTTCCACTCACATGCATTAAATTTCCACCAAATTTAATGCAACTCTTTTATTTATTTTATTCATAATTTTGTTAATTACTTTAATTAACAAACATTCACATAAAACCCCTTGTAACATTTCAATATCACATGCAGAACCAGTTTTTTCACCCGAAACAATTCCGATTTCCATCGAAATAATTTCAGCGCTTTGCAATTCTTTTGTCTGAAACATATGTGCTCCAAAATGGAGTTTGGCAACCCTTAAGTGTGTCAGCCTACGGTTCGCGAATAATGCAGACATGATTGAGACTCCTCTCAAATCAATAATCAGAAGCGGGACCTGGAGATCCATACTGACTCTTGAACATTCAACGATGACTTCTATGATCGTGAGACCTTTAATGCTAGTAATTTAATCCCTTTGTCTCATGATATATTACATGTCCGAGATTCGATCATCGGTATCCAAATACCTAGTTTGATCTCATTACCGACATGCACTCTTTTCTTGTTCCCGTGATATAACATTCTAGTGATCACATCACTTGCTTGTAAGCTATCTTAATGTGATATCACCGAGGGGGCCCAGAGTATATCTATCCGTCATCAGGATTGACAAATCCCACTCTTGATCCATGTGCCTCAACATGACATCTTCGGAGTATCTGAACCCGCCTTTATAGTTACCCTTTTACGGATTGACGTTTGATGTTATCAAGTTACTCTTCTGATGTCAGCAATTAACATGATCTCATGGTCTAAGGATAAAGATTACTTCGTATGATGTTATAGAAATAAAAACGCAATGAATTTGATCGTAATGCTATACTTCGGATGAATGTTCATCACATCATTTCACAAATGTTGTGACCTCGTTATTAACAACATCCAATGTCCATGATCAGGAAACTTTGATCATCTTGTTAATCAACAAGCTAGTCTATAAGAGAGGCATAACTAGGAACCTTTTATTTGTTTATTAAACACACATGTATTGGCGTTTCCTATCAATACAATTAGAGCATGCAAAATAAACATCTATCATATACAAGGAATACATAATAACAACTTTATTATTGCCTCTTAGAGCATATTTCCTTCAGCCTCCCACTTGCACTAGAGACAATAATCTAGTTCACATAGTGATAAATCTAACACCCATGGAGTTCTGGTGTTGATCATGTTTTGCCCTAGGGAGAACTTTGGTCAACGGATCTGCTACATTTAGGTCCGTGTGTACTTTACAAATCTTTATATCTCCATCCTTGACATGCTTGCGAATGGAGTGAAACCGACGCTTAATATGCTTGGAATTCTTGTGAGACCTTGGTTCCTTGGTGTTGGCTATGGCTCCATTGTTGTCACAATAGATCACCATTGGGTCCAATGCACTAGGAACCACACCTAGTTCTGTTATGAACTCCTTCATCCAAACCGCTTCTTGCGCCGCTTCTGAAGAAGCAACATATTCCGCCTCCATCGTTGATCCAGCCACCACAGGTTGTTTGGAACTCCTCCAACTAATTGATGCTCCGTTCAAGAGAAATACATATCCGGATTGAGACTTAGAGTCATCCGGATCGGTGTCAAAGCTAGCATCGACATAACATTTAGCGACTAGCTCTTCTTCACCTCCATATACAAGAAACATATCCTTAGTTCTTCTTAAGTATTTAAAGATATTCTTGACCGCTATCCAGTGTTCTGAACCTGGATCAGATTGGTACCTACTAGTCAAACTAATAACTTGTGCCACATCTGGTCTTGTACATAGCATGGCGTACATTATAGAGCCTATGGCTAAGGCATAGGGGATCTTATCCATTATCTCTCTTTCTTCCGCCGTAGCCGGACTTTGTGTCTTACTCAATGTCTTGCCTTGCAACATAGGTAATAACCCCTTCTTACTTCCGTCCATATTAAACTTCTTTAATATCTTATCAAGGTATGTACTCTGCGATAGCCCAATTAGGCGCCTTGATCTATCTCTATAGATTTTAATGCCTAATATATATGAAGCTTCACCAAGGTCATTCATCGAAAATTTGCTATTTACATAACTTTTAACACTATTTAAAAGATCTATATCATTTCCAATCAATAATATGTCATCCACATATAATATCAGAAATTCCACATTGCTCCCACTCACTTTCTTGTAAATACAAGCCTCTCCATAAGTTTGGACAAATCCAAACTCTTTGATCACCTCATCAAAGCGGAGATTCCAACTCCGGGATGCTTGCTTCAGTCCATAGATGGATCACTAAAGCTTGCATACCTTATCAACATCCTTAGGATCGACAAACCCTTAGGTTGTATCATATACAACTCTTCTTCAATATTACAATTGAGGAACGGAGTTTTGACATCCATCTGCCATTTTTCATAATCGAAATATGCAGCAATTGCTAACATAATCCTAACCGACTTTAGCATCGCTAAGGGAGAGAATGTCTCATCGTAGTCAACTCCTTGAATTTGTCGAAACCCCTTTGCGACAAGTCAAGCTTTATAGATGGTCACATTACCATCAGCATCAGTTTTTCTTTTGAAAATCCATTTATTCTCAACGGCCTTTCGATCGTGAGGTAAGTCCACCAAGGTCCAAACCTGGTTTTTCGTACATGTATTCCATCTCGGATTTCATGGCTTCTAGCCATTTGTTGGAATCCGGGCTCATCATCGCTAATTCATACGTCACAGGGTCATCTATTTCATCAATCATGAAATTCATAACAGGATTGTCGTACAGTTCAGGAGCTGCACGTGTCCTGCTTGACCCACGAGGTTCGGTAGTGTCCTCTTTCGGAGTTTCATGATCATTATCATTAGCTCTCTCTTCATCAGGTGAAGTCAACTCTGAAACAATTTACGGTGTTGCGCTACTCGCCATTTCATGAAGAGAAGGTTCAATAACCTCTTCAAGTTCTACCTTCTGACTACTCACACCTTTCGTGAGAAACTCCTTCTCAAGAAAGGATCCATTCTTGGCAACAAAAACCTTGCCCTCGGATCTGTGATAGAAGGTATACCTAATCATTTCCTTAGGGTGTCCCATGAAGACGCATTTTTCCACTTTGGATTCGAGTTTATCTGGCTGAAGTTTCTTCACATAAACATTGCATCCCCAAACTTTAAGAAATGACAGCTCAGGTTTGTTGCCAAACCATAATTTATATGGTGTCGTTTCAACGGATTTAGATGGTGCCCAATTTAAAGTGAATACAACGGTTTCCAGTGCATAACCGCAAAATGACAGTGGCAAGTCAGTCAGAGACATCATAGATCAGACCATATCAAATAAAGTACGATTACGATGTTCTGACACACCATTACGTTATGGTGTTCCGGCAGGCATGAGTTGTGAAACTATTACATAGTCTTTGATATGTGTGCTAAACTCGTAACTAAGATACTCTCCTCCACGGTCAGACCGAAGAAATTTGATCTTTTTGTTACGATGATTTTCCACTTCATTCTGAAATTCCTTGAACTTTTTAAAGGTTTCAGACTTATGTTTCATCAAATAGATATACCCGTATCTACTCAAATCATCCGTGAAAGTAACAAAATAACGACATCCACCTCGCGCCAACACACTCATTGGTCCACATACAGGCATGATCTATGATGTCTGTATGTGACACACCATTACGTTATGGTGTTCCGGCAGGCATGAGTTGTGAAACTATTACATAGTCTTTCATATGTGTGCTAAACTCGTAACTAAGATACTCTCCTCCACGGTCAGACCGAAGAAATTTGATCTTTTTGTTACGATGATTTTCCACTTTATTTTGAAATTCCTTGAACTTTTTAAAGGTTTCAGACTTATGTTTCATCAAATAGATATACCCGTATCTACTCAAATCATCCGTGAAAGTAACAAAATAACGATATCCACCTCGCGCCAACACACTCATTGGTCCACATACATCAGTATGTATGATTTCCAATAAATCTGTCGCCCATTCCATTGAATCGGAAAACGGCGTTCTAGTCATCTTGCCCATAAGGCATGGCTCACATGTAACAAATGATTCAAAATCAAGTGATTCCAAAAGTCCATCAGAATGGAGTTTCTTCATGCGTGTAACGGCAATATGACCTAAACGACATTGCCACATATATGAAGATATATCATTATCAAGTTTAATACTTTTAGCATCAACATTATGAATATGCGTAATACTACTATCGAGATCCAACAAAAATAAACCATTCATCACAAGTGCATGAACATAAAAGATATTATTCATATAAACTGAACAACCATTGTTTTCAGATTTAAAGGAATAACCACTTCGCATCAAACACGATCCGGATACAATGTTCATGCTTAGTGTAGGCACAAAATAACAATTATTTAGACTTATCACTAATCCCGACGGCATATGGAGAGGTAGCATTCCGACGGCAATCACATCAACTCTTGATCCATTACCGACCCGCATCGTGACCTCATCCCTTGCTAGCTGTCGCTTGTTCCGCAGCCCCTGAATCGAGTTACATATATTAGCAACCGATCCGTATCAAATACCCAGGTGCTACTGCGAGTACTAGTCAAGTACACATCAATAACATGTATATCACATATACCTTTGTTTGCCTTGCCGTCCTTCTTGTCCGCCGAATACTTGGGATAGTTGCGCTTCCAATGGCCAGTCCCCTTGCAATAGTAGCACTCGGTATCAGACTTAGGGCCAGCTCTGGATTTCTTCTCAGGTGCGGCAACAGATTTGCCGCCCTTCTTTCCCTTCTGCTTGCCTTTCTTGTTTTTCTTGAAACCGGTGGTCTTATTGATCATCAACACTTGATGTTCTTTCCTAATCTCCACGTCTGTAGTTTTAAGCATTGGCAGAAGCTCGGGAAGAGACTTCTTCATGCCCTGCATGTTATAGTTCATCATGAAGCTCTTGTAGCTAGGTGGCAGAGATTGGAGAACATGATGTATGCCTAGGTCAATGGGAATCATTATTCCCAAGGACACAAGCTTATCGGCGTACCTAGACATTTTGAGTACGTGCTCACTAACGGAGCTATTCTCCTCCATCATGCAGCTACAGAACTTTTCAGAAGCATTATAACTCTCTACGACAGCATGGGTATCGAAAATCATTTTCAATTCTCCCATGGTATCAAAAGCATTTCCATTTTCGAAACGCTTTCGAAGTTCTGGCTCCAGCCCATATAATATGCCGCAATGAACTAAGTTGTGGTCCTCCTGATGAGTTATATAGACATTCTTTTCCTCGTCAGGGGCATCAGGAGCTGGTGGGGGGCCTAGCGGCGCCTCTAGCACACATTGCTTTTGTGTAGTAGTGAGGAGAATCCTCAAATTCATAGCCTAGTTGGTGAAGTTGCTACCATTCACAACAAGTTTCTTTTCTCCATGAACACATTGAAATTAAAAGCAGGTGGTGCCATCTACAACAGAATTTGTAAAGTTTATTTAGACTAAGTTTATGATAGATTGAGTTCAACTAATCCATATTACTAATGAACTCCCACTCAAAAACGACATCCCTCGTGTCTTTTTGGTGATTACATGAACCAAATCCACTACACCAAGTCCGATCATCATGTGAGTCAGTGTAGCTTCAAAGGCGAGCATCTATATGGGCATCATATCAACTATATGAATCATGCTTAACCTTTCGGTCTGTGTTCCGAGGCCATGTCTGTACATGCTAGGCTCGCCAAGTGAGAACCTTAGTATTCGCGTGTGTAAAACTGTCTTACACCCGTTGTATGAAAGCGTAGAGTCGAGTACACCCGACCATCACGTGATGTCTCTAAACACGATCCATAGAATGGTGCATACTTAAGGAATAACACATTTTTATCTTGATATTTAAATGAGGGATCATCTTACAATGCTACTAAAAGCGCCAAACTAGCAATATAAGATGCAAACATCTAATGTGTAAAGTGGGATGATATGGTCCATGCATTTGATCTCTATCATATGCATCGTGGCATGATATATATCATTCCTTTGTGTGTAAGGCCAAGGTATATGGAACTTACACGTTAAGTGTGTTGTAAGAGTATCTACCATACATCTACTTACAACATTACCATATCAAGACACTAGCCTAGCAACGATCTAAACTAGACGCTTCTAATTTATCCATTGCAATTTTTACATGGCTTAGGGCTTTCGGAGATAGAACCGGTCTTACCTAAAAACATGGAACCACAACAAGGATAACCAAGTTATTAGCAACTCGTTGTAAATCAGATATTGACTATAGTAGGAGAGACAAACACCCGCCAGCCACTTATGCAAAACTAGTTGCATGTCAGTCATGGAACCGGTCTCATGTGCGATGGCATGTAAGGTTGGTCGGGGCCGCTTCATCCCACTATGCCAACAATATCCAAAATACATGAAAGAAGAAATAACATGATCATCATCGCCCACATATAAACATATGTGTACTACCCGTGCAAAGCACCTACGCATAGATCAGGCTCTGATACCACTGTTGGGTTCGCAGCATAGAAAACAAAATTTCTCCTACGATGAGTACTATACGCCAAGATCTATCTACTAGATACAAGTAACGGGTGGATATACATCCATAGAGAACCTACCCTCGAAGATAACATAGTTTTGTTAACAAGTTGGAACTCGTGGATGATGTAGTCGTACGCTTGCTGATCTCAAGATCCTGTGGAAGTCCTAGCGCTGCAAATCAGCAGCGCATCCATCCTCGCACACACGTTTAGGCCACCGAACAACCTCCACCTCCTCGCTCCAGGGAATCAGCGGAAACAACAACTCCTTCCAGAAACAATGCCACCGGGAACATGTATCTCGCTAATCTAAGACCATGGGGGAATATATCTAGAGGGGGAGAGAGATCCTTCACGAGGAGGTGTGCTTTGTGAGGGAGGAGAGGGGGGCTCCTCCCTTCCCATGGCTGGCACCCATGGGGGGTGCCCCCACCTCTTCCTCATTCATGTGGTGGAAGCTCCACTCACATCAATTTAGCCTCCACCCAAAGTTCCACTCACATGCATTAAATTTCCACAAAATTTAATGCAACTCTCATTTAATAAAACTCTTTTATTTATTTTATTCAGAATTTTGTTAATTACTTTATTAACAAACATTCACATAAAACCCCTTGTAACATTTCAATATCACATGCAGAACCAGTTTCTAAAATTTCACCCGAAACAATTCTAGTTTCCATTGAAATAATTCCAGCACTTTGCAATTCTTTTGTCTGAAACATATGTGCTCCAAAATAGTGTTTGGCAACCCTTAAGTGCGTCACCCTACAGTTCGCGAATAATGCAGATATGATTGAGACTCCTCTCAAATCAATAATCAGAAGCGGGACCTGGAGATCCATACTGACTCTTGCACATTCAACGATGACTTCTATGATCGTGAGAACCTTTAACGCTAGTAATTTAATCCCATTGTCTCATGATATATTACATGTCCGAGATTCGATCATCGGTATCCAAATACCTAGTTTCATGACTATTATTTTCACATACCACATATGGATCCACCAGTGTGATTGAAATGTGTGTTCTCTTAAGAGACCACACATGATTCCACCAGTGTCATTGCATGTTTGTTCTTTTTACTAACAACAAACGAGAGTCATTGCATGTGTGTTCTTTTCACACACCACATATGGATCCACCAGTGTCATTGAAATGTGTGTTCTCTTTAAAGACCACACATGGATCCACCAGTGTCATTGCATGTGTGCTCTTTTTACTAACAACAACCAGTGTCATTGCATGTGTGTTATTCTCATTAACCACAGCTAGATTCATTGCATGTGTGACTCTTCAGCAACCACAACCAGAGTCGTTGCGTGTGTGTTTTCTTCAGAGACCACACATAGATCCACCAGTGTCATTGCATGTGTGTTCTTTTTACTAACAACAACCAGAGTCATTGCATGTGTGTTCTTTTCACACACCACATATGGATCCACTAGTGTCATTGAAATGTGTGTTCTCTTCAGAGACCACACATGGATCTACTAGTGTCATTGCATGTGTGCACTTTTTACTAACAACAACCAGCGTCATTGCATGTGTGTTCTTCTCATTAACCACAGCTAGAGTCATTGCATGTGTGTTCTCTTCAGAGACCACACATGGATCCACCAGTGTCATTGCATGTGTGCTCTTTTTACTAACGACAAACAGAGTCATTGCATGTGTGTTCTTTTCACATACCACATATGGATCCACCTGTGTCATTGCATGTGTATTCTTCTCATTAACCACAGCTAGAGTCATTGCATGTGTGTTGTCTTCAAAGACCACACATGGAACCACTAGTGTCATTGCATGTTTGTTCTTTTTACTAACAATAACTGGAGTCATTTCATGTGGCATCCCGCTAAAACCACAACTAGAAAATCGCTCAGTGTTTCTATTTTGTGCATCATCATGACCGCATGCTGATGTCATCATGCCACATTGCATTTGAGCATCGTCATGTCATCATGTCATAATGCATATGTTTGTCTAAAACTATTTTCCAAAATCCTACCTTTTTTTTCTAAATACACAATTTTTATTTTAAATCCAAACCCTGGTATTTCCGGATATCTTTTATTTATCTAAAAACCTATTTGCAAAATGTTTTGTTTTTCAAAGAAAATAAAATAAGTAGATAAAAATGTTTTATCGGAGGAGGCCGCTAGTCTGCCAGGCCAAAAGCTCGGCAAACCAGCAGCCTACTACCCCGGCCCAAATAAAACCAGACCAACCCCGAAATCCTAAGCTAAACCTAATTCCCACCCTCACTCGGCCGCCATACCCCACCGCGCTGCATCTGTGCAACACACACTGCACACACCACACGTTGACGCGCCAGGACCCTGCCCGCGGTACACGACCACGTCTCGCACGCACCATGTCGCGCCCCGCACGTATGCTCCACACGGGACCCACCCGCAGCCCCTTCCTCGTCTCTCCCTCTCCCTCACCAACCGCCCCGCCTCGATCCTCTCCACACCGAGCGCCTCCGCCAGCATCTCTCTCCACCGCCGCCTCCCTCTCGCCTCCCTTCCGCCACGACGTCACCGCCACGACATGGTTCCCTCCGGCCGTCATCACCCCGCCTCGCAGGAGCCCTCCTCGTCGCTCACGACCCCGCCCACCCTCCCCTGCTCGTCTCCGCGTCGCTGGAGCCCGGTCGCATCCCCGCCTCGACCGCATCCCGCGCGAGCATCCCTGGCCCGCAGAGCTCCCCGTCGACCGCCTTGCGTGTGCCGCCGTCCTCGCCTCTAGCCTTGCTGTCGGCCGAGTCTCCTTGCAGATTTCCCCCCAGCGCCGCACCACCTCGAGCCCGTCCCCGGCCGTCCTCCTCATCGACACGTCCGCGCCGTCCATCTCCGAGCACCCTTGTCCACCCTCCTCGTCGACCAGCGCAACTCCAACGCTATCCCTCTGGTGCTGTTCGTCGCCAAGACCTCCGTCGTCCTGCGCGCACGACCACCCCATCGTCCGGACGTCTACAGCAAGCCCGCGGGTCTGCCCCGTCACTCATGTTTCTGTTCGTTGCCACGTTCGGGTTGGTGCTGTCCTGGTGGTGAATAGATGTTCTGGCGTGGTTGGGAAGTAGATAGCGTTGATCCCGGATGCTTCGGTTCATCTGCAGCAACTTACCTATGTTGTTCCAGAGACCGAGACCGACCCAAGACGAGGACCCGAAGATCTGCACAAGGTCACCGTTGCCTAATTTAAGTTCATCATCGACAACGGAACCAGAAACCCCAAGGTCTCCTTCAGGGACATCAAACGACAAGATCGGCCTATCGGACCCGAAGATGTCAAGACCCCGAGATCACCTACATGGAGCCCAAAGACCAATCCCGGAGTGCGAGACCGAACCCGAACCCTCTTCAAAGCCAAGATCTTCGACCCTCGATGTGTGACCCCTATCCGAGCCCTATTTTTATAAATGATATATACTTGATGCATTAAATCATTCATCTCGCATTCATATCATCGTGGTTTGGGGGTATTTTGTCAATTCATCTCCTAATAAAATATGGAAGCCATATGCGGGCTATGCTAGTCTTATATCGGCTCCATTTAAATTGCGTAGCGAACCGATGCCATGTTTTGCCCTGTTAAGACAACATTTAAATTGCGGGGTAGAGAAATAACTTGAACCATATAACTAATTGTCAGGACCCCGGTTCCGCTTAATATTGCCTAATTGCACCGCATCTGCATCATAGCATAATCATGCCTGATCTTTTGTCGTAGTATTAAATATTGCATCCGGTGTTTCTTCTAGTGTTTGCTTCTTCGCGGATTAGGCCGATGAGTGGATGCGAGTATCGACAAGTTCTCTAGATATGTTCTGTAGGCAGTATTTTCCCAGGTAAGCATTCTCCCCCTTTCTACCTATTTGGCATTTATAGTCTTTACTTCCTCATGTTGATCTATTGCTATCCGTGTCGTGATGCTTTAGTGTTCCGTACCAGATGTATTCCGTGCAACCTTTATATTGCCTTGGACACCTCCTATTACCTGTTGTTTGGTAGATAGATGGTCTTGCGAGTCGTAGTTGCTTGCTCAGGTGCTGCTTCGCGTCGTTGTTGATCCACCGTTGTTGGAAGGTTGACACATGCTTTACGGTGGAGATGATCATGACTTTAAATACAATTATTAAATTGGTGGGATAACTAATGAAAGAGGCACCGGTGGGAAATATATGCTATTTGGTTTTTATGTCCACTTGTCTCCCATAGGCCCCGAGTACTTGAGTCATGTTCCTTGATTATTTGCACTATCCACATCCGGGAGACTATGAATCCCCCTTAGCCAGATCTTGATTCATTTCTTATTTCTTGGGGCCACAAACTAGTTTGGGGCTTTATTACTATCCTGTACTTATGCCATGCTTTACTGCTTTATTTACGATTGTGCATGGAGCACCTGTACTATTTAGGAATTGCGGAGTGTTTTCGCGGTATCGACAAGCCCAGTCACACTTTCGGGTTCCCAGTCGTTTACAGCCATTGGCGCAAACCTTGGGTCCGTCTCGGAGCCGGCCAACTTCGTTGCGGGTAGCTTAATGGGGTGACCCCCTGAAATATTTTATGAATCCTGTGATTGCTTTGTCGTGAAAGCCTCGTTGGGTTTTGATTTGGTTTTTCCGAGGTTGATCGTGTGTTTGTTGCTATTTGTGCACCCCTGCAGGGTAAATCTTTCTGAAAGCCATGTCCGCGGTTATGGACGACTTGGAGCACAGTATCTCGATCATAGATAAGCATAACTAAAGTAGTGCTATAAATTTGACTTAATATGTGACTAGTAATCAGCTTCACTACAATGGAATGGATAATAAAAGTGCCAACAACTGGTGGAACTGGGGTGTATCGTGTCATGTTATACCTGCCTAGTAAGTATCGCAACTCCAATGGAATGAAATAAAAGTGCCAACAACTGCTAGGTTTGGGATGTCACATGCTAATTGTATCTGACTAGTAAGTACTGCAACTACAACTGAATGGTTAATTAAAACTGCCCACTACTTATGCTGTCAGGATGACCCATGCTATCTATATCTGACTAGTAAGTGCTTCAACTATAATGGAATGAATAAAACTGCCAACTGTGTGAGTTCCTCGGTCTGACTTCCTCGTTTGGTCTCGAGGGGGAAATACCAGGATGGGTATGATTGGTGTTACTATCCGGTTGGATCCGAATAGGTCTTTCTTATCCCTCTCTAATAGCCGACAGATGTATCGAATATCTATAGGTTCTTTAGTGCATGCTACGCAGCCGCTTCAGCCCACCATACCTATGTAGGCGAGAGCCGCCGAATTCTAGCCTCGCCGCGTACTGACCTCAGTACTGACGCTCCTCTTTTTTCCTTTGCCCTTTGTCGGCACCCCTTTTGTTTTAGCAGGTTTGAGATCGACGTCGTTAGCAGGGTTACCCTTCCGGCTTGGCCTGGGCAGGGTTATGGGCGCCATTGGTTATTCTTCAGGGCTCTTAGCCCCATTTGCATCTTGTCCGTAGTCGGACGCTCTATCGTTTTCAAGGTGATTTGGATCTTTGTATAGTATATCTGTATTCTTGACTCATGGAGTCGCTGTTGTATATATATATATATATGTTCTGTGGGTTCCATCGTGGACTAATGTGTAATGGTATTACTTCGTTCTCCATCCGCACGCAAGTGCCTGGTGGGCGTCCTTGAATCGTTTCTATGCGGCTTTGGCGGGAAGCGCTAAAATCTGCATAGGGCCGATTCGAGGGTGTTACAAAGTGGTATCAGAGCTCAGCAGTTGCGATACCCCACAAGTCCAGCCTGTAGGATAACCAAGCTAACGGCCGAAGTAGAGTGTCAAAACTATTTTGGAAAATCGGTTGGATAGATCTGATTAGGTCTGCTTTTACTCATTACCCTCGGCTATTCTCCTCTTACCCCCGCGTGTTTTAAATCTACTCTTATCTTTTCTTCGAGTCCAGGAATTCTCGTGGTTGGGTTTCCGTCGTACCTTCAGGGTTTCACTTCCTCCCTTTTATAACGGTGGAACTACAATCATCGCATGTGCATATCGTTGTTGTACCTTCATCCTATCTTTTTGTCCTTGGACACTTTATCTATATCTGCACCTTGATGTGTATCCGTATCGTTGAAAAACATATGAGAAGGCTGAGCAATGGTGAAGTTGTAGTATACCTTGAGCATGTGTTGTTCATGCCAATGGAACCATCGCAGAACCTAATCATTGTGTCTTTTCATACGATTTCTTATAACTTCCGATGGTTTCCAACGCGACGACAACAGCCTCTACGCTAGATCCGATGTAGAGCCTGCATCACTCCTTTGTTCTGAACCTCGCTTGTCGAGATCTTCAGTCTGATTCCGAGAGTTGGTTGCATAATTCTGCTGTTCATGTAGGGGGTAATGATATGAGTGCGGGATGGAGTCGCGACCATACCACTACTCTTATCATTCGCTTTTGTATATTGAATCGGTGGATCCAGCAATTTTACTCCGTCCACGGAAGCTAGAGGTGGCTTTATTTGTTGATACCTCTACCTTCGCCCTTTGTCCCCGGAGTGTTCTCTCGACGATCCTAGACAACGACCTCTTGTTAGTGGTGTCGCGAGGATCGACACGAAGCATGTGTGTTCTTGTCATTAACCACAACTAGATTCATTGCATGTGTGTTCTCTTCAGAGACCACACATGGATCCACCTATGTAATTGCATGTGTGATCTTTTTACCAACAACAACCGGAGTCATTTCATGACTATTCTTTTCACATACCACATATGGATCCACCAGTGTCATTGAAATGTGTATTTTTTCAGAGACCACACATGGATCCACCAGTGTCATTGCATGTGTGTTCTTTTTACTAACAACAACCAGATTCATTGCACGTGTGCTCTTTTTACATACCACATACGGATCCACCAGTGTAATTGCATGTGTGTTCTTTTTACTAAAAACAACTGGAGTCATTTCATGACTATTCTTTTCACATACCACATATGGATCCACAAGTATCATTGAAATGTGTGTTCTCTTCAGAGACCACACATGGATCCACCAATGTCATTGCATGTGTGTTCTTTTTACTAACAACAACTGGAGTCATTGCATGTGTGTTCTTTTCACATACCACATATGGATCCACTAGTGTCATTGAAATGTGTGTTCTCTTTAGAGACCACACATGGATCCACCAGTGTCATTGGATGTGTGCTCTTTTTACTAACAACAACCAGTGTCATTGCATGTGTGCTCTTTTTACATACCACATATGGATCCACTAGTGTAATTGCATGTGTGTTCTTTTTACTAACAACAACTGGAGTCATTTCATGACTATTCTTTTCACATACCACATATAGATCCACCAATGTCATTGAAATCTGTGTTCTCTTCAGAGACCACACATGGATCCACCAGGGTCATTACATGTGTGTTCGTTTTACTAACAACAACCAGAGTCATTGCATGTGTGTTCTTTTCACACACCACATATGGATCCACCAGTGTCATTGAAATGTGTGTTCTCTTCAGAGACCACACATGGATCCACCAGTGTTATTGCATGTGTGATCTTTTTACTAACAACAACCAGTGTCATTGCATGTGTGTTCTTCTCATTGACCACAGCTAGATTCATTGCATGTGTGTTCTCTTCAGAGACCACACATGGATCCACCAGTGTAATTGCATGTGTGCTCTTTTTACTAACAACAACTAGAGTCATTTCATGATTATTCTTTTCACATACCACATATGGATCCACTTGTGTCATTGAAATGTGTGTTCTTCTCATTAACCATAGCTAGAGTCATTGCATGTGTGTTCTCTTCAGAAACCACACATGGATCCACCAGTGTCATTGCATGTGTGTTCTTTTTACTAACAACAATTAGAGTCATTGCACGTGTGTTCTTTTCACATACCACATATGGATCCACCAGTGTCATTGAAATGTGTGTTCTCTTCAGAGACCACACATGGATCCACAAGTGTAATTGATAGACTGCCTAGTGGCCTCGTCCAATACAATAGGCTCTCCGTCCTCATCGTGCCTCCCAAAGAAGTGGAAGTAGTGGCTCCTGATCTCAGAAGAGTGATGTCCACATAGGCATCCCAACAGCTCCTGCATAGCGACGTCGAGGCCCCTCTCCATGTCATCATGGAGTATCTTGAAGGCAATCTCCCCAGTTTGGGGCTCTGTCTCACGTCCTGGCCGGATAACTCTAAATCCCCATAAGTCCTTCCTCTAGAACTTCCTCAGCTGAAGTCCCTAATTGGTAGGGATTGGAAGAGGGAGCACATGGACGAGCTCCAACACACGAGTCCTAAAGCGAGTTCCCTTGAAATCCTCGGCCGTGCTGTAGACAAAACTCCGCATCTTTGCATAGCATGGAGAAAATTAGTAATAACACAAGTCTAGAGAAAGAAAACACAAGTCACAAAATAAGCAAGGATAAAATAAAAATCAACCAACAAAATATTCCTCAAACCAAGTAGCAATACATTATTCAACTCAAAGCTATCAAGGTTCTAGACATAACTTATTTTTGCCATATCACATAGGTTGGTATGATCAAAATACTAACGTGATAAAACGCCAAGGGTGGTGGTCCAACTAGTATCTCACTCCTTCTTAACCAAGGTAGCAATTTGGGCATCCTTGGCAGCAATCTGCTTGTCTTGGTCACATAGCTCCAAAGCCAAGCCTATGATATCCTTACTTAGGCGTTTTACAGTGGCCTTTGAGTCTTGGATAAGACGTTTCTCCTCCTTGAGATGCTCCTGAGTATTGAGCATTCTATACTTGAGTCTTTCCCCAAGTTCCTCAATGGCTTTCCACACAGCATTCCTTGCAGAGTCAAAGAATGACGTGTGCATTTCAGAGTTTGTAACATGCAGAATCCAGTACTCTTGGGATCATCTTCCTTGTTCTTATACAAATGGAGTTGCACCCACCAATACTCTTGTCCCTCGTCTATCACAGGAAATCCCTTGTACACGGCTTCACCATACATTCCCAAGCCGATCCTGAGGTTCTTGAGTGCCTTGGGAAATTCTGTCTGACACTCAAGGGTCATAGTCATCAGTGGTCCCTTCTTGACAGATTCATTGATGGTGGACATCTACAAAAATAGAGGAGAAATGATGATTAGGGAAAGTTTTACGAGATGAAAGACAAGTGTAAAGTCTAAATATAAAGTTATTTTTCCTAAGGGTTTTCCTTAGTCTAATCCAATCTAGGGTCACGAACCTACAGGCAACACAGTGCTCTGATACCATCTGTAAGATCTCACCATAACAAGGTAAGAACCCTGTGATTGAAGTGCTAGTCCCTAGATCGAAATGCTAGCACCCACAGTTTAAGATGAAGTACACAGAAACAAAGGTCATTATTACATCACATATCCAGGAATATAATGGTTCTTACAACTCACTTAGCCCAAGGCTAAGATACTCAAGGTGCACATTACATAGTATAATAATAGAGTCTTTTGTCTTCATGTGCCACATGCAAACATGTCGAGTGTAGACCTGCAACCCTACTCATCATCAGAGTATCCTGCAACATAATAAGTTACAGCCACAAGGGTCAATACATTTGGAATTGTATTGGCAAGTGATACCATAGATATTTAGTATAATCCCACAACTACATGAATATATGGCTAAGTGTGGTTTTGGCTGACTTTGCTAAAAGTAAGTTTTATCTTATAGTTTTTGAAGAGTAAGTTTTCTCTTCCAGAACACTAAGGTTCCAATGATAGACATCATTGAACCTCTACCCTTGTTCACCCACAAGTTTTAACTTAGAGAAATTTGGATGAGGAGATTATTGAACTACGTCACTGTCTTGAGGCTCAGGAATTGTCCATAACCGGGGACACGGCTAAGTACTTAGTTTTACCCTCTCGAGAGGCGGTGCACTTTCCCCACAAGACTCGACATGCATTGAGACGAGACTTTTCAGAAGCAATCCCTCAGACCACCATAGACGCCTTCCATCCTATCATAACTACCACCTTTTGTCCGTCTGGCTGAGTTCTTGCAACTTAGTTGGTCAAGGCAGAGCCCATATGCCATGTGGCTGCACTAGAAGCTTCGTGACAAGAACGTCTCCAATCTCTTTGTTCCTGGGTGGCCGTCCACAAGTGCGATACACCAGCTAACCATAGACATGGCTCCTGAGTAACCACTCAACATAAACCAAACTAGTCCCATTCCACCCAGGTGTTTCATTGATATTAGTTGTTTTCTTAGTTAAACAAAATAATATCCTTCCATACTATCTTGATATGAATTTCCACCCACGAAATCTAATAGCATGGCTAAGCACTCTAGCATACGATGTCTTTCAACTAGGAAATGCTACCAAGATATAAGCTATAGGATGGCCTAGCATACTATAGTAACATATAAATAATCCTATCATGCTAAGATCTTCAAAAATAACACTAGTGCAATAGTGAAAATAATAGGACAGAGATGAAATATCACTTGCCTTGGTAGCTAGGGGAATAGGTACAATCCTCACAGCATCAAACTTCACAATCCACACAATCTACACAAAGAACAAAACCACAACAATAATTCAATCAATAAAACATTACAAAAATATGAATGCATGCAAAATGCAATGATATGATCACAACTCTAAAACCTATAGATTCTACAGTACAGAGGTTAAAGTACCCCATCTAAAGGCATAAGAAATACCCCAAAACAATTTATGGAATAACTTTTATGAGGAAAATACTCCTAAAAAGGTTATGCCTATAATTCCAATTTTTCAGAATCAAAAGTGTGAAACAAGGCCTCTATAATAAAGGTCTTATTTTCCAGAATCCATAGACACCAAATTTGCATTTTTCTGAATTGTAGATCAAAAGTTACTGAATTTCTAAGTTTAATACATAATTTGTCTATTTTTCTATTTAAACAGATAACCTGGGCGACGTGGCGCAACCCTATTGGTCCGTACCGGTTCGGTCGGATTGACTGCTGGAGACCGTTAGATCTTAAGTGACAAACGGATGGATCTGATCAGCCCGTACAGTTTCGGTCTTCGATCTAATCCTAGCCGCTGGCGATAGATCTAACGGCTCCTAGGGCCTGGCCGGAAACTGGCGGCGCTGACCAGCTGCGCACGGCGGCGGAGCGTCGGCCAATAGTGTTCTAGTGGTTCTACATGGGCAGGGAATCCGTGGACACATACTAGAGGTCGAGGCGGTCGTGGCGGTCTCGATGGAGGTCACCGTGGCGTGGGGGGGGGGGGGTACTCTGGCTCAATCATGATCCCTCGCCGGAGTTGCGTCGATAGCGGAACTCATGGCTCTATGTCGGAGACGGCGGCCTGGGGCTCGAACAAGTAAGGAGAGGGGCCAGTGGGGTGCGCCTGGGTTAGCACGATCTAGCAGAGACTAAAAAGGGGCAGCGGAAACCCTATCCTTACCAGAAAAATCGATGGACGGTGACGGTAGAGGGAGTTCGCCGGAATAGACCGTGTCGTCGACCTGGAGAAAGAGAAGGCACGCGACCGGGGTTAGTAGATGCGCTAGGATACGGCAAAGTAGATAGGACAGAGAGGAGGGCGCATGGCAACCGGAGCTCACTGGAATCGTCGCCGGAGTTGCTTCGGTCGGCGGTGGTTCGAGCTAGCAATTGGGGAGCCTGGGGGCTCTCGAGGGGAAGTGGTTGAGGGGAAACTGACGAGGAGGGGGAGGGGATTAAGAAGGGGCGGTCGCCGTGGGGGGATTAATGCGAGAAACACCTGAATTCGGCCGGGTTTTGGAAACGGTAGAGGAGGGGAAGGGGTGCTGGCCATTCGTGTGGAAGAAGGTGAGGTGGCGTCAACATGGCGTGGGGCTAGGAGGTAAGTGGGTGGGGGTGAGCAGTGGGGGCGTGAGAAAAGACATAAAGGAGGGAGAGTGGCCGGGGTGGGCTGGTTGGGCCGGTTTGGGCCGAAAAGGCCAAAAGTGCTACTGCTGTTTAAATTTTTTCCCTCCTTTTTCTTTTTCTTTTTGATTTACTTTTTCTAGGTTTTTGGATTTAGCAAAAGGGCTCCAAAATGCCTCTAAATTTCACCAAAATTTTGGAGGACAACTAAATGCAAAGTAGTACATGCCATGATGATATGAATGCAATGATGATGATTTTTAGATGAAAATTTTGGGATGTTACAAATCTAACCCCCTTAAGATGAATCTCACCCTCGAGATTCGGGTTGGCTAGCAAATAGGTGAGGGTGATCTCTCCGAAGTTCATATTCTCGCTACCATGTTGCTTCTGATTTAGTGTGATTGTTCCACTGCAGTTTGCAGAATTTGATTGTCTTGGTACGGGTAATTCTTTCCGCTGTCTCAAGAATCTTAATAGGTTTCTCTTCATAAGTGAGATCATTCTCTAGTTGAACTTCTTCTAACAGTATAGTGTCCTTCAACGAAGTTTCTTCCATCTCTGGGTGACACTTTTTCAGCTGATTGACATGAAATACATTATGAACCGCTGACAGAGATTCTGGTAATTCTATCTCATATGCCACTTCTCCTTTGCGGCTCAAAATCTTGAAGGGTCCTACATAGCGTGGTGCTAATTTTCCTTTGATTCCAAATCTCTTCACACCACGAAGTGGTGATACCCTGAGATAATCTCTATCACCAACCTCATAGGTGACCTCTCTACGTTTTGGATCAGCATAGCTCTTTTGCCGAGATTGGGCTACCTTTAGCCTATCCCTCACCATCTTGACTTTCTCTTCAGCCTCCTTGATTAGGTCTGGTCTGAACAAATTTCTTTCTCCTACTCCATTCCACAGCAACGGTGTGGTACACTTCCTTCCATAAAGGAATTCAAACGGAGCCATTTCTATGCTTGATTGATAGCTGTTATTGTAGGAAAACTCCGCATATGGCAGACTTTCATCCCAACTAGATCCATAATCTAACGCACAAGCTCTTAGCATATCTTCCAATATTTGATTGGTCCTTTCTGTCTGCCCGTCAGTTTGCGGATGAAACGCATTGCTGAATTCTAGTCGAGTTCCCAATGATTCGTGAAGTTGTCGCCAAAAGTGCGAAGTGAATTGAGTTCCTCTATCAGACACGATACTCTTAGGCACTCCATGCAAACATACAATTCTATTCATGTATATCTTGGCTAGCTTTGCACTTGTATAAGTGGTCTTCATTGGTACGAAATGAGCCACTTTTGTCAAGCGGTCAACGATAACCCATATAGAATCGTATCCAGATTTAGTCCTTGGCAATCCGGTGATAAAATCCATAACTATTTTATCCCATTTTCAATCAGGTATTGGCAGTGGTTGTAATAGTCCTGCCGGTTTCTGATGTTCTGCCTTTACACGACTACACATGTCGCACAAGGCAATGTGTTCTGCTATATCCTTCTTTAGATTATTCCACCAGAACCTTTCCTTAACATCCATATACATCTTGGTGTTGCCAGGATGAATTGAATATGGGGAGTTGTGCGCTTCTTGTAATATCAACTTCTTAAGCTCAAGATCCCGCGGAACACAGATACGTTTTTCGTACCATAAGATTCCTTGTTCATCTACATGAAATCCTTTTGCCTTGCCTTTACTAACCTTACTTTTGATTTCTTCTATTTCTTTGTCCATCTTTTGAGCTTCTTGAATTCTGTTCATCAGTGTGGGTTGCACTTCCAAGGATGCAAGGTACCCTTCAGGCACTATCTCTAGTCTCAACTCTCTAAATTGGGCACATAACTCCTCCGACAATTCTCCTTTATTGAGGCCATTTATATAAATCTTGCGACTTAATGCATCGGCTACAACATTTGCCTTTCCAGGGTGGTATTGCAAACTTAAGTCGTAATCTTTGATAAGTTCTAGCCATCTTCTTTGTCTCATGTTGAGTTCTTTCTGTGTAAAAATGTATTTCAGACTCTTGTGATCGGTGAACATTTCACAGCGCTTTCCCAGAAGATAATGCCTCCACTTTTTAAGGCATGCACAACTGATGCCAACTCTAGGTCATGAGTAGGATAGTTCACTTCGTGATTTTTGAGTTGCCTTGATGCATAAGCTACAACTCTACCTTCCTGCATTAGTACACATCCTACTCCTTGGTGAGATGCATCACAATATACTTGAACGTCTTTCTCAAGATCTAGCAAACATAACACTGGTGCTGACACTAGTCTCTTCTTCAACTCTTGAAAGCTGGTTTCACATGGTTCTATCCAGTTAAACTTCTTTTCTTTCTTTAGCAAATTAGTCATAGGCTTTGCTATCTTAGAGAAATTTTCAATGAACCTCCGATAGTATCCTGCTAGGACTAGGAAACTACGGATTTCTTTAACCGATTTAGGAGGTTCCCATTCTGTCACAGTTGCTACTTTTGCTGGGTCAACAGCTATACCATTTCCAGATACTATGTGCCTAAGAAAACCCACTTCGTTTAGCCAAAATTCACATTTACTGAACTTGGCATACAGTTTGTGTTCACTGAGTTTCTCTAGAATTAGGCGTAGATGTTCTTCATGTTCTTTGTTGCTCTTGGAATATACCAATATGTCATCGATGAATACCACAACGAACTTGTCAAGAAATTCCATGAATACTTTATTCATCATGTTCATGAAGTAGGCCGGTGCATTAGTCAATCCAAACGGCATCACTGTATATTCATACAACCCATACCTAGTGGTAAATGAAGTCTTTGGTATATCATGTTCTCTAATCTTTAATTGGAAGTATCCTCATCGAAGATCAATTTTTGAGAACATACATGCTCCCTCTAGCTGATCGAAGAGATCATTTATTCTAGGCAGGGGATATTTATTCTTTATGGTCACTTCATTAAGTGAACGATAATCTATGCATAGCCTTTGGCTTCAGTCCTTCTTCTCAACAAATAAAACTGGTGCTCACCAAGACGAAGAACTTAGTTGGATAAATCCCTTTTCCAACGCGCACCAAATAACAATTATTCAAATTTAAAACTAATCCCGAAGGTAGATGTAGAGGGAGCGTGCCGATGGCGATCACATCAACCTTGGAGCCATTTCCAACGCGCATCGTCACCTCGTCTCTCGCCAGTCTTCGCTTATTCCGCAGCTCCTGTTTTGAGTTACAAATATGAGCAACCGAACCAGTATCAAATACCCAGGCACTACTACGATTACTAGTAAGATACACATCAATAACATATATATCAAATATACCTTTCTTCTTGATGTTGCCGTTTTCAGATCCGCCAGGTACTTGGGGCAGTTACGCTTCCAGTGACCAGCACCCTTGCAGTAGAAGCACTCAGTTTCAGGCTTGGGACCAGCCTTGGGCTTCTTTGCAGGTGCGGCAGCTTTCTTGCCGTCCTTCTTGAAGTTGCCCTTGTTCTTAGGCTTGCCCTGTCTCTTGAAATTGGTGGTCTTATTGACCATCAACACTTGGTGCTCCTTCTTGATCTCCACTTCAGCAGTTTTCAGCATGGACGATAGTTCAGGCAACGTCTTGTTCATGTAGTGCATATTGTAGTTCATCACAAAGTTCTTATAACTCGGTGGCAGTGATTGGAGGAGACGGTGAATCCCCAATTCATTAGGAATTGATATCCCCAATTCTTGGAGCTTGTTTGCGTACCCAGACATGGTGAGCACGTGCTCGCTAACGGAGCTTCCCTCTTCCATCTTACAGTTAAAGAACTTTTCGGAGGCCTCATAGCTCTCCATGGCCGCGCGAGTCTCAAAAATTAGCCTGAGCTCCTTAATGATCTCGAACGGGTCGTGGTGCTCAAAACGCTTCTGGAGCTCCGCTTCTAAACCATACAGGATGGCACACTGAACTGTGGAGTAATAATTTTTCCGAGTGGCGTAAACATTCTTTACGTCATCGGTGGCATCTTCTACAAGTGGGTCACCTAGCGGTGCTTCGAGCACATAGGTCAACTGACCAGCCCTAAGGACGATCTTCAGTCCACGGAACCAGTCCATGAAATTGCTTCCATTGTTCTTAAGCTTTTCTTTCTCTAGGAACGCATTGAAATTGATGGAGGGGGTCGCCATAATCTACAACAAATTTGCAAGTAGTTTAGACTAAGTTTATGATAAATTGAGTTCAAATTTAATTCTTAAATTAGCTAGGTGAACTCCCACTCAAAACAACATCCCTCACATTGTCTTAGTGATTACACGAACCAAGTCCACTACACCAAGTCCAATCTTCACGAGAGAAGATGTAGTTTCATCGGTGAACAATATTCATGTTCATCATATCAATTATATGATTCATGCTCTACCTTTCGGTATTCCGTGTTCCGAGACCATCTCTGTACATGCTAGGCTCGTCAAGATAACCTTAGTTTCCGCATGTGCAAATCTGGCTTGCACCCGTTGTATGAACACGTAGAATCTATCACATCCGATCATCACGAGATGCTTCGAAACGACGAGTCTTAGCAACGGTGCCAACTAAGGGTGAACACTTTATTACTTGATATTTAGTAAGAGGGATCATCTTATAATGCTACCGTCGCGATCTAAGCAATACAAGATGCATAAAGGATTAACATCACAGGCAATTCATAATTAGTGTGATATGATATGGCCCTTTCTTCTTGCGCCTTTGATCTCCATCTCCAAAGCACGAACATGATCTCCATCATCACCAGCATTGCGTCAAGGTCAGTGGCGCCACTTCATGGTTGTCCATCATCACTAGTAACTATTACAACTACTTGGAATAAAGCTATTACAAGATGAATAGACACGCAGGTCTTAACAGAATTAAAGACAACCATTAGGCTCCTGCCGGTTGCCATATTACAACAAGGATCATTGCATACATCAAATATAATCACAATCACGTGATGGCCATATCACATCACAAAACCCCTACAAAAACAAGTTAGACGCCTCTAATTTTCGAAACTGAACCACAACGTTGATACAAGTGCTATCGAGTGCAAAGTGTAAATTGGATCTATACTATGGTGGGAGAGACAGACACCCGCAAAGCCACTTGTGCAAAGCAAGTTACACGTCAAGCGTGGAGCAAGCCTCATGTGCGATGACATGTAAGGTTAGCCCGAGCCGCTTCATCCCACCATGCCACAAGATGCAAAGTACACAAAGCAAAAGACGGCACGAGCACCAACGCCCACAACACCATTGTGTTCTACTCGTGCAACAGATCTACGCATAGACACGGCTCTGATACCACTGTTGGGTTCGTAGCATGGAAAACAAAAAATTTCTACCGCAAGAACGAACAAAACCCAGATCTAATCTAGATAAAAGCCAAGATCTAATCTATTAGATATGTGCAACGAGATAGATCTGTACTAACCCTTGTAGATCCGAAAGTGTTACGATATT
Organism: Avena eriantha; assembly: GCA_910589775.1. NCBI lineage: Eukaryota > Viridiplantae > Streptophyta > Magnoliopsida > Poales > Poaceae > Avena > Avena eriantha. Next base: position 233,140,476 of record OU342744.1, on the reverse strand, counting down.
AGATCTCGTGGTTGATGTAGTCGATCACTTGCCGATCTCAAGATCGTGTGGACGATCCTTCCGGCGCCGCATTCCGGCAGCGCTTCCGCAGTCGGTCACACGTGCGGAGTCGAAGCAGACCTTCCTCTCCTCGTTCCAGCGAGCAGCGGAGGTAGTAGATCTTCTCCACGGAATCACAGCACCACGACGGCATGGTGGTGGTGGTGGAGTAGAGAATTCTTCAGGGCTTCGCCTAAGCCTGAGCAGAAGAAAGGAGGAGGAGAGAGGCGGCGGAGATTTGGAGTTGTGGAGGAGGGCTTGGAGGTGGCGCCCCCACCCCTCTATTTAAAGGGGGGAGGCGCCATGGGAGGGGAGTCCTAGTAGCACTCCCCACCCTCCTATGGCCGGCGGATTGGGGAGGGGGGAGGAGTCCTCCTCCCCCACGACTCCTTGTCTTGCCCCACAAGGACTCCTTGATCCCTTTCTTGGTTTTCAAGCAAACTCCAAGAAATCTTCCAGAACCTTCCGGAACATTCCGAACCTTCTAGAATCCTCATACAAATACTCCGGAACATTTCCTAACTCAGAAAATGATCCCCAATATATGAATCTTATTCTCCGGACAATTCCGGATCTCCTCGTGATGTCCCGGATCCAATCCGAGAGTCCGAACAACATTCGGTCTCCAACGCACATTCCATATCTACTTAAAACAACTTCGAACCTTAAGTGTGTCACCCTACGGTTCGTGAATATGTAGACATGACAGAGACACATTTCCTATCAATAACCATCAGCGGGACCTGGAGATCCATAATGGCTCCCACATACTCAACGATGACTTCGTGATCGATTGAACCATTTACATACGAAACCAATTCCCTTTGTCACGCGATACTATACTTATCCGAGGTTTGATCGTCGGCATCTCCATACCTAGTTCTACCTCGTTACTGATAAGTACTCTTTACTCGTTCCGTGATATGTCATCCCTTGTGACCCAGTCACATGCTTGCAAGCTAACTAGATGACATTCCACCGAGAGGGCCCAGAGCATATCTATCCGTCATATGGATGGACAAATCCCAATCTTGGTCCATGCGCTTCAACACATACTTTCAGAATACCCAATGACACCTTTATAACCACCCATTTACGAAGCGGCGTTTGATGTCATCAAAGTACCCATCCGGTGATGGTGATTAACACAACCTCATGGTCGAAGGATTAGGTTACTATGCATTTAAAAGCTTATAGCAATACGAACTTAATGACTTGATCTTATGCTACGCTTACTATGGGTGTATGTCCATCACATCATTCTCCTAATGATATAACCTTGTTATTAATCACATCCTAATGTCCATGATCAGGAAACCATGATCATCAATTAATTAACCAGCTAGTTCAACAAGAGGCTTACTAGGGACTCTTATATGTTTACAAAACACACAAGTATTAGTGTTTCCTAATAATACAATTATAGCATGGGATGTAAACATTCATCATAAACACAAAGATATTATAATAACCTCTTTTATTATTGCCTCTTGGGCATATCTCCAACAGTCTCCCACTTGCACTAGAGTCAATAATCTAGATTACATGGTAATATACCGAACACCCATGGCATTCTGGTGTTGGTCATGCTTTGCCCTAGGGAGAGGTTTAGTCAACAGATCTGCCACATTTAGATCAGTGTGTACTTTGCAAACCTTTATGTCACCATCTCGGACATACTCGCGAATAGCGTGGAAACGTAGCTTGATGTGCTTCAGCTTGCTATGTGACCTTGGCTCCTGTGCATTAGCTATGGCACCTGTGTTGTCACAGTAGATGGCCTTCAGGTCCAACGCACTAGGAACCACGCCAAGTTCAGTATTGAATTCCTTCATCCATACGGCTTCTTGTGCAGCCTTCGAAGCAGCTATGTATTCCGATTCAGTTGAAGATTTCGCCACAACGCTTTGCTTTGCACTCCTCCAGCTCACTGCAACACCATTCAAAATAAATACGTATCCCGACTGTGACTTCGAGTCATCCGGATCGGTGTTCCAACTAGCATCGGTGTATCCGTTTACAACAAGCTGTTCATCACCTCCATAAGAAAGAACCATATCCTTAGTCCTATTTAGGTACTATAGGATATTCTTGACCGCTGTCCAGTGCTCCATTCCAGGATCACTTTGATATCTGCTAGTCAAACTAACAGCATGTGCTATATCCGGTCTTGTACACAGCATGGCATACATGATAGAACCTATGGCCGAGGCATAGGGAATATTATTCATTTTCTCTCTATCTTCTGCCATAGCTGGACTTTGAGTCTTACTCAAGGTCTTACCTGATAACATGGGCACGAACCCCTTCTTGCTATCTTCCATTCTAAACTTCTTTAGAACTTTGTCTAAGTATGTACTTTGTGAAAGCGCTATTAGGCGTCTTGATCTATCTCTATAAATCTTGATGCCTAGAATATATGCCGCTTCGCCCAGATCCTTCATTGAAAAACTATTATTCGAATAGGTTTTGACGCTATTAAGAAGTTCTATATCATTCCCAATCAACAATATGTCATCTACATATAGTACTAAGAATGCTACAGATCTCCCACTCACTTTCTTGTAAATACAAGCTTCTCCATAAGTTTGTATAAACCCAAATTTTTTGATTACTTTATCAAAACGTTGATTCCAACTCCGGGATGCTTGCTTCAGTCCATAAATGGAGCGCTGAAGCTTGCATACCTTGTCAGCATCTTTAGGATCGACAAAACCCTTGGGTTGTACCATATACAACTCTTCCTCAATGTCACCATTAAGGAACGCCGTTTGACATCCATCTGCCAAATCTCATAATCGAAATGTGCAGCAATTGCTAACAAAATCCTCACAGACTTTAGCTTTGCTACTGGTGAGAATGTCTCATCATAGTCAACTCTTGAATTTTTCAGAACCCTTTCGCGACAAGTCGAGCTTTATAGACGGTAACATTACCATCAGCATCTGTTTTTCTCTTGAAAATCCATTTGTTCTCGACAGCCTTACGGCCATCTGGTAAGTCCACCAAAGTCCACACTTGGTTTTCGTACATGGATCCCATTTCGGATTTCATGGCTTCTAGCCATTTGTCGGAATCTGGGCTCACCATAGCTTCTTCATACGTCGTAGGGTCATCACTGTTGTCCACCAACATGATGTTCAAGGCAGAGTCATACCAATCAGGAGTGGTACGAACCCTCGTTGACCTGCGAGGTTCAGCAGCAACTTCGTTTGAAGTTTCATGATCATTATCATTAGCTTCCTCTCCAATTGGTGCAGGCGGCACAAAAACATCTTCCGGTGCTGCGCTACTCTCAAATCTGAGAGAAGGTTCAATAACCTCATCGAGTTCTACTTTCCTTCTAGTCACCTCCTTCGAGAGAAACTCCTTCTCAAGAAAGGATCCATTCTTGGCAACGAAAACTTTGCCTTCGGATCTATGATAGAAGGTATACCCAATTGTTTCTTTAGGGTATCCTATGAAGACGCATTTCTCCGCTTTGGGTTCAAGCTTATCAGGTTGTAACTTCTTTACATATGCTTCGCAACCCCAAACTTTAAGGAACGACAACTTAGGTTTCTTACCAAACCACAATTCGTATGGTGTCGTTTCAACGGATTTAGATGGTGCCCTATTTAAAGTGAATGCGGCTGTCTCTAATGCATAGCCCCAAAATGATAGCGGTAAATCTGTAAGAGACATCATAGACCGAACCATATCTAAGAGAGTTCGATTACGATGTTCGGACACACCATTACGCTGTGGTGTTCCCGGTGGTGTCAACTGCGAAAGTATTCCACATTTCTTTAAATGCATGCCAAACTCATAACTCAGATATTCACCTCCGCGGTCAGAACGCAGAAACTTAATCTTCTTGTTACGATGATTTTGCACTTCACTTTGAAATTCCTTAAACTTCTCGAAAGTTTCGGACTTATGTTTCATAAAGTAGACATATCCATATCTACTTAAGTCATCCGTGAAAGTGAGAACATAACGATATCCACCACGCGATGCTACACTCATTGGACCGCACACATCGGTATGTATTATTTCCAATAAGTCTGTAGCTCACTCCATTATTCCAGAGAATGGAGTCTTAGTCATTTTTCCCATTAGACATGCGTCGCATCTTTCAAGTGATTCAAGAAGTCCATCTGAATGGAGTTTCTTCATACGCTTCACTCCAATGTGACCAAGACGACAGTGCCACATGTATGTAGAATTATCATTCAATTTTATTCATTTAGCATCTATGTTGTGAACATGTGTATCACTACTATCGAGATTCAGTAAGAATAAACCATTCATCTCAGGTGCATTACCATAAAAGATATTACTCATATAAATCGAACAACCTTTATTCTCAGACTTAAAAGAGTAACCGTCTCGCAGTAAACAAGATCCAGATATAATGTTCATGCTTAACGCAGGCACCAAATAACAATTATTCAAATTTAAAACTAATCCCGAAGGTAGATGTAGAGGGAGAGTGCCGACGGCGATCACATCAACCTTGGAGCCATTTCCAACGCGCATCGTCACCTCGTCTCTCGCCAGTCTTCGCTTATTCCGCAGCTCCTGTTTTGAGTTACAAATATGAGCAACCGAACCAGTATCAAATACCCAGGCACTACTATGATTACTAGTAAGATACACATCAATAACATATATATCATATATACCTTTCTTCTTGATGTTGCCGTTTTCAGATCTGCCAGGTACTTGGGGCAGTTATGCTTCTAGTGACCAGCACCCTTGCAGTAGAAGCACTCAGTTTCAGGCTTGGGACCAGCCTTGGGCTTCTTTGTAGGTGCGGCAGCTTTCTTGCCGTCCTTCTTGAAGTTGCCCTTGTTCTTAGGCTTGCCCTGTCTCTTGAAATTGGTGGTCTTATTGACCATCAACACTTGGTGCTCCTTCTTGATCTCCACTTCAGCAGTTTTCAGCATGGACGATAGTTCAGGCAACGTCTTGTTCATGTAGTGCATATTGTAGTTCATCACAAAGTTCTTATAACTCGGTGGCAGTGATTGGAGGAGACGGTGAATCCCCAATTCATTAGGAATTGATATCCCCAATTCTTGGAGCTTGTTTGCGTACCCAGACATGGTGAGCACGTGCTCGCTAACGGAGCTTCCCTCTTCCATCTTACAGTTAAAGAACTTTTCGGAGGCCTCATAGCTCTCCATGGCCACGCGAGTCTCAAAAATTAGCCTGAGATCCTTAATGATCTCGAACGGGTCGTGGTGCTCAAAACGCTTCTGGAGCTCCGCTTCTAAACCATACAGGATGGCACACTGAACTGTGGAGTAATAATTTTTCGGAGTGGCGTAAACATTCTTTACGTCATCGGTGGCATCTTCTACAAGTGGGTCACCTAGCGGTGCTTCGAGCACATAGGTCAACTGACCAGCCCTGAGGACGATCTTCAGTCCACGGAACCAGTCCGTGAAATTGCTTCCATTGTTCTTAAGCTTTTCTTTCTCTAGGAACGCATTGAAATTGATGGAGGGGGTCGCCATAATCTACAACAAATTTGCAAGTAGTTTAGACTAAGTTTATGATAAATTGAGTTCAAATTTAATTCTTAAATTAGCTAGGTGAACTCCCACTCAAAACAACATCCCTCACATTGTCTTAGTGATTACACGAACCAAGTCCACTACACCAAGTCCGATCTTCACGAGAGAAGATGTAGTTTCATCGGTGAACAATATTCATGTTCATCATATCAATTATATGATTCATGCTCTACCTTTCGGTATTCCATGTTCCGAGACCATCTCTGTACATGCTAGGCTCGTCAAGATAACCTTAGTTTCCGCATGTGCAAATCTGGCTTGCACCCGTTGTATGAACACGTAGAATCTATCACATCCGATCATCACGAGATGCTTCGAAACGATGAGTCTTAGCAACGGTGCCAACTAAGGGTGAACACTTTATTACTTGATATTTAGTAAGAGGGATCATCTTATAATGCTACCGTCGCGATCTAAGCAATACAAGATGCATAAAGGATTAACATCACAGGCAATTCATAATTAGTGTGATATGATATGGCCCTTTCTTCTTGCGCCTTTGATCTCCATCTCCAAAGCACGAACATGATCTCCATCATCACCAGCATTGCGTCAAGGTCAGTGGCGCCGCTTCATGGTTGTCCATCATCACTAGCAACTATTACAACTACTTGGAATAAAGCTATTACAAGATGAATAGACACGCAGGTCTTAACAGAATTAAAGACAACCATTAGGCTCCTGCCGGTTGCCATATTACAACAAGGATCATTGCATACATCAAATATAATCACAATCACATGATGGCCATATCACATCACAAAACCCCTACAAAAACAAGTTAGACGCCTCTAATATTATGAAACTGAACCACAACGTTGATACAAGTGCTATCGAGTGCAAAGTGTAAATTGGATCTATACTATGGTGGGAGAGACAGACACCCGCAAAGCCACTTGTGCAAAGCAAGTTACACGTCAAGCGTGGAGCAAGCCTCATGTGCGATGACATGTAAGGTTAGCCCGAGCCGCTTCATCCCACCATGCCGCAAGATGCAAAGTACACAAAGCAAAAGACAGCACGAGCACCAACGCCCACAACACCATTGTGTTCTACTCGTGCAACAGATCTACGCATAGACACGGCTCTGATACCACTATTGGGTTCGTAGCATGGAAAACAAAAAATTTCTACCGCAAGAACGAACAAAACCCAGATCTAATCTAGATAAAAGCCAAGATCTAATCTATTAGACATGTGCAACAAGATAGATCTGTACTAACCCTTGTAGATCCGAAAGCATTACGAGATTAGATCTCGTGGTTGATGTAGTCGATCACTTGCCGATCTCAAGATCGTGTGGACAATCCTTCCGGCGCCGCATTCCGGCAGCGCTTCCGCAGTCGGTCACACGTGCGGAGTCGAAGCAGACCTTCCTCTCCTCGTTCCAGCGAGCAGCGGAGGTAGTAGATCTTCTCCACGGAATCACAGCAGCACGACGGCGTGGTGGTGGTGGTGGAGTAGAGAATTCTTCAGGGCTTCGCCTAAGCCTGAGCAGAAGAAAGGAGGAGGAGAGAGGCGGCGGAGATTTGGAGTTGTGGAGGAGGGCTTGGAGGTGGCGCCCCCACCCCTCTATTTAAAGGGGGGAGGCGCCATGGGAGGGGAGTCCTAGTAGGACTCCCCACCCTCCTATGGCCGGCGGATTGGGGAGGGGGGGAGGAGTCCTCCTCCCCCACGACTCCTTGTCTTGCCCCACAAGGACTCCTTGATCCCTTTCTTGGTTTTCAAGCAAACTCCAAGAAATCTTCCAGAACCTTCCGGAACATTCCGAAACCTTCTAGAATCCTCATACAAATACTCCGGAACATTTCCTAACTCAGAAAATGATCCCCAATATATGAATCTTATTCTCCGGACAATCCCGGATCTCCTCGTGATGTCCCGGATCCAATCCGAGAGTCCGAACAACATTCGGTCTCCAACACACATTCCATATCTACTTAAAACAACTTCGAACCTTAAGTGTGTCACCCTACGGTTCGTGAATATGTAGACATGACAGAGACACATTTCCTATCAATAACCATCAGCGGGACCTGGAGATCCATAATGGCTCCCACATACTCAACGATGATTTCGTGATCGATTGAACCATTTACATACGAAACCAATTCCCTTTGTCACGCGATACTATACTTATCCGAGGTTTGATCGTCGACATCTCCATACCTAGTTCTACCTCGTTACTGATAAGTACTCTTTACTCGTTCCGTGATATGTCATCCCTTGTGACCCAGTCACATGCTTGCAAGCTAACTAGATGACATTCCACCGAGAGGGCCCAGAGCATATCTATCCGTCATATGGATGGACAAATCCCAATCTTGGTCCATGCGCTTCAACACATACTTTCAGAATACCCAATGACACCTTTATAACCACCCATTTACGAAGCGGCGTTTGATGTCATCAAAGTACCCATCCGGTGATGGTGATTAACACAACCTCATGGTCGAAGGATTAGGTTACTATGCATTTAAAAGCTTATAGCAATACGAACTTAATGACTTGATCTTATGCTACGCTTACTATGGGTGTATGTCCATCACATCATTCTCCTAATGATATAACCTTGTTATTAATCACATCCTAATGTCCATGATCAGGAAACCATGATCATCAATTAATTAACAAGCTAGTTCAACAAGAGGCTTACTAGGGACTCTTATATGTTTACAAAACACACAAGTATTAGTGTTTCCTAATAATACAATTATAGCATGGGATGTAAACATTCATCATAAACACAAAGATATTATAATAACCTCTTTTATTATTGCCTCTTGGGCATATCTCCAACACACATCTGGGTATTCCTTCACTATTGGCACACTGTCTAGGCTAACCCCCTTAAGAGAATTAACCTTGCTCCCCTTGGGTTCAAAGTTAGACTTGAACCTGATCCTTTTCTTTTCTGGGGTGGTGAGCATAATAGTTCGTTTGGCACAATCAATCACTCCTTCGTAACGGGTCAACCAGTCCATCCCTTATATTACATCTAATCCTTGGGACTCTAGGATAATTAAATTAAATGGAAACTTGTTCTTTTCAATTTCTAGGGTAATCTGTCGGCACCCAGAATTTACTATCATTTCTCCACCCGGGGAGCTTACCTTAATGGGACATCCAATGATTTTAGTGGAGAGTTTGTTTTTAATTACAAATGCTCTTGAAATGAATGAATGCAATGCGCCGGTATCGAAAAGGATAAGTGCAGGAAAGGAGTTAATCTTGAACTTACCGATCACGGCATCAAATCCTTCTTGAATTTCCTCCACATTGATGTGATTCACATGACCCTTTTGAAACGGGTTCGGCTTAGCCCCATCAGCCTTCTTCTCTAGGCATTCATTAGCATAGTGCCCTGTCTTCTTGCACTTGAAACATTCCACCTGATTGCTGTCTTTCTTTGCTGGTTGACTGTGACGATTCTGGCCATTTTGGTTCCCATGGCCATGACCATTGTGGTTGTTCCTGAATCCACCTTTGTTATGTCCACGATGATTGTTTCCATCATGGTGGTGGTTTTTGTTATGATGGTTATTATGATTCCCATTCTTGTGGAATCCTTAACTCCCACTTCCTTCACATGAGAGCGCTTGAGAGGTGATCCTGATCCAAACTTATCAAAATGGTGCTTCCTCTTTCTACCCTCCACTTGCTTCATCTTCTTTTCTAGGATGGTAGCTTTATCACACAAAGATTGATAGGTTGGAACATAAGCAATAGATAGTTGCATAGAAATTTCATCATTCAACCCATCAAGGAACTTCTCCTTTCTCTTTGCGTCAGTGTCAACATCATCTGGTGCGTAACATGACACATTGTTAAACTCTTCGATGTACTCGAAAATACCGCGGTGGCATTGCTTGAGGTTGTGAAACTCCTTTTTCTTCAACCCCATTATTCCAGAAGAGATGTGAGTGGTGCGAAATCCATCCTCAAACATTGCCCAAGTTACTTCCTCAATAGGGTGAGTGACTTGTAAATTGTCCCACCAAGTAGTTGCATGACCTTCCAATAAGTGTGCTACGAATCTGACCTTTTCTGCATCAGTGCATCCAACTGTGACTAGGTCCTTATTCACAGAGCGTAGCCAATCATTTGCTACCATGGGGTCAGTAGTACCAGAGAACTTAGCAGGTCTCAGTCTTAGAAATCTTGTCAGCATATCCAGAGGTGGTGGATTGTTCTGGTTGTTGTTATTGTTATTATTGTTGTTCTGATTCTGGTTTGCCATGAACTGAGTCATCATTTGCATCAATTGAGTCTGTGTAGCCATCATTTGCTGCATTCCATTGCCATTGTCATTGTTATCCTCGTTGTTGCGTCGGGGAGGCATCTATGGTTTTAATAAGGGTAAGTAATGATAGATAACCCAAATAAAATAACAACAATCAATCAAACAAGCAAATCCAAGTTCAACATCACGACAAAACAGAGTTTGCGAAATAAACATACTAGCATAGTCACCCACAAGTCGGTATGATCTATGCAAATCGATAATAATAAAACGATAGATAGATGGAATAGTATCACTTCTCCTCCATGTCAACTTCCTCCTCAACTAGTGCAAGTCCTGCTGCGGCAAATCCTGCCTTGTATTCCTCCCAGCTTGTAGTCAAAGCATCGATCTTTGCCTGCAATTCTCTCTTCTGTGTGCGTAGCCTCTCTATCACCTTGTGATCCGCTTCCAGCTCAATGTCCTCAAGCTGTAACTCAGTCTCCAAGTCTTTGATCTTCTTGTTCTTCTCCTGAACCCTCTTCTCTTGGCTCTTGAATTTCTTCTCCTGGTCTTCAAACTTCTTCTCCATTTCCTTGATTCGATTTTCCTGTTCCTGGTAGGCCTTGTCCTTCTCCTTAATTTGGACTCGTAGTTCATCGTTGCTAAGCATCACATTAGTCCTATCAATATCAAGGTGTCTGATAAGGCTCTCTAAGTCCTGGAGGTGGTGACGCACGGGTTTGATAGACTCCCTAGTGGCCTCGTCCAATACAATAGACTCCCCGTCCTCGTCGCGCCTCCCAAAGAAGTGGAAGTAGTGGATCCTCATCTCAGAAGAGTGACGTCCACATAGGCGTGCCAACAGCTCCTGCATAGCGACGTCGAGGCCCCTCTCCATGTCACCATGGAGTATCTTGAAGGCAATCTCCCCAGTTTGGGGCTCTGTATCACGTCCTGGCTGGGTAACTCTAAATCCCCATAAGTCCTTCCTCTAGAACTTCCTCAGCTGAAGTCCCTGAATGGTAGGGATTGGAAGAGCGAGCACATGGACGAGCTCCAACATACGAGTCCCAAAGCGAGTTCCCTTGAAATCCTCGGCTGTGCTGTAGACAAAACTCGGCATCTTTGCATAGCATGGATAAAATTAGTAATAACACAAGTCTAGAGAAAGAAAACACAAGTCACAAAATAAGCAAGGATAAAATAAAAATCAACCAACAAAACATTCCTCAAACCAAGTAGCAATACATTATTCAACTCAAAGCAGTCAAGGTTCTAGGCATAACTTATTTTTGCCATACCACATAGGTTGGTATGATCAAAATACCAATGTGATAAAACGCCAAGGGTGGTGGTCCAACTAGTATCTCACTCCTTCTTAACCAAGGTAGCAATCTGGGCATCCTTGGCAGCAATCTGCTTGTCTTGGTCACATAGCTCCAAAGCCAAGCCTATGATATCCTTACTTAGGCGTTTTACAGTGGCCTTTGAGTCTTGGACAAGACGTTTCTCCTCCTTGAGATCCTCCTGAGTATTGAACATTCTATACTTGAGTCTTTCCCCAAGTTCCTCAATGGCTTTCCACGCAGCATTCCTTGCAGAGTCAAAGAATGACGTGTGCATTTCAGAGTTTGTAAACATGCAGAATCCAGTACTCTTGGGATCATCTTCCTTGTTCTTATACAAATGGAGTTGCACCCACCAATACTCTTGTCCCTCGTCTATCACAGGAAATCCCTTGTACACGGCTTCACCATCCATTCCCAAGCCGATCATGAGGTTCTTGAGTGCCTTTGGAAATTCTATCTCACACTCAAGGGTCATAGTCATCAGTGGTCCCTTCTTGACAGATTCATTGATGGTGGAGATCTACAAAAATAGATGAGAAAGTATGATTAGGGAAAGTTTTATGAGATGAAAGACAAGTGTAAAGTTTGAATATAAAGTTATTTTTCCTAAGGGTTTTCCTTATTCTAATCCAAGCTAGGGTCACGAACCTACAGGCAACACAGTGCTCCGATACCATCTGTAATATCTCACCATAATAAGGTAAGATCCCTGTGATTACAGTGCTAGTCCCTGGATCGAAATGCTAGCACCCACAGTTTAAGATGAAGTACACAGAAACAAAGGTCATTATTACATCGCATATCCAGGAATATAATGGTTCTTACAACTCACTTAGGCCAAGGCTAAGATACTCAAGGTTCACATTACATAGTATAATAATAGAGTATTTTGTCTTCGTGCGCTACATGCAAACATGTCGAGTGTAGACCCGCAACCCTACTTATCATCAGAGTATCCTGCAACATAATAAGTTACAGCCACAAGGGTCAATACATTTGGAATTGTATTGGCAAGTGATACCATAGATATTTAGTATAATCCCACAACTACATGAATATATGGCTAAGTGTGGTTTTGGCTGACTTTACTAAAAGCAAGTTTTATCTTATAGTTTTTGAAGAGTAAGTTTTCTCTTCTAGAACACTAAGGTTCCAATGATAGACATCATTGAACCTCTACCCTTGTTCACCCACAAGTTTTAACTTAGAGAAATTTGGATGAGGTGATTATTGAACTGCTTCACTGTCTTGAGGCTCAGGAATTGGCCATAACCGGGGACACGGCTAAGTACTTAGTTTTACCCTCTCGAGAGGTGGTGCACTTTCCCCACAAGACTCGGCATGCATCGAGACGAGACTTTTCAGAAGCAATCCCTCAGACCACCGCGGACGCGTTCCATCCTATCATAACTACCACCTTCTATCCGTCTGGCTGAGTTCTTGCAACTTAGTTGGTCAAGGCAGAGCCCATATGCCATGTGGCTGCACTGGAAGCTTCGTGACAAGAACGTCTCCAATATCTTTGTTCCTGGGTGGCCATCCACAACTGCGATACACCAGCTGACCATAGACATGGCCCCTGAGTAACCACTCAACATAAACGAAACAAGTCCCATTCCACCCAGGTGTTTCATTGATATTAGTTGTTTTCTTAGTTAAACAAAATAATATCCTTCCATACTATCTTGATATGAATTTCCACCCACGAAATCTAATAGCATGGCTAAGCCCTCTAGCATACGATGTCTTTCAACTAGGAAATTCTACCAAGATATAAGCTATAGGATGGCATAACATAGTATAGTAACATATAAATAATCCTATCATGCTAAGATCTACCAAAATAACACTAGTGCAATAGTGAAAATAATAGGACAGAGATGAAATATCACTTGCCTTGGTATGTAGGGGAATAGTTACAATCCTCACAACAACAAACTTCACAATCCACACAATCTACACAAAGAACAATACCACAACAATAATTCAATCAATAAAACATTACAAAAATATGAATGCATGCAAAATGCAATGATATGATCACAACTCTAAAACCTATAGAGTCTATAGTACAGAGGTTAAAGTACCCCATCTAAAGGCATAAGAAATACCCCAAAACAATTTATGGAATAATTTCTATGAGCAAAATACTCCTAAAAAGGTTCTACCTATAATTCCAAATTTTCAGAAGCAAAACTGTGAAACAAGGCCTCTATAATAAAGGTCTTATTTTTCTGAATCCATAGACACCAAATTTGCATTTTTCTGAATTGTAGATCAAAAGTTATTGAATTTCTAAGTTTAATACATAATCTGTCTATTTTTATATTTAAACAGATAACCTGGGCGACGTGGCACAACCCTATTGGTCCGTACCGGTTCGGTCGGATCAACTGCTACAGACCGTTAGATCTTAAGTGACAAACGGATGGATCTGAACAGCCCGTACCGTTTCGGTCGTCGATCTAATCCTAGCCGCTGGCGATAGATCTAACGGCTCCTAGGGCCTGGCCAGAAACGGGCGGCGCTGACCAGCTGCGCGCGGCGGCGGAGCGTCGGCCGACAGTGTTCCGGTGGTTCTACAGGGGCAGGGAGTGCGTGGACACGTACCAGATGTCGAGGCGGTCGTGGCGGTCTCGATGGAGGTCACGGTGGCGTGGGGGGTGCTCTGGCTCAATCACGATCCCCCGCCGGAGTTGCGTCAACGACGGAGCTCGTGGCTCTGTGTCGGAGACGGCGGCCTGGGGCTCGAACAAGTAAGGAGAGGGGTCAGTGGGGTGCGCCCAGGTTAACACGATCTAGTAGAGACTAAAAAGGGGCGGCAGAAACCCTATCCTTACCGGAAAAATCGATGGACGGCGGCGGCAGAGGGAGTTCGCCGGAGTAGACCGTGTCGTCGACCTAGAGCAAGAGAAGGCACGCGACCGGGGTTAGTAGATGCACCAGGATACGGCAAAGCAGACAGGGCAGAGAGGAGGGCGCATGGCAGCCAGAGCTCACCGGAATCGTCGTCGGAGTTGCTTCGGTCAGCGGTGGTTCGAGCTAGCAATTGGGGAGCCTAGGGGCTCTCCAGGGGTAGTGGTTGAGGGGAAAATGACGAGGAGGGGGAGGGGATTAAGAAGGGGCGGTCGCCGTGGGGGGATTAATGCGAGAAATGCCTGAATTCGGCCGGGTTTTGGAAACGGCAGAGGAGGGGAGGGGGTGCTGGCCGTTTGCGTGGAAGAAGGTGAGGTGGCGTCAACGTGGCGTGGGGCCAGGAGGTAAGTGGGTGGGGGTGAGCAGTGGGGGCGTGAGAAAAGACAGAGAGGGGGGAGAGTGGCCTGGGTGGGCTGGTTGGGCCGGTTTGTGCCGAAAAGGCCAGAAGTGCTGCTGCTGCTGTTTAAACTTTTTTTCCTCCTTTTTGTTTTTATTTTTGATTTACTTTTTTCTAGGTTTTTGGATTTAGCAAAAGGGCTCCAAAATTCCTCTAAATTTCACCAAAATTTTGGAGGACAACTAAATGCAAAGTAGTACATGCCATGATGATATGAATGCAATGATGATGATTTTCAGATGAATATTTTGGGATGTTACACAAGATCTAAACATGATAGCACAAAGGAGGAGAACCAAGAATCTAGCTACTACATGGACCCGTAGTCCAGAGATGAACTACTCACGCATCACATCAGAGGCTTGCATGATGACGAAGAAGGCCTCCAAGGTGAATTCCCATCTCTGGCAGGCTGCTGGGAAGAGCTTCAGATCCCTCCCGATCTAGGGATGGAGATGACGGCGGCTACAGACTCTTTCGTGGAATTTTGATCAGGTACTTAGGTTTTCCATATCAGAGGCAATATATAGGCGGAAGGAGAGGCCGAGGGGGTGCCTGGGGCAGCCAGACCACCCCTTGGCGCGGGCCAGACTTGGCCGCGCGGCCAGGTGGTGTGGCCGGGCCCTAGCCCCTGTCCGTCTTGTATTCTGGCTCCAACTGTCCCCCGATAAAATAATGACTTTGGCTTTTGTCCCGTCCAATTCCGAGAATATTCATTTTGTGACTTCGTGAAACCAAAAACAGCAGAAAACATGCAGCTGGCACTGTGGCTCTTGTTAATAGGTTAGTCCAGGAAATCATATGAAAAGTACTCCAAAGTGTGGACAAAACACAACAAAGTAGATAAAACCAAGCATGGAACACCAAAAAATTAAAGATACATTTGCAATGTATCAGTTCTCTTCAGAGACCACACATGGATCCACTAGTGTTATTGTATGTGTGTTCTTCTCATTAACCATAGCTAGAGTCATTGCATCTGTGTTCTCTTCAGATACCACACATGGATCCACCAGTGTCATTGCATGTGTGCTCTTTTTACTAACAACAAACAGAGTCATTACATGTGTGTTCTTTTCACATACCACATATGGATCCACCTGTGTCATTGCATGTGTGTTCTTCTCATTAACCACAGCTAGAGTGATTGCATGTATGTTCTCTTCAGAGACCACACATGGATCCACCAGTGTCATTGCATGTGTGTACTTTTTACTAACAATAACTGAAGTCATTTCATGACTATTCTTTTCACATACCACATATGGATCCACCAGTGTCATTGAAATGTGTGTTCTCTTCAGAGACCACACATGGATCCACCAGTGTCATTGCATGTGTGTTATTTTTACTAACAGCAACTAGAGTCATTTCATGTGTGTTCTTTTCACATACCACATATGGATCCACCAATGTCATTGAAATGTGTGTTCTCTTCAGTAACCACAACTAGAGTCATTGCATGTGTGTTCTCTTTAGAGACCACACATGGTTCCACCAATGTCATTGCATGTGTGTTATTTTTACTAACAACAACTGGAGTCATTGCATGTGCGTTCTTTTCACACACCACATATGGATCCACCAGTGTCGTTGAAATGTGTGTTCTCTTCAGAGACCACACATGGATCCAGCAGCGTCATTGCATGTGTGCTATTTTTACTAACAACAACCAGTGTCATTGCATGCGTGTTCTTCTCATTAACCACAGCTAGATTCATTGCATGTGTGTTCTCTTCAGAGCCCACCCATGGATCCACCCGTGTAATTGCTTGTGTGCTCTTTTTACTAACAACAACTAGAGTCATTTCATGACTATTCTTTTCACATACCACATATGGATCCACCTGTGTCATTGAAATGTGTGTTTTCTTCAGAGACCACACATGGATCCACCAGTGTCAATGCATGTGTGTTCTTTTTACCAACAACAACTAGAGTCATTGCATGTGTGTTCTTTCCACGATCCACCTATGGATCCACCAGTGTCATTGAAATGTGTGTTCTTCTCATTAACCACAGCTAGAGTCATAGCATGTGTGTTCTCTTCAGGGACCACACATGGATCCACCAGTGTCATTGCATGTGTTTTCTTTTTACTAACAACAACTGGAGTCATTTCATGACTATTCTTTTCACAATCCACATATGGATCCACCAGTGTCATTGCATGTGTGTTCTCTTCAGAGACCACACATGGATCCACTAGTGTCATTGCATGTGTGCTCTTTTTACTAACAATAACCATAGTCATTGCATGTGTGTTCTTTTCACATACCACATATGGATCCACCAGTGTCATTGCATGTGTGTTCTTCTCATTAACCACAGCTAGAGCCATTGCATCTGTGTTATGTTCAGAGACCACATATGGATCCACTAGTGCCATTGAAATGTGTATTATTTTCAATGACAGCCGTTGGCCACAAACAATCGGGACGCAAAGCTAACCAGCAACCACTCTGGGATTCTAGAAGACCCGATCCCCGATTGTTAGGCGCAGTTGGATCGTGGTGCATGGACGATAAGGATGTCCTTCACAAGGGCGATCCACGAGAAGTATGTTCTACGAACTGATTGGCAGTGGCAATGACGCTGGGCCTACGTCCTTGCCCTTATCCCCTTAACCTTGGGGTCGAAGCTCAAATCATGTTCCTTCATCGCCATGGAGAGGGAGAGGCCCAAACTCAGCTTGCACGAGGCTCAGATGTTCGCCCACTACGACATACTCGCGCTGCCGTTTGCGAGGCTTCCGGCCGGCTTCGAGCTCAGCTACGTCGGGGTTCCTGTCGCGCCGCTCTTGCATGACAACGCGTTGGCGAGGCAGATCGAGGAGCACCACCGCCAGCTGTCGGAGCGGAAGAGGGCAATGGCACGGTACTCACGCATGAGCACGTACTGGCGAAAGCTGTTCAAGAAGGAGCGGGCTGCATTGATTGAGCTGTGCAGAACCCACCGGCGGGAGATCCACCCGGATCTGCGCAACCCCAAAGGTAGGCAGCTCTTCTAGGCAGTGCCTGGGCGTGCGATCTCCACCGTTATCGATGCAGCAAGTCGTGAAGAATCCATGAGGAGGAGGAACACTACTGGGAACGTCGGCATCGATTTCGACGCGGAGGAGGCTGGCAGCGACGTGGACAACATCGTCAATGATGGAGACTGTGGGAGCGTCATAGTTTATTAGGGCCACTTGAGCATAAATTAAATCTATGTACGATATCTTAATGCCCTCTATGGATCTGGGTCACTTGAGTCATGGTCGATTATCGTCATAATCTATATATGTTGGCCATGTTTTAGTTGTCTTTGTCTTTGAAACTAGTCAAGCGAAACTCGTCTGATCCTAAAAATAAAGTTTGCGTGTTCCTGGCATATCTGATGGGACAATACGCTAACTCTGCTCCCAGCACTTGATGGCACAACCATAATTTGGAGTGCGCCAGAGGAGAAGGGATCTAGCGTGTTGTACTAGTGTAACTCCTGTCCAGATATAACTGACTTAGTTTTTTTAGATATTTAATAAATGTGTCTATACCCAAAACATGTCTAGATACATGTTTTAGGTTTCTCTGTCTTTCAAACTAATCAAAAGTCGTCAAATTCTGAACAAACAAAGTCATTGCGTTCACATCTGATGGGACAATATGCTAACTCTGCTACTTGATGGCACATCCATAATTCTGGAGTGCGCCAGAGGAGATGGGAATGCAAAGGAAGATGGGAACTAGTAGCCGCATCCAAACATAGATAAAAAATTAATGTAATAATATTTAAAAAACTGTAATCTGGTCCACATGACCCCATCACAGACACGTTGCACGCGCCATATATAAATAAAGACAACACAACTAGTTTAGTTTTAATGATATAATTCAACATACGACGTTACTGTCCCTGCATCTTTCTACTCCTCTTATTAGTCTGCTACCCATGTTGCATTAAGCATCAGTTGATGAGGATAAAAAAATGATAAAATCGCAAATAAAACAATTTTTAAGCTTACCTTTCATACGGAGAATCGTACAAAGATGAAATTGGCAGGAATTTATTATTTCTCCTGCAGTTAGCCGAAAGATTGTCAAGAACATCCTCAATCACCCCTGTAACTTCTTCATATTCTAATACACCTCCATTATTTGCCCTTTCCTCCCCGTTCCGCTTACCCTTTTGTTTCTTTTCACACCCTTTTCTCGCCGGCACCTCCACTTCTTCATAAATTAGCTGCTTACGTACGTTTTCCTCCGAGTGCTCATCACCGTCTTCGTGCTACTCTTCCTCCAGTTCTGTCTGAGAAGCCTCATTTTCTGCCACCGGGGTGTGAACAAGGACAATATTATGTGTAAGTGGGTTTTTGCACAACCTCTTGATATGGCCAAATTCGCCACAACGTTTGCATTTCCTTTTCCTAGCTCCCAGCCTTGAACGTTTATCGGTGGAGGCTTCGATCCTTAGCTTTCTAGGCCTCCCAGGTGGCCTCCTAAGAACTGGTGGTTGAAGTTTGAACCCTGGATCGACAATCTCCCAACCATTTTCATTGGCCATAGGTGGTATGTTTTCTGCATAAGTTGCAGCAAACTTGTCCACGTAGAAATAGTTGTCGACATAGTTCTCTATTTCAGGTTTGCTACCTCTAAGCTTTAAGATGAAGTAAATTGCATAGTGACATGGTAGACCAGTAATCTTCCACTGCCTGCATGAACAAGTCTTGTTTCCAATGTCTACAGTGTACCTCCGTTCACTTCCATGCTTGTATCCTGCATAAACCTCAGCCAATGGTCTGGAACTTCTAACCATCCTCATCTTTATCGTTCTCATTGCCCTAGTTCTTGCATTCAGTAACATAACCACCTTTGGAACTATTTTATGGCCTAAAAATTTTCTTGCACAAATTATTTGCCTTAAATCTATCTTCACCATTATGCACTGTCTTATTGCATCCAACAAAATAACAATTCCAAGTGTCTTCATGCCCAAAATCTTATCATTGAAACTCTCTGCCAAATTATTGCAAACAAAATCCACATTGCTTAACTCACCAAACTCGCTTCTGGCCCATAGCTTGGTGTGATGTTCTTCAAGGTATTTTTTCACCTTTGGCACTACATACATGTTCTGCAAGTAAGTATGATGCGTGCTTGGGGTGTATGTGTATGGTGATCGCCACAAGTCCTCTTCAAAGATCTTTCCTTTGAACTTCTTCGTGAAGTTAGTAGCAAGGTGCCGCATGCATTCCCTATGCTTAACCCTAGGAAACACAGCATCAACAACATTCTCAAGACCCTCGCATGCACCGGTGTGTATCACCAAGCCTTCAGGGTGACCAATTACTTCCCGTAGTCTCTGCATGAACCATGTCCAGCTTTCATTTGATTCACCCTCAAGAACAACATAAGCTACGGGTAGAAGCCAATTATGCGCGTCCAAAGCACAAGCAGAAGCAACATGTCCCCTGAACTTCCCTATTAAAGAAGTTGCGCCTATTGCGAAGTATGGCCTGCAGCCATCTAGGAAGCCCTTCCAGCATGCCTTCAGGAAGACAAAACATCTCTTGAAGCATATCTTCTCTGTCTGCTTATACCTGACCCCCTCGAGACCTTTTCTCTTCCTTTCACAACCTCGTAATCGATGTCAACAACACTACAGGTGATGTTATCTCTACCTGAGCTTTGAAACTATACAACATATGAAAACTATCATTCCACTTGCCTTGAATGAAGTTTAGAGCCATCTCCTTCCCATCAAAGATTCTGTGGTAAGGAATCAGAATGTTAAACTTTTTGCTAATCTTTGCTCTGAGTTTAGCAGGTCCAATGTTATGATCCTGCCTCACCTAGTCAAGTACAGTAGCAGCAATCCACTTGGTAGTCGCCGGTCTAATTTTATCACTTAAATAAGTATTAGGGCAGTTGTGTTTCTTCGTGTTTACTTTGATATGCATTTGATAAGAATCCAAATAATTTAGAGCTAGTTATCAGCAGAACAAATATGAGAAAGACTGAAACTAAATGTAGCTATTGCAACCTGAAATAGGTGTCCACCCTGCATTGGAGATGCATGTAATCTCCATTTACACACATTACGTTTCCTACAGTGCACCCTAAATCTCTTTTGGTCGCTCTTTTCAATGATAAATTCGAACCCAACTCTGATTTCATAGGTTGCAACTGCATATCTGCAGTCCTCCACATTATCAAAGACAATCACCTCATCAATTGTAGGATTGTCCCTGTAAAAGTGTATTACTAGCATGTCCTCGTCGTCATCGTCATATCTACATCCCATTTCCACATCTTCACATTCCTCTTCCTCATCAGTCCCATAGTCAGGCTCAAAGTTCAAATCAACCAAATATTCCCTACTCTCCATCCTATCAGGGTCAACAGCCACGTCTGGATATGCTTTCTCATCATCATCCGCACCGCCACACATTTCAATGCCTTCATGCTCGCTTGACAAAGCATCATGCTCAAGGAAAAGCTGTACAGACGTTCTGCGGTTACCAACACATATCCTAGCCATCACCACGGTACTAGAAACGCTAATTGGTGTATGCAGAAAAGGAATCACAGTTCTTACCCTTCAATGTGGATGCATGGCACCTTCTCCGGGCTCCATACCTCCAAAGCTCTGCACCCCGCATCCCCTTCCCCTGTTTCATTATCCTCTGTGCTCTCCAGACTTGAAGGAGATTCCGTGCTCTCCAGCCACGCAGGACCCATCCTTGTTCTCAAGCCTCGCATGATCCATCTCCGAGCGGGATCCAGATCACCAGCGTTGTTGGGCCCCTAACCCAATGGCCGACTCTGGGTTTTTGTTTCCAGACGCGCATGGGCGATGGACGGTGGCAAGGAGACATGGCATGGAGGGGAGGGAGGGGATGTGAGGGGATGGCAGGGAGGGGAGGGTGGGAGGACGACGGCCCAAGGGGATGACAAGAGCGGTGCACGACTAAGTAGAGTGGCAGCGGCAGGAGCAGAGGAGCGGAGTGGAGCGGAGCTGGTTGCGACAAAGCATGGAAAATTGCACAATGATGTGTTGGTGGGCGGCACCAGCCCTCGAACCTAGGACGCACGAAGGAGGTGGGCCCGCCAGTCAGAAAACATGCCACCTGTCAGCGCACTATGCATGGTAGCACTTCACGGAATTTTTTAGCAGGTCCCACATGTCAGACTATTTGATCAAAACTTGCATGAAGTGCATGGTTGGTTCACGCGCTAGTTTCTAAAAAAAGCCCGTTGATCCAAACTTGAAGTGGTAGTTACGCTTCTTCTCCCTCGTCTCCTCGTAGTGGCAGTTCCACTTAGTCTCCCTCGTCTGTTCTCCTCTTCTTCTTCTCCTTGTAGTGATAGTTCTTCTTTCTTCCTCGATCAAAACATTCCCGCACATAAGCCATGGCCAGTAGTCAGATGAAGAGGAACTGGTCCGATCTCCCGGCCGACCCACTTCGCAAGATTGCCGACTACTTGCTGGAGAAAGAGGAGTACGTCGACACCTATGCTGCTTGTCGGGAAGTCTGCACCGATTGGCGCCGCACTTTAAAGGTGCCAGAATTCCATCTCAACAACTGGATCATGATAGATCACACACTTCCATACGTTGGCGACTTCACCTTCCTCAACCTCGCCACTGGTCGTTGCTTCAGGACAAATCTAATGGACGTCCATCGTAGGTTCACATTCACATCCGATATTTATTGGTATTTTCCATTGTAAACATCTTAGTGCTAACTGATGCCCTCTTCTTCCAAAAGATTCTACTCCGTCGGTGTTTGTCATGGCGTCATCGTGCTTGCTCAGAGGGTGGAGCCGTACCAGATTCGGCTTCTGAATCCAATCACTCATAAGTCTAGCACTGAGTTTCAAGCACACATACAATCTGATCTTCTGCAATCTTTCATCGTGACGAAGTCCCCGACAATGGTGTTCGTTTGCACTGATTATCTAGATCATATTGCATGGGCCGATGAGAGCACCCCAACAGGGCGAATCAATGAATCATTTGGAGAAGGGTTGTATTCGCCACCTCCTGCTACGCTTATGGACTGCATGACAGCATTCTTTGGGAAGTATATGCATTACTTGAGAATGGAGACATCTTGTCGACCAACATCTAGTTAGAGCAGCGCGCGAGCACTGTCACGATGGCCAAAATAATTTCAGCCCAGTCTTTGAACAGGTACATGGAACTTACAAATTTTACCTTGTGGAGTCAGATGGTGATCTGCTTCTTATGTTGAATGGGGATTTCACCAAAGGGCAACCGCCGCCGCGACAACCGCCGAAACTGGGGTATTTAGCCCCTCTAAGGCAGGCCATGAAGCTCTACTTGAAGGCCGGTCTCCCATTGCCCTGCCAGGCGGATGATTTCCCTGAATGTGCTAAATCGGCCGCGGCGGCGACGGCGGTGTCATCAGTGCCAGATGCGGCAAGCAGGGCCAAGAGAGTGATGTGGAGAAATCGCGCGGCGGCATTACGGCATGCTCTAGGCAGTGGGAACAAGGTACATATCAAATCGTTCAAGAGAGCATGCCGTCGAGGGTACACACCCTCGAACAGGGCAGCGCCAAGGTCTAGGAACTCTCGCATCCACGCTTCGGCGCGGACTACCTTACCGCAGTGGGGGAGGCTGGGAACACGTAGTCTGCGGCAAAGACGCTCCATCCTACGCATCGACCAAGTGTCTACACTCAGCATGCTTGATTGTTCGACAGCCGGAGCCGGCGGAGGGTATCAGCTCAACCCCGGAATTCAGGTTCGAGTTCTGGCAGGCGACGAGGATGCTTTCTAGCAGCCTCTTTGGGGCCTTGAATGCCATGTACCGATTCCAGAACCTCCTCCATGTGGATGATGACCGGGTGTTTCCAGCAAAGCTGTCGCCCTGCCCTGCTTGGAATTTTTACCTCGTACATCTTAGGAACGGCGTCAGGATCTTTCAACCACGCCTTTACCTTGATGACCCATCTGTCGCTCGGTGGCACGATTTCCACCAGCTCGCCGCCAAGGCTAATGACGACCTGCTTGAGGGCCTCCGGCTCCCAAGCATCCAATGGGAGGCCGTCAAAGCCGTGTTTGGAGAAGAAATGAAGCTGTCCCAAGCGATCGTCCCACCCACAGGCACGATGCCAATGCATGTAGCTCATTTTCTCCCTGCAGCACTCGAAAGAACGGGAATAATGCAGAACACGCTCGATGTTTGAGCTGTGCTCGAATTGGACGAAAAAATCAAATGGCGGCACGGATACCTCAATCTTGACCTCATTTCGTCTGATCCCAAAATGAGACATGAAAGCCGATAGCAACTCTGCCGGCGACACGGCGGGACAAACGCCCAGCATGTTGGCCATGAGAGCATGGTCGTCGAACTGCTGTGCCAGGGCTACCATGCCTAGGGTGCACGGCAGCACGCAACTTCCCGAGGCCGGTCGCCGGCCTAGATTGCCCGATGGGACGTGCTCCGCCATGCGAGAAGGACTAGCTAGAGGCGAGATATTAGTCTGGGGACGCGAAGCTCTGATACGGCGGACAATGCGACAGCGATGGCTGTGAGCTTCGATTAGAGGCGTGTGAGGTTGACCAGACATGGTGGGGACGCAAATTAGAGCAAGTGCAAGCTCCGATCTGAAACGAGCAGCCGGAGCTGAGCAAATGTTATGGGGAGGGTAGCAGGGGAGAATACCAGAGCAGTGCAAACAAATAGATCTGGTCCACGCAGGGGTAAGCTAGTCCACGACCGCAAAAGATAACGGGGAATACTGACAGGGCTGGCCAAGAAGAGTTGACCTAACGGCGGTATTTGAGTTCAATCGTTTTTCGTCTAGTTCAAACGACCGTTTGGCCTTTAGATTTGTATTCACCCCCATTTGGCCCTTCTGGACAATTGGCGATTCTACTACGGCCCCTCTGCGCGATTGATGACAACTCGGGTACCGGGATGCACTCGCCCATGAAGTTTGGTACCGCAAATGAACGTTCCTTCGATTTCCGGCGTGATGCCCGCAAGTGCCTTCATGTATGTCGAGGAGGATGGCCCTTCCATCCCCATTGGAGATGCAGCGTTGAAGGACTTCTGTTTTCCTACGCTTGTACAATTCACTATTGATGAGGACGAATTCCTTGGATTGTCGTGCTATGTGACATGCATCAATGGGGTCATCTGGCAGCCTTTTGCCAAGCAGGTATGTAATGTATGGCTGTATCTAGGATGGCTCGATCATCATGACCTCCATGGGGCCTTTGAGTCCTGTGTCTGGCTCCATGTTGTCGAGTGCCATGGGCTCGCTGGGTGGCGTAACCCCTGAGTCCTTTGTCATGCTAGATTTATGCTCTAGAGCCTTTGGCTTGATGGAGCGCTCGCAGATGCGCTCTAGAAATACTCCAGGTGGCACTTGGGCACAAGTGGAGCCAATGTTGGCCGACGTGTCGCATCTCACAGCCTTCGTAGTCCCCCTCGAGTGGGTCGTAGAGGTTGCGGTAGGCGATCATGTTGTCGCTGAGAGTGTTGCACTCGTTCATTGTTTGGTTGACCACTAGTTTGGAGTCACCATAGATGACGAGTTGCTTGGCGCCGCAGGCTTTTGCCATACGCATCCCGTGGAGCAAGGCCTCATATTCAGCTTCATTGTTGGAGTCTATGAACTGCATTCGCAGAAGATACCTCATCTTGTCACCTTGAGGCGATGTCAGGATGACGCCTGCGCCAGCTCCTTCCTTGCGCTTGGACCCATCGAAGTGCATTGTCCATAGGTAGGACATGTCTGGCTTGTCAGGGAGCTGGTTCTCCATCCAGTGCATGAGGAAGTCCGGGAGAACTTGCGACTTGATTGCGTCACGCTTCTCGTATGTGATGTCTCATGGAGACAGTTCTATTCCCCAGAGCACGACTCGTCCAGTGGCGTCGGGATTATTGAGTATGTGCCCAAGTGGCGCGTCGTTGATCACTAGGAATGGATGCTCTTGGAAGTAGTGACGCAGTCGCCTGGCTATCATTAAGACGCCATACGTCAGCCTATGATAGTGCGGGTATCGCTGTTTTGTTGGTGTGAGTACCTCGCTGAGGTAGTAAACTGGGCGTTGCACCCTGTGGACTTTATTTTCTTCGGCTCGCTCCACTACAAGAACAGTGCTGACCACCTAGTTGGTGGCTGAGATGTATAGCAACAGCGGCTCCTTTTCTTGAGGTGTTACCAACACTGGCGAGGTGGACAGTAGACGCTTGAGGTCTTCGAATGCTTCTTGTGCTTCGTTTGTCCACTCAAATTTGTTAGCTTTGCGAAGAAGTTGGTAGAAGGGCAATGCCTTTTTGCCCATTCGACTGATGAACCGACTGAGCACCGTGATTCACCCAGCCAACTGCTGGACGCCTTTTACGTTCTTCGGCTTCTCCATGGACAATATGGCCTTTATTTTCTTTGGGTTGGCCTTGATCTCTCTCGCGGAGATGAGATACCCGAGCAGTTTCCCAGATGGTACGCCGAAGGTGCATTTATCCGGATTTAGCTTGATCCGGTAGCCATCGAGGTTATCAAAGGTCTTGCGGAGATCGTGGAGTAACGAGGCTTCCTCCTTGGTTTTGATGATGCTGTCGTCGACATAGACTTGGATGTTGTGACCAAGTTGGCTCTTGAGGCAGGCCTGCATGCACCGCTGATAGGTGGGTCCTGTGTTTTTCAGCCCAAAAGGCATTGTTGTGTAGCAGAAGACACCAAAGGGTGTTATGAACATCGTTTTCTCCTAGTCCTCTTCCTTCATTTGAATCTGACGGTAGCCTGAATAGGTGTTGAGGAAGCAGAGGCGCTTGCATCCCGTAGTGGAGTCGATTGTTTGATCGATCCACGACAACGGGAAGTGATCTTTTGGGTAATGCTTGTTCAGGGAGGCGAAGTCCATGCACATCCATAGGATATCCATGTACTTTTTAGGAACAAGCACCGGATTTGCGACCCAGGTGCTTTACTTGATCTCGTGTATGAATTTAGCGTCGAGGATTCTGTTGACTTCCATACCGACCGCTTTTGCCCTTGGTTCAGCCAGTCGCCGTATTGTTTGTTTTTCTGGACTTGCGTCTGGATTCACGTTGAGTGAGTGCTCAGCGAATTCCCTAGGAACTCCTGGCATATCCGCTGGACACTAGGCGAAGATTTCCTAGTGCTCACAGAGGAATTCGACGAGCACGAGTTCCTATGCAGGGCTCAGTTGTTGGCGACGAGGGCCATCTTTGTCGGGTCCGTTGGGTGGACCTAGAATTTCTTGGTGTTTACCGACGTGTCGAAGGATTGGTCAGGTGAGCTTGGCTTGCTTGGGGGAGACAGACTATTGTCTATCGACTCCTTTAGCCTCGCTAGTTCCTCTTGCATGCCAAAAGACTGGGAGATTCTGTTGAATTCCCTATCGCAGCTGTCGGACCTCTCAAAGCTTCTGTTGATTGTGATAATGCCATTTGGGACCGCCATCTTCATCTGCAGATAGGCATAGTGTGGCACAGCCATGAACCTCGCGAACGTGACACGTCTGAGGATGTAGTGGTATTGAGAGGGCCAGTCGACAACTTCAAAGTCGATGCGCTCTCGCTGAAAGTTTTGTGGCGTGCCAAAGATGACGTCGAGGTTGATCTTGCCTAGGGGGTATATGCCCTTCCCTAGGACGATGTTGTGGAACATCGTGTCTCAAACTTCCAGACATGTCAGAGAGATCCTCATTGCGCGCAAGGTACTTGTGAACATGAGGTTGATGCCGCTTCCGCCGTCCATGAACGCGTGACTCATCTCTAAGCCTCCAATCCGACCCTCAAGCACCAGGGGACAGTGGCCTAGGCAAGGAACTTGACACAGGTGGTCGCTCTTGTCGAAGGTAATGCAGGACTCGCTGCCACTGAGGTACTCAGTGGTGGAGGGCGGAGAGTTCATCTCCAGATTGACTTGGTGAGTGATTAATTTCTACACTCGATTTGAGGGGCGACCCTTTTGGATCATGCCCATCTTCCCAAGTGGTCGGGGGTATGGCTCGCCTCCATGGTTCTAGACTGGTGCAGCCGCATGTGGTGGTGGACCTGGTGGTGGTGGAGGAGCTCCATGTGCCACAGTGCCCGGGGCGGCTCAATAGTCTTGGTTAATCGCGCCGCGATTCATCTGGGCCAGGCCTTCGTGGAGCTTGAGGAACTCGCGGAAGTCCTTTAGGAGGTGGCTAGACTTTTTCATGCCGTTGTGCTTGTCGATGTAGAAGTGCACGTTGCACGGTCCGGATAGTTTGTCCTGGATGGATGTTGCGGGTGCCTCATCGCGAGTGCGGCGCTGCCACACTTGCACAGTCTTTCCGCTGTCGTGGTATCCACTACTGTGATACCCGCTATTGTGGTTGTCATCATGTTTGTCGGCGTAGCCGGCTGCAACTATGTCAACCTCTTCGCGGTCCTCGTAACTGCGCATTCGACGTTTTCCTCGATGATCGCGTCCGTGGCCGAGGTCATCATCATCATCAGAGTGGACACGGTTTTTCACCGAGTCCTCTCGATTGGCCCACCTATTTTCGATCTCCATCAGGTGGTCGATTGTCTTGGGCTTCGAGCAGCCCAGATCCTCCCTGAGATCTGTTCGGCGTATGCCGTTATTAAACGCGTCGATTGCACGATCCTCAGAGATGTCCTCTGTAGAGTTTTTTTATGATGGACCACCTCTGGATATACAAGCGTAGCGGCTCGCCCGTATTTTGGTAGCAGCCACGTAACTCTTCGATTGACGCGGGCCTCTTGTAAGTGCCCTTGAAGTTGCGCACCAAGCTGTAAACCAGCTCTTCCCAGCTGTGAATGGATCCGCGCAGGAGATTGTTGAGCCACGCACGGGCGACACCTTGTAGTTGTAGCTGGAGGCATTGCATCGCCGTGCTCGTGGTTCCTCCGTGTAGCCTGACGGAGGAGAGGTGATCCTCCAGCCAGATCTTTAGGTCCTGCAGGCCATCGAATTTCAGGTTCTCTGATGGGAGTTTAAACCCTTTAGGCATTCGCTTCTGACTGATGGCTCTGCTGAAGCAGCTAGCGCCGCAGAATTCTGTCCCGTCATCTTCCGAGTTAGTCAAATGGGCATGCCTCACGCGCATCTTGTCGACCTTACGCTGTGTGATGTCATCACGTGCGTCGTAGTCACGGTTGTGCCGCCGTGAGCGGCGACGTTGAGACAAGTCGTGGCTATCGTGCTGGAGGAGGGTGAAGAATAGCGTTTGGCCAGAGGCTTGTTCTTCTTCGGCTCCGTCATTGGATCCTTGATGAGGGTGGCTTCAACTAGCCCTAAGCCTGTGATCATAGATCCGTGCATAGCAGCTCTCGGATCTCCAGCCGGAGACGGGTTGTTAAGGAGGTACATGGTGGCTTCCGTCACCGCCACCTGCAGTGTCCTTGGGAGCACATTGCCCCGCGTATCCACCATCATAGACGAGAAGTCGAGGACTCACATGGCCTCTTCTCGATCCTTGTCGATGAGGTGGGCTAGTCGAGAGCGCCTCTTGGCGGCCACGTGGTCATTGCCCTTGGAGGAGGATCCTCCCATGGAAGACAGCTGAGCCCGCCGAAGGCTCGACTCGTCCGTCACCTTTCTGCGCGCATTGAGTTGCGTGATTACTTGTTGTTGGTGCTTGTATTCTTCCTTGAGCATCCAATGGTAACCCATCAGCATGTCCTACGATGAGTTTGGGGGCAGGGGATTACCCCACAGAGCTTCTCGACAGCGGGCCCACTCGTTGTGATTGAGCTTGATCAGCACACGCTCTTCAGTGTGCTCATTCGCCATGAGATGCGGGTCTCCTTCCATCCCATTGTTGGTGGGTGCACCGTTGACAGGACCACCGTTCACGACTGGGATGTCGCCGTTGGACGGACCAGTGCCGACATTTTCGCAATTGACAGTGTTGTCGCCTGTGTTGATGACGACGCACATGTAGTGATTAGGGAAGCTGTTGCTTCCACAGATTTCAGATCCAGAGCCATAGGCCCCGTCTTCAGTGGCTAGATCGCCCAGATCGGATCGGCAACTTCTGTTGCTGATCGCGTTCCTGACTATTGTCGGCACGTTGAGCTTGCTCAAGGTACCGATCGGCGGTGGAAACTACGATGCTAGAGCGATCGTGGAAACCGTGGGCTGGTCAGGGAGGTGAAGTGTGCCTAGCTGACCAACTTGGAAGCGTAAGCTCCTGATCGCCAGTCCGATCCCTTCGCCCACGGACTCGAAAGCCGGGCGAGTGGCCGGCATGTGGATGGTGAAGTCGAAGGCACCAAAGAGGAGGTGAATCTCTGCTATTGCAGGTTTGTAGATCGTGGTTGACAGGGCCGAAGAAGCTGCGACATCAGCACTCCTAGTTCCCAGAGACGACGCTAATTGACGAGGGTTAAACTCACCAATGCCCATTGTTATGGACTTGGGTTTTGGAGAAGGAGGGAGCGTTGGAGGCTTCAATCGGCTAGCAAACAAGAACACATGGACACAAGGTTTACCCAAGTTCAGGCCTCGTAGAGGCCCCTACTCCTGCTTGTCTACTCTTGGAATTATCGAAGGAGTCCAAAGTTACAGAGGTGCGCAGATGTAATATAGCGAGGTTCTGGAAACTAGGGTTGTGATTGTCCTCCTCGCCACCCTTCCTAGCCTTTATATACATAGTCTAGGTCTCAGGTAGCAGGTCGAGTTGGTTACAAGTTAGGGCTTGTCCCTTTAAACTTTCTATCTTAAGCTTGTCTTGTGCCGCAAGCGGTCGTAGTCTCCATAGGTCACCCGAATCCAAAATTGGGCCTTGGTAATACCGTGGGCTTCTGCCAGATCAGGCAGTATATACCAAGCTCGAGTACCCGTAAGGTATGCCCACGTCAACTAGTTGAGATGGTGGAAATATGGTTGAGGAAGTTCTCTCCGGTTGTTTTTCTTGTGAGTGTGTTAAGTGTGGAAAGAGAGAGAGAGATAAACGTCTCTCTATTACGGATATGAATTATCTCTCTCCCAGAGTCCCTCCTGTGTCGACAACTCACACATGCATGTGTGTGAGTAAGCTGATAGTGTGCTTGCTTGATCAATGGATCAGCTCGAGTTGAGATATTTATTGACTTCATCCTTTTATTGGTATCTTATTGGGTGAAACTTATCCCTATGGTTGATTATGTGGTACTAAAACCTTTTAATTTAAAAAAACATATATTTCATTTCGTGAAATTTGCCCCATTCATTTAAATTTCTCAATGATGGAATCTGAATAGTGCACTTTACTATTCATGGCTGAGAGCACTCATATTAACATTAATTTCTTTTCTTTCTTTTGTTTGCTATTTTGTTTGTAGGTACAAGAAGTTTGAAAGAAGATCAAGAATATTTAGATTCGGGTTAGCTAGGAATTATTTTATGGTTTTCCCTTTTATTAATTTTGTAATCTTTAATTCTTCTTCTTGTAAGAATAATGTAATGTATTCATTTGTTCAATAAAGTTTACTTTTCTTGTACATATAATTATATCTGTTGTATGTCTTTTTTACTTATGCATGACCTCATATATTATTATGGAATAAAAAATAGAATAATAATTTCTAAGTATTTGGTTATATCCATTTGTTATAATGTTTTAAATTTTCTTTTACTTGAATAATTATTCATTAATGTATCACTCAATATTTCATACTAATTATTTATGCACTCTTTTGAAAACAATAAAGTGTTAAATGCTTTTAGTTTAAAATCTTTTCAAAATTAATTAAAATTTTAATATGAATTTAAGTTATTCTCCCAAAATCATTGACATTCCTAGAGATCATGTCAAAATTTATAGCATTCACCAGAATGAGCTAATTCCTATCCCAATCTAGTGAAAGAAACTCTGATCTCTCCAGGGTTTTAGTTTGCGAAATATTTACCCCACTTTATAGATGAATACATGCAAATGGACATATTCCTATTTCTACCCTTTGTTGGTTCTTAAACGCTGGGATGTTACAGTCTCCCCCCTTAAAGAAAACTTCATCCTGAAGTTGTACTGATGTGTAGCTGAATAGCTCTGGATAAGCTACACATAATTCTTCCTCCTTCTCCCATGTTGCTTCTCGCTCAGGGTGATGTTTGCACTTTGCAGCACTTTATAGCTCTATTACTTAACACTTTCCAGTTATGTTCCAAATTCTTGGATGTTTTCTCGACATAGGTCAAATCTGCTTGCAATTCTATATCTTGATGTGTGATCGCACATGGAAAACTTGTGAACTTGAGCCAATCTCTTTGGTAACTCCAAAGCATAAGATACTATTATATTATGACTCAGTATCTTGAATGACCCAATGTATCTTGGACTTAGCTTTCCTTTTACTCTGAATCTTTTGACTCCTTTCATTGGACTAACCTTAAGATATACCATATCTTCGAATTTGGATGCCATGATCTTCGACTTTGGTCTGCATAACTCATTTGATGACTTTGAGCTATCTTTAGTCGATCTCTGATGATATTGATAATGTCTTTCTTATCTTTGATGTAATTTGGTGCAAAGTCTTTGTTACTTAGAGGTTCATACCAACATATTGGCGATCTACACTTTTGACCATAAACTACCTCATATGGTGCTGCCTTCAGACTAATTTGATAGCCGTTGTTATAGGAAATTTTTTCCAATGGTAGATGATGTTCCCACAAACCTCCAAAATCGAAGGCACATTCCCTAAGAATATCTTCTAAGATTTGGTTAGTTCTTCAGTCTGACCTCCGGTCTCTGGATGATAAGCTGTATTGAAATCTAGTTTCGATCCAAGTGCTTCATGTAATTGCTTCCAAAATGCTGAAATAAACATAGACCCTCTATCAGATATAATCTTCTTCGGTACTCCATGCTTACTAATAATATCTTTGACATATATATACTAGATTCTCAGCATTGTCCTTTTGATTCACCGAAATGAAGTGTGCACTTTGGTAAATCTGTCCACTACTACCCATATCATATCTTTTCGCTTATGAGTCATTGGTAATCTGGTGATGAAATCCATACCAATCTCCTCCCATTTCCATTCTAGAATCTCTAGCCATTGTTTTAGTGGTCCTACTAGACTTTGATGCTAAGCCTTCACTCTCTCGCAAGTATGGCATTCAAACACATATTTTTCAATATCTCTCTTCATATTGTTCCAACAAAATAGTTCCTTGAGATCCATGTACATCTTGCTACTTCGCGAATGAATTGATTATGGTGTTTTGTGGGCTTCTCGAAGTATTATCTCCCTGAATTCTGGTACATCTGGCACATAGATTCTGTTTCGGAACCATAGAGAACTATAGTTACCCAAGTGGAAAATTGATGATTGACCTTTGGATATCCTTTTCATTCCCTCAACGATTAAATGATCATCCTGTTGTTGCCGAAATATTTCATTGCGAACGTCAATGTATGCTTCTGAAACTATTCTCATAGTAGCTAAACCTCCAAGATACTCTGTTTTGATAAACTATATCTCTAACCTTTCCAAATCCATTTGTAGTTCCTTTGGCAATTCTCTATTTATTGGTTGAGTATCCGTGCTCTTCCGACTTAAAGGATCTGCTACTATATTGGCTTTACCTGGAGTATTGTTGGGGGGATACCCCCAGGTAGGGTCACGCCGGGGTATAAAGGCCAAGTTAGCCGAGGTTCGGCAAGGTCAAAGTGGATGCTGGCCGGGTCACCTCGAGGCAGGCCGAATCATGGGGTAACCCGGACCGGGGGGCGTTCGCCTAACGAAGTCTCATCCGACTTAAGCAGTAAGTCGGAAGTGCATGTTTTACTTATACGCAGGAACAGGTGTGGCCGGATCAACCACGATCCAGGCTATATCTAGCTTCCAGGAGAAGGAAGGAATCTCGTTGGTCAAAAGAAGCCCCGGTACGCACTACCTGAGCGAAGCAAGCAAGGACAGGACCACCGGGGTGTGGCCGACAAGGGTGACGACGCCCATGTCGGGTGACGCAGGCGCCGCAGATGCTCACGTAGCTAAAGCATGAGTGACGCGGGGGAAAAGCACCCTGGTCGGCTTGCTACTTTGGGGGGAAGCATATTCTTAGGAATATGCTTCCACATATGCTCTAGGCAGAGCTCGAGCTCCCTCTATAAAAGAGGGGCTAGGGTTTCAGTAGAAGGTGTGGGTTGATCTCTAGTCGATTGGGTTTTCTCTATTGGTGCTAGGGTTTTAGGTGCTATCTGTGGGTGAGAGTAAGAGAGCTCCTTCTTCCTCCTCTCGCCAATACAGCTCAAGGAGCACTTGTAATCTCAGAGACAGAGCAATATAAACATCTATGTGGAGAATAACTTCACTATCCCTTCCTGGATTCCCCTAGCATGTATTAGTCCCCACATTTAGCCTATCCATGGCATCTGCCGTGACACCACCACGACAGTTGGCGCCCACCGTGGGGCTAACGGCGCTAGCAGGGGTCAAGATCCGGACGGGAAACATCATCGGCACCGGTGAACGCATCGTCTCCGGGCTCGTTCAGCGCTTTGGAGCGTTGGACTTCGTCAGTGACAACGCTGGCTGCTTCGGCACGCGCCTTCTTCCGCGCAATGGCCCCTTCGTCAGGCTCGGCGCGCACAAGGTCTACGTTGCTATGGACGTCTCATGTGTTCATCCGCGTCACGTCGTCGACGCGGGGGAGCCTCCCCTCACCGTGGTCCCCGGGACGCGTATCGCTCGCTCCCCGGACCATGCAGAGGTGATGATGACTGCGCCAGGTGCGGGCGCGAGCAATGATCCGGCGCCAAATCCGGAGGTAACGCCTAAGGCACTGAAGAAAGGTAGAGGTCCTCCACTAGAGAGGCCAGAGAACGTGTTGAGGGAAGCAATGGATAGCTTGGCAAACCCTGTAGTAGCAGCGATAGATCCGGCTCGAGCGCAGGCCGAGCTGGAAGAAACTAGGCAGAAAATATTAGAGGGCGCAAAGAAAATAGCCACGGCTTAGCAGTCGTTGAATATGACGCTGCGTGAGTACGCAAAGGCAAACAAAGTTGATACTGTAAAAGTGAAGGGAAGAAATCTCATGAGCGAGATGAACAGAGAGGGTGATACTGGAATTGAGGTATCAGAAAACTGTTTGTCCGTGGGGCTGCCGAGGTACAGTACCCCGGCAAAGAACCTCAGAGCAGCGGATGCAGCTGCATCCGAGTTGGAGGGTCTGACGGGTGAAGCCCGGCAAAGACAACAAGATAGGGTTAACGAGCTGGTTCGGATTGCGAACATGCAAAACGAGGAACTGCTCAGGGCTAACCGGGAGAAAGCAGGAGCCTCCAAGATCGTCCATTCGGCGGTCGGTAACCCGGAGAAATCCGCTGGAGCCGCATCGTCTCCTCATGGTGGTCCAAGGAGAGAAGAGGTGGTAACCTCGGCCAGACAGAACAAACAGATCGTCCCGTATGACCCAACGCGGGCAGGGAAAGGAAAAGAAGCTTAGAAAAATGATGATCGACAGAGTGTGAGCCGAGGTAAAGCTGACCGAGGTAACCGTGACCAAGGCAATGCCGGTCAAGGGAACGTTGTCAACGGCAATGCCGGACAGCGAAACTCAGTTGGAGCAGGACAACCGCAACAGCCGAATATCCCAAGGCAAGAGCAAAGTGCCGGCCGAGGTATGCAACAGAAAGGCGCTCCAATAGAGCAAGACAGGTATAATGATGGAGACTCGGAAATGGCAAACGCGGGATACCCAAGGATGGACTATCATGTGATAGGGTCAAGAGTGGGAAGCAGGGATTTGCTACCGGATGATGCCAGGTTGAAACTGGATCGACTGTATAGGTCGGAACAGATCGAATGTCAAGGTCCACCGGGTCCTGCCTGTTTTGGACCCCGGATCATGAAGGAGCCACCGGTACCGAACTTTCAGCTACCCAGGGGCACGGAGACGTATGAAGGCAGTACAAAGCCGGAGGATTGGCTGATAAATTATGCTATGGCTGTGAAAATTGCCACTAGCAACCTGAGATGGGCTGTACGATATGTACCCCAGATGTTGGAAGGCCCGGCAAGGGTATGGCTGAACAATTTGCCACCAGGAAGCATCAACTGCTGGATAGATTTCGAGGAGATGTTCATCAGCAATTTTTCGAGTACGTATCAGAGGCCAAATAGGCCACATACCCTAGCTATGTGCAAGCAAAGGCCAAATGAGACGGATCGGGAGTTTTTAACCCGGTGGTGCACTGTGAGAAATTCATGTGAGGGCGTGATAGAATCACAGGCCATAGCATGGTTTGCACAAGGGTGCAGGTATGGAAGCGAGCTGTGGATGAAGTTGCAAAGGAAAATGCCAACTACTTTGGCAGAGATGATCCGGATTGCAGATTCGTATGCTCTGGGTGATCCGACTCAACCTAGGCTTGTATCAAACGAGTCAAACGATGAGTACTATCAGAGAGATGGGGCCGGATCATCCCGAAGGAACGACTACAGAGGAAAAAGGAGAGATGATAGACCGGATCATCGGTATGGTTTGCACCAAGTTGCAGCTGTGAATCAAGATCAGCCTGGAGCAGGGAGCAGTCAACGCCAAAAAACTGGAGGGCAGTGGACTCCGAGAAATGATGGCAAGAAAACTTGGACACCAGAGCAAAAGATGCAGTGGCAAGAAAGGAAAGACCGTCCGAGGTATACTTATGAGTCGATGTTGGACCAGCCGTGTAAGTTTCACACCCCAAATCCGAACAACCCAACGGGTCATACGACGAGGCAATGTGAGTGGATGCGCAAGATCGAACAAGGTGGTTCGGGGAATGCTCAGGCACCCCGAAATGATCAGCCGCGGCAGGAGTTACCCCGGCAGCAACTGCTCTCCAGAGCGAACACGCAACAACTAATGTTGCCTCCCCCTCCGCCGATGTATGATAACAATGAGAGAAGGGATGCAGTGCATCAGGTAGAAAATCAGCATCAACCGGATCAGAGGTACCCCGGAAATGAGGGGAGAAACGAGTACAGGGAGCACCATCAGAGCTATTGTGTGTTCACCACTGAGGAAACCGATAGAAAAAGCTTGCAGCGTAGGCATATGGACGTGAATGCAGTGATGCCTGCAGTGACGAGGTACATGCCTTGGTCCGATCAGGAAATTACCTGGAGCATAAAGGATCATCCCAAGCTTATGCCAAGCCCTGGTTCGTATGCATTGGTGCTAGACCCGACGTTCATTGGGCCTAGCATTAATGTTAGGTTCTCAAAGGTACTGATCGACAATGGCAGCGACATTAACATCATGTATGCGGACACAATGCGCAAGTTGGGCATCTCGGAGAACATGCTACAGCCCACGAGGACAACTTTCCATGGTATTGTGCCCGGTATTTCTTGCGAGCCAATAGGCAAAGTCCGGGTTGACGTGTTGTTCGGCATAAGAGACAATTGCCGAACTGAAAATTTGGAGTTCGAGGTGGTGAACTTGGAAAGCGCTCACCACGCATTACTCGGAAGGCCAGCCCTGAGCAAGTTCATGGCAAGCTGTCATGTTAGCTACTTGAAGATGAAGTTGCCCAGACCAAATGGGGTGATTACCATTACGGGGGATTTCTAACGTTCCATGGAGTGTGCGTCGGCCGGGTCAAACTTAGCAGAGTCACTTGTGATTGCGCAGGAAAAAAGGAAAATTCAAGAGGTGGCGGCATTGGCTCAGTCCGCGCAGTAGTATATGCCGGCGCTGAGTAACCCGCATGGAAGTGTCTCTTTCCAGGCCACGAAAGATACCAAGAAGGTTCCTGTTGATGACATGTTCCCAGAGCGCATCGTAACAATTGGTGCCGGGTTAAGTGATAAATAGGAAAGCGA
This sequence comes from Avena eriantha, assembly GCA_910589775.1. Taxonomy (NCBI): domain Eukaryota; kingdom Viridiplantae; phylum Streptophyta; class Magnoliopsida; order Poales; family Poaceae; genus Avena; species Avena eriantha. The sequence goes on along the minus strand of OU342744.1, from coordinate 233,103,201 downwards.
GCTCATCAGCTTCCTCCGTGAGAATCGGAACATTTTTGCTTGGTCCACACAGGACTTGCAAGGTGTTCCGAGGGAGTTGGCCGAGCACTCTTTGAATGTGAGACCCGGAGCTAAGACGGTGAAGCAACCTCTTTGCCGCTTCGCCGAAGATAGGAGGAAAGTCATTGGGGATGAGATAGCTCGATTGCTAGCTGCAGGATTTATCATGGAGGTTCTTTACCCAGATTGGCTATCTAATCCGGTGCTGGTGGAAAAGAAGAAGGATGACCCGAACGTGGTAGTGGTTTGGCGCATGTGTATTGATTACACGAACCTGAACAAGGCGTGTCCGAAAGATCCATTGTCGCTGCCAAGAATAGATCAGGTCATAGACTCAACTGCTGGATGTGAACTATTGTCATTCATTGATGCATATTCTGGTTTCCACCAGATACCTCTTAATCCGGATGATCAAATAAAGACTGCATTTATTACCCTGTATGGGGCATATTGCTATCGCACCATTCCGTTTGGTTTACGTAATGCAGGGGCAACGTACCAAAGATGTATGCAAAAATGTTTGCACGACCAAATAGGTCAAAATGTATAGGTGTACGTGGATGATGTGGTTATCAAGACCAAGGAAAGCAAAACGCTCCTTGACGATATCAGGCAAACGTTTGCGAACCTAAGGAGGTTCCGGATGAAGCTTAACCCGGAGAAATGCACCTTCGGTGTCCCGGCTGGAAAATTGCTTGGTTTTCTGGTTTCCGGCCGAGGTATTGAGGTTAATCCAACCAAAATCCGGGCCATTGAACGAATGGAACTGCCGAAGTGTCTTAACGGTGTCCAGAAGTTCACAGGTTGCCTGGCCTCATTAAGTCGGTTTTTATGTCGGTTGGGAGAGAAGGCGTTGCCTCTTTACCAACTCATGAAAAAGTCGGAAAAATTCGTTTGGATGCCACAGGCCGATGAAGCCTTTACCCACCTGAAGAAGATGTTAGCCATGGCACCAGTGCTAGCCTCACCACTATCAAAGGAGCCAATGTTTCTCTATATAGCCACAACCAACCGAGTTGTAAGTGCAGTGATAGTGGTGAAGCGCGACGAGGAAGGTAAGTCGGTGCAAAGGCCAGTGTATTACTTGAGCGAGGTGTTGTCAGCCTCAAAGCAGAACTATCCACACTACCAAAAGGTGGCACATGGCGTGTACATGGCCGCTAAGAAGTTAAAGAATTACTTTGAGGAACATCCTATCCGGGTCATATGTGAGGCCCCCATATCCGAGATAATGAGTAACAAGGATGCGAGCAGCAGAATTGCAAAATGGGCAATTGAGCTAGCTCCTTATGCTCCGCAATATGACAGAACAGAGGCCATCAAATCTCAAGCTGTGGTGGACTTTTTCATGGATTGGGCCGAGGTGCAATACGAACCGCCACTTCTAGCCCTGAACTATTGGCGAATGCACTTTGACGGATCAAAGGCCAAAACCGGGCTAGGTGCCAGAGTTGTACTCACCTCGCCAAAGAAGGACCAGTTGAAATATGTGCTGCAGATCCATTTCACCGCATCAAACAACGTCGCTGAGTATGAAGCACTTGTGCATGGGCTTAAGGTAGCAAAAGAAATTGGGATACGATGGATCATATGCTTTGGCGACTCGGATTTGGTGGTGCAGCAAGTGTCAGGAGTGTGGGACGCCCTGGATCCAAACATGGCACTGTACATATTTCATGTGCAGAAGATATCTGGTTACTTTGAGGGATGCGAATTTCAACATGTACCCCGGGTGGAAAATGAGGCTGCCGACATGCTATCGAAGCTCGGGTCAACCCGACAAGCAATTCCACCGGGTGTAGCATTAGAGCACCTCAGGAAACCATCCATCAGGCCATCCCAAGAATCCGAGTCAATCTATGTCCCGGGGGACACAGAATCCGGAGCTGTGCCCATGGACATTGACATGGGAAGCGTTGCGCGAAACCCGGGGACTGCCTCGGCAAACCCGGGGACTGCTTCGCAAGACCCGGGGACTGCACAGCGTGATCCGGTTGAAATTATGCCGGTGGATCAGATGGAGATATACGAGGATGTGTTCCCTGTGCGGACAATACCGGCTTGGGCACTATCTATATTTCAATTCCTGAAAGATGGGACGTTACCCACGGAGGAAGTGCTGTCCAGGCAAACACAGAGGAGGGAAAAGGCTTACACGATCATCAATTCCGAACTATACAAAAGGAGTGTGACCAATGTCCTCCAGAGATGTTTTGACCCGGAAGAAGGGCTTGAAATCATCCGAGATATACATCAGGGGGAATGCGGGCATCACGCCTCATCCCGAGCCTTGGTAGCAAAAGCTTTCCGGCACGGATTCTATTGGCCAAATGCCTTAGAGCAAGCGGAAGATCTGGTGAGAAAATGTAATGGTTGTCAGAGGTATGCTACCAAGATACATATGCCAATGTCGGAACTCAAGACCATACCAATCACTTGGCCATTTGCCGTATGGTGCTTGGATATGGTTGGCCTGTTCAAACCACCAAGGGGAAATATGACTCACATTCTGGTAATGGTGGACAAGTTTATGAAGTGGAATGAGGTAAAGCCTATAAGAAAATGTGATGGAGCTATAGCCGTAACATTTCTCAAAGATATCATCTTGAGGTACGGTTATCTTCAAAGTATCATAACTGACAATGCCACAAATTTTGTGGAAGGAGCATTTGCTCGTTTCTGCCGGGATAAGAGGATCCGGCTGGACGTAGCCTCGGTAGCCCACCCCGCATCAAACGGGCAAGTGGAAGGATCCAACGGATTAGTATTATCCGGGATAAAACCCCGGCTCATTGAGCCACTGCAAAGATCAGCGGGGTGCTGGATAGAAGAACTACCAGCGGTACTGTGGAGTTTAAGAACAACTCCGAATCGATCAACAGGCTATACGCCGTTCTTCTGGTATATGGGGCAGAAGCTGTATTACCAGCCGACATAGGGCATGATTCGCCTAGGGTCACCCAATACACAGAAGCCGAAGTGCAAGAAGCCCGGCAAACTGATGTTGATCTGCTGGAAGAAGCGAGAGAACTGGCACTGTCCATATCTGCCATATATCAGCAAAATCTCCGACGCTATCATAGCCGGAAAGTGTGCCCCCGAGTCTTTCGGGAAGACGATTTGGTGCTCCAGTTAGTACAACGTACTACTAGCATGCATAAGTTATCCCCCCATGGGAAGGGCCGTTCATCGTGATCAAAGCTTTGCACAATGATTCTTACTATCTTATAGATGCAAAGCCACAGGAAAAGAACAAGGCAGACAGGTCCGGAGAGGAATCCAAGCGACCATGGAATATAGCTCTACTCCGTCCTTTCTACACTTAGCTAAGAAGTGTATGTATCCGAGTCATCTCATGTGTCGGTATGTATGTCGGCAATGAGTTTATCAATGAAATGTTGGCACCTCGAGCAGTAACTCGGGGTCTGCCTTAATAATATTTGTTGTCTCTTGTGCGTTAGCTGGAATAAGTTATTCTACTTAACTCGGATTAGTAATGTGTGAGCACCAAGAACCCAACTCTTCGACTTGCTGCTGTCCAACAAGAATTGGCTTCATGGCAAGCAAGAGAACAAGTTTGGAACTGCGTAGCACCTGAAAAACGACTAAGGAAAAGAATTTATTCGAGCCAACGTTTGTTTTTCGGACTAACCCAGTATTTATTTTCAAGTTATTATGCAGTTTTATTTTTTAGCTAAGTCTAAAAGTTTCCCAGTATTGTGAAGACAATTTTTGAAGCTCGGATTCGTAAGTCATAAAACCGAATCAGGGTAGACACGAACCGAGCCAAGAGATTGAACGAACAAGAAAAAGAAACTCAGGGACTACGCCCAAGTTAATCTGGCATAAGAACTCAGTAGCAAAATATCACATGTGTTTAGAATACAACTCCATCCGGCATACCGGGGATCTGATAAATTTTCAAGTTTTTTCGTTCAAGGAGCAGCAGGAGGAACTTCGGCATCATCTTCACCGCCTTCAATATCCGAGGCATCATCGTCTCCTTCACCGTCCGAGCTACCCTCATCATCCTCGACCTCTTCGTCCGCAGCGGATTCCAAGAAGCTCGGCCCATCAACCCATTCATGAATGGGAGCATATTCGATGAGGCTATGGGCGCAAGCCTGGCGCCGAGCTACCCACTCTGGGTCATTGGTCCATCTGGATCCTGTGCGCAGACGTGTCAAGAGGTTGAGATCGATTTTTTCATACCACGTGAGTATGTGGTGAAGAATGGTATCAGCTGCGGCACGTCCAGCGGACTCTCTCCAGAGGTCAAGCTGAGTCTCGGTTTCCATTAACTTCTCAATGAGAAGTGTGGTGGTTTCCGGGGCTGCTTCGCCGGGCCAGAAGGTGTTGACGATGCGAGTTGCAGCGCCGAGGATGTCCTTGCCGTAGTTTTTGATGAGCTCCACGCGAGCTGACAAGCTGACCAATAGATCCTCCAGATCATAAGGAATCCCTTCAACATCAGAAGTGGCCAGAGTACCCCTCTGTCGACGGAAGTTGGCAACTGCTGCGCTCGCAATAGGAGTGCCCTCTGGAAATTTGCCTAGAAGCGAGGCAAAGGAGGAAGGTCAAGAAAAGACATATGACGTAACCCGAAGAGGTAGGTCAGAAAAGGGAAAGGAACTTAAGTGATATATGGCTAAGGACCCGGGTCAGCTCCTTAGTGTAGTCATCGCGTCTCTTCCGAAGCTGCTCAAGCTCAGCGTTCGCCGACTCAAGCTAGATGCCGGATTCCTTGAGAAGATCCCGGTCCGTGGCGATCTGGAGGTTGAGGCATTCGCGCTCTTCTATGTAGTTCTGACCAGCCTTTTGAAGTTCGGATTGGTGCTGGGCCTTCATCTTCTCCATCTCTGCCTTGAGCTTGGCAATCTCAGCGTCCTTGCTTCGGAGGAGGGCGAGCTCGTCATCTTTCTTCTTTAGCTCGGCTTGGTGCTGCCCTGCTTGTTCGAGAAAATGCAGCATCATATCAGGCATGGGCACACTATCTTCAAGCGATGCTGAAATAGTGTGTTGGCCCGGCAGAGCCGAGGTATGAATGTTGGCCGAGCCAAGGAGAAAAAGAAGTGGAAAGCACTGCAAGGCCGGACAGAACTGACTTACCCTTAATCTGCTCCAGATTTTTCTGCATGATAATGTTCTCAGCCTCCACCCCAGCTGCAGAAACCGAATGATGAGATTAGTTCGCCAAAGGAAGATGAAGAAAAAGCGAGAAGTGATAAGGAAGAAATTTACCCCTCTTCTCGTATTCTGCGATAAGTGCGGCCTTCTTGGCACGTAGCAGCTTATGGGTATCCAGCAAGCGTTGGAATTCCGCACTCCGGCGATTGGTGGTCACCTGAAAGGGATACAGAAACACAAATTAGCTCGATGTTTATTCGAAGTGTACTAAAATGCGGGCCAAGTGGAACTTAACCCGGCTCTAGGTGTGTGCATATTCGTAGTGTACTAAAATCCGGGCAAAGTGGAACTTAACCCGGATCTAGGTGTGTGCATATTCGAAGGGTACTAAAATCTGGGCCAAGTGGAACTTAACCCGGCTCTAGGTGTGTACATATTCGAAGTACTAAAATCCGGGCCAAGTGGAACATAACCCGGCTCTAGGTGTGTGCATATTCGAAGTGTACTAAAATCCAGGCCAAGTGGAACTTAACCCGGCTCTAGGTGTGTGCAAATTCGAAGTGTACTAAAATCCGGGCCAAGTGGAACTTAACCTGGCTCTAGGTGTGTGCATATTCGAAGTGTACTAAAATACGGGCCAAGTGGAACTTAACCCGGCTCTAGCTATGTGCATATTCGAAGTGTACTAAAATCCAGGCCAAGTGGAACTTAACCCGACTCTAGCTGTGTGCATATTTGAAGTTCTCATGGAGCTACATTAGTTTTCTAAAGAGCATCCGGCCGAGTAACAAGTTACTCCCCCGAAGGCTCGGGGACTAATGGTTATTATCTACAGCATGTAAAGGGGAAGCGACGTACCTCCATCATACGCCCGGCTAGATTGATTACCTTTGCAGCTGTGTTCATCTGAGCGGAAAACTCGGCGGGGCCGAACTTCTCCGGGAGATCCGTGTCTTGAACCACCTCTGCCTTATTCCAATTCATGACGAATTCAATTAAGCTCGGAGGGTACCGTTCACCGCTGGGCATATGGGGCGCCACCAAGCCCTTTGCATGCGCTTCTGTCCTTTCGATCAAGGCAAGGGCTGGGCTGGTGTGCAGAACCATTTGCTGTGCGTCAGTTGGCTCGGCAGGCGCGTCCTTCGCTGCTGGTACTTTCTTGGGAAGCATTGACACGAGGCTACGCTGCCCGGCTTCGACGGATGGTGGCTTGGTAGTGTCCGGAGCCTTCTTGTCCTTGGTTTGATGGGAAGAGGAAGCCATCGCAGCGGATTTCCCCTTAGGAGCACCCAGAGTGGTTCCTCGCCGAGGTTGAGAAGGCTCGGACGAGGCAAAGGAGCTAGGTGCTGGTGCTCTTGGTGCTGGACTTGGTGCTGCTGCTGATGTTTTTGCAACCGGAGTTGGTGCTGATGCCGGAGTTGGTGTTGGTGCTGGTCTGGTTGCTGTTACTGGAACTGGTGCTGGGGCCGAGGTAGCCTCAGTGGCTGCTAGTTGCGGCATTCCCGAGGTGGTGGATGCCGTCGCCTCGGCCAGGCCGGTCTCCCCCACTCCAAGGTTACCCTCCTCTTGCTGAGGTTGAGTAGAACCCGGAGCGGCCGCAGAACCCTCTGGAATTGGGCTCAGCGGACGTGATTCATCATCACGACGGGGAGAAGGGCTAGGTCAGAGAGGTGAAGAGATGCTAGATCCACTTTGAGGGACCTCCAGCGGAGCCCTGCAAAATCAAATAAGGTCAGAAGAAAAATTACAACGAAGTAAGGAAGAGCAAGTTATAGAAGAAAGAATGACTTACGCATCCGAGGTTTCGGCCTCCTTGGGTTTCCGAGCCCTTCGTGCTGGGGCCTTGCCTGCTGGCTTGGAGGCAGTCTTGTCCCCGGACTTCTTTCGCCTTTTAGTGGGCTGGGAAGGTCCGGAGGAAGAACTTGAGGAAGCCCCGCGCTTCTTCTTCGATGCCACCAGAACAGGTTCGCCAGTAGCGAGGGGAGGATCCTCGTGGATGTGACCACCGGGGTGAGCTGATGGCGGAAAAGAAAAAGAAAGGGGGAAAGCCTCAACAGGTTTAATCACCTCGACATCCGATTCATCTTCATCATCTGGCCAATCTCTAATAGAAGAGGATTTACCCGTGGGTCATTTCGTGGCGTCGGTCATCGGGAGGAACATCTCCTGGTCCGGCTCTTCCTCATCCGGAGTCTCCCGGTCCAGCGCCCACTTAAGGGTCGGATCGGTGCCGTCCTCAAGGGTCTGCTGAAGAAATTGCTGAGCAAAGGAATGAACCAAATAAGTCAAAAATGCAACAATAACCGACATGTAATTAATCCGGGGTAAGTTTGCAGCATGAAACTTACCAAGGGAGGAAGCCTGTCCCGGCAAAAATGCTCAATTCCCCACGTCCACTCAGAGGAGAAGTCCTTATGGGTAGTGAAGAGAGCCTTAACCCGGCGATAAATCTCCGTGTTGCTCAGCTCGAAGGAGGAGGTCCGGTTGGGGTCGCGGCCGAAGCTCATGTGGCACACCTTGTGGGTGCGCTTCTGGAGGGGGGAGATTCGGTTACAAACAAAAGTGATCATTGCATCCTCGTTGCGCAGCCCGAGCTCCTTTAGCTCCGCGAACCTTTTGTTGACCTGGTTGGCCAAGGCCGTGGGCTTCCTCGGAATGGCGTCCCACAGATCCGGGTTAGGTGGACCCGGAGTATAGGGGAGCAGCCGGATTAAGTCTTCGGTGCCTGTGTTCCGGACGTGAAAGAACGTCCGGGCCCACCCTTTGTAGGACTCTAACCCTGTGACCCGGGGGAAAACAGAAAACCTCCGGGGTGAGATGGAAGCCGCTCCGAACTGAGTGAGCCGCTTGTCCTCTGGATCAGTATGGATGTCGGGGATGATGTTGCGATGAAGGCCGAAAAACCGGATCCACAGCTCCTTCGTGGGCCACAGTCCGGTGTAGCCTTCGATCGTAGAAGCAAAGGCAGAGAGAGAAGTAATGGCATTGGCTGGAAGATGGTGCAGCTGGAGCTGGTAGGTACTGAGCCAATCCTAGAAGAAATCGCTCACCGGCAGCCCGAAGCCCCGTTGAAAGTGAGACAAGAACACGACGAATTCCCCCGGATTGGGTGAGGAAGCCAGTTCGGCGGAGGCGAGATGAGCGACGACACCGGCGGGGATGCGTCTGGTCCGGTAGAGCCAGTCCAGGTCGTCCTGGCAGACCCAGGAGCCGGCCCACGGACCGCGGTCCACCGCTGCGGCATCCTCCTCCATCTCCTGTTCAGCAACGATGAGTTCTTCTTCCGTCATCTGGTCCTCGAGGCCCTCGGTGGCGCTAGAGGCGGCGGGGGACAGTGGCCGGGATTGACGAGGACCCGTGGTGAGAGATTTGCGTCGCGGTGGCGGCGACGCAGAGGTGCGATGGAGAAGCCCAGTGGCGACGCTGCTATTTGGTGCACTGGCGGCGGCGCGGTCGCGAGGAAGAAGAAGGAAAAGGGCAACGGGAAAAGGGGCGCAGAGGGAGGAAACTCCTAAGGGACGCGCCCTTCCGCTATTTAACCACTCCCGCCAGGGGTGAGTGGGATCGTGTCCTGCGGGCCGGCCACAGGTAGTGGTCGTGTATCGCCTGTCCGGACAAATCAGAGGGGAGCCACACATGAGGCCACAGAGCGGAGATGATCCTATGACGTGACACTGTGATGCGAGAAACAAGGAGGCAGGCATGACGTGACCCGCGCACAGTGATAACTGACAATTACTCCGGCGGTTACTGTGCAGGCCCTTAAATAAGACGACAAAATGATTACCCTTCACATGGTGTCGTTGTATTGGGAACGGCAGTACCTGAGGAGGTTAGATAGAGGTGTGGGGACTAGCAGGGAAGCTATCGACGGCGTCCGCAGGCGGGATTGGATACAAGCGAGCGTAGCGGGACGCAAGAAGTACCCAGGTTCGGGGCCCTCGTGACGAGGTAAAGCCCCTACTCCTGCTGGATCTGACTATGTGGAGTATACGAACTACAAGTGCTCCTCGAGATATATTCTCTAGCTACTGCCTTAAATGCAATGAGACCAACCCTTTCTACTGAGGCCTTGCCTCTCCTTATATAGGGAGAGAGGCAAAGGTCTCACTGACCAGTCCGACTGGCAGGCCCCACAGGCGGGTCCCAGCCGACTAGTCATCCACAGTGTCCAGTATGGCTTGTCCTGTCGGAGTACGAGCGGTATGACTGTCGTAGGCACAGTGGACGCCGTGCGAGCCTGTCGTCAGCACCGGCCACTGTTCCTGCGTCACCCGCGCAAAGTCTTCGGTATGGCCGGGTAGTTGCCAGTCTTGTCACCATACATGGCGTACCGTGCACTGATACACACGTTGCCCTGTCCCATTGACTGAGTCCGGCTATGTCGCCGTATCCGGCTGCCTCTTGCTGATCCGGCTACCGGGGGATAGCCGGCTTGTCCTGCTCTGCCTGGCTACATCTGGTCAGCCGAACTGTTTCTTATTCGATTGGGGTACCTGGGGATCATCCCCCTGACACATGGGTTAGCGTTTGAGAGAAGGAAACAAGACCCGGATGGAACTATGGTAACCCGGCCAGCAAGTGAAAACTTGGCATGTGCGAAGGGAAAGTAAAACCATGAGGTCCGAGTTAAAGTGGTAACCCGGCCGGTAAGTGAGAACTTGGAATGTGCAAAGGGAACGTTAATCCATATAATCCGAGGTAAAGAGGTAACTCGGAAATAATGACTGGAGCTTGAAATTGAACCTGATGTGGCCTTAGCGGCCAAGGCAGCTAAGCCCGCACCAGCTTCGGGGACTAATGTTGGGGGGATACCCCCGGGTAGGGTCACGCCGGGGTATAAAGGCTAAGTTAGCCGAGGTTCGGCAAGGTCAAAGCGGATGCTGGCCGGGTCACCTCGAGGCAGGCCGAATCACGGGGTAACCCGGACCGGGGGGCGTTCGCCTAACTAAGTCTCATCTGACTTAAGCAGTAAGTCGGAAGTGCATGTTTTACTTGTATGCGGGAACAGGTGTGGCCGGATCAACCACGATCCAGGCTATATCTAGCTTCTAGGAGAAGGAAGGAATCTCGCTGGTCAAAAGAAGCCCTGGTACGCACTACCTGAGCGAAGCAAGCAAGGACAGGACCACCGGGGCATGGCCGACAAGGGTGACGACGCCCATGTCGGCTGACGCAGGCGCCGCAGAGGCTCACGTAGCTAAAGAATGAGTGACGCGGGGGAAAAGCACCCCGGTCGGCTTGCTACTTTGGGGGGAAGCATATTCTTAGGAATATGCTTCCACATATGCCCTAGGCAGAGCCCGAACTCCCTCTACAAAAGAGGGGCTAGGGTTTCAGTAGAAGGTGTGGGTTGATCTCTAGTCGATTGGGTTTTCTCTATTGGTGCTAGGGTTTTAGGTGCTATCTATGGGTGAGAGTAAGAGAGCTCCTTCTTCCTCCTCTCGCCAATACAGCTCAAGGAGCACTTGTAATTTTGGAGACAAAGCAATATAAACATCTGTGTGGAGAATAACTTCACTATCCCTCCCTGGATTCCCCTAGCGTGTATTAGTCCCCACCTTTAGCCTATCCATGGCATCTGTCATGACACCACCACGACAAGTATAGTTGATTGTAAGGTCATAATCGTTAATCAACTCCAACCACCTTTTTGGTCTCATATTCAGTTCCTTCTGATTGAAGAAATAATTAATACTTTTATGAACAATGTATAGTTCACACCTTGCTCCATAAAGAAAGTGCCTCCAGCTCTTCAAAGCTAATACCACTACTGCTAACTCTAAATCGTGTGTTGAATAATTGAATTCATGAGGTTTGAGGTCTCTAGACCCACAAGCAATTACCTTGCAATCTTGCATTAGTACACAACGTAATCCCTCCTTGGATGTATCACATTAAACTGTATAATCCTTTCCGGTTTCGGGTACTGCTAAGATTGGTGTTGTAGTCAACCTAGTCTTCAACTCTTGATAACTGGCTTCACACTTCTCATCCCACACGAATGGAGTATTCTTCCTTAGAAATTTGGTCATTGGTCCAGCTATCTTGGAAAAACCTTCGATGAACCTCCTATAGTAACCTTCCATTCCTAAGAAACCTTTGATTTGTTTAACATTGGTAGGTGCATTCCAATCTTACTCTGATTGAACTTTGGATGGATTTACAACAATTCCATCCTTGTTGATAACATGACCAAGGAGTTCCATTTATCTAACCATAACTCAAATTTATTGAACTTAGCATAGAGCTTATGCTCCCTCAGAATTTGCAATGCTATTCTTAAATGATCAGCATGCTCCTCTTTATCCTTGGAATATATCAGAATATCATCGATGACCACTATGACGAACTTGTCTAGATACAACATAAAAATCTTGTTCATAAAATTCATGAAAATTGCTGGTGCATTAGTTAATCCAAAAGGTACGACCAAGTACTCATGATGTCCATACATTGAGACAAATGCAGTCTTTGGAACATCTTCGGGCTTAATCTTGATTTGAGGATAACCCAATCTAAGATCAATCTTGGAAAATACCCCTACTCCCTTGACTTGATCAAACAAATCATGAATCCTTGGCAAAGGATATTTGTTCTTGATAGTAACATTATTCATATTCCGGTAATCCCACACATCCGCCGACCTCCATCTCTTTTATCAACAAAAATAACTGGAGTACCCCATGGGGATACACTTTTTTGAATAAATCCTTTGCCTGCTAACTCCTCAATTTGTTCTTTAAGCTCCTTCAGCTCTTTAGGACCCAACTTGTATGGTGCTTGAGAAATAGGTGTTGTTCTAGGTATCAGGTCAATAGTGAATTCTATTTCCTGATCAGGTGGCATTCCTGGTAATTCTGCTAGAAAGACATCTATGAATTCATTCACACCGGGATATCCTCCAACTTAACCTCACTCATGGAGTTTAATTGTAGATCCACATCTATATGTGTGTGCCTATCAGCTTGGTAAACTAACCTTCCTCCTCCTGGAGTTTTGAATGAGACAGTCTTGTCTTCACAATTAATCTGTGCTCCATGTTTAGTCATTCAATCCATTTGCAGAACTATTGCTATTCCTTTTAATGGAATCACATAAAGATCCACATAATATGTCTGACCATAGATTGAGATAACTTGGTTTAGCTTAATATATCAAACTATCATGGTTCCCCTGCCATAACTATGGCCATACGATTCTCTAACGGTGCCCTTATAATCACGAACTTATCACAAAATTTCTCAGATATGGATGAAGTAGTTGCATCGGTATCATATAAATTTTTTCCAGGATTGGTGAGTATATTGAGCATACCTATCACTGCTTGTTCAAAATTATCCACCTCCTCCAAGGTTGCGCAATTCAACTTTCTAGTAGGCTTGATCCTCTTGCCATTATTGTATTTTGCATAGTTTCCACCTCTTGCTGGTGGTCCTCCAGTTCTTTTGGAACTTCCTCTCCCTTCCTCGAGGCATCCTCTTCCCGGTTTCTAAGGACAATCAGGCTTCATGTGCCCCTTCTGGCCACAACCATAACATATGATTACTGGCTTCTTCCATGCCCTTTGGACATGCCCCAGAAGTCTACAGTTATTGCATATAATATTTTTCCTAGAATTGAACTGTCATCGGTAATTGTTGTTATTTCTATCGAAAGGCCTATTCCTGGGTTTAAATTCTAGATTAGGTTTAGGCTTGCTTGCTTGTAATCTCTTGGTTTCTTGCTTTGCCCTCTTCCTTCTATCTTCTTGGACATTCTTATAGTCATCTTCAAAGGTAATGGTTGCATCTAGAAACTATTGGAAAGTCTGCTTATTGGAAAGTCTCAATTCCATCTTCACAAACGGATTCAAGCTATGCATGAACTGCTTCTTCCTCTTCTCATTAGTGCTTACCCCATCAGCAACGTAATGAGACAACTGGCTAAACTCCCGAATGAACTTCATGAGACTTGAATAACCTTGTTGCAGCTCCTCAAACTCCCTATGCTTCAGCTCAATAGCACTTTCGTGAACATGATATTCACGGAATCTCTGTTTAAACTCCTCCCAAGTATACTCCCCACCTAGAGGTTGCATTGCTAGCTGATTCTCCCACCAAGAAGCTACCGGTCGAGTTAAAAGATATGTTGCATACCTTAGCTTCTCCTCATCATTGCACCCGACAGTCTTAAGTCTCCTTCCTATATTAGCCAACCAATCTTCAGCATCCATTGGTTCTAGGGCTGATGCAAAACGCAATGACCTTGCATTCTAGAAATCAGAGAGACTCATGCCCCGACGTTTAGGCTCCCTCTGAGTTACAACCTGGCTAATCAGGTCTTGCATGAACTTGTTCTACGACTCCTGCATCATATGCATGTATTGCATGAAATTCTGCTCCATTAGTGGCCTGATTAGTGGTGTAGGTGATTCTCCCTGAGTTCTGGCGTCTTCATTCGCCTTTTCTTTAGCTTCTCGCTCCAAGCGCTGCTGCTCAGACTCGGTTCCTACTGCCATATCCATGACCCCCTAGTCCTGTAACACAAAGAGGATACTCATAATTACATCAGCTCATGCTTTCCGAGCTCGAATTTATGCACAACACTAGTCACACAATGGAAATCAAAATCCAAATAAAAACCAAATATGCATCATATATTATACAATCACATAGTTGATCACTACAAGAATCTGGGTGGTTCATGACGATCTGATATAGTCGTGAGTAGGGGTCAAAACATTGTAGATGGCTAACCGCGATGAATTCTACGACGAAAAAATAGGTCATGGACCTCATGTCATAATTCAATCCATGACGTTTCACGGGCTATCCGTGATGTTCCCCCAATTTCGTCGCGACAAACTGGACTGGCTCGACCTAAGCCCGGTCTTTCATGACGTTTTTATTTCCTCATGAACGATGCCACATGGCGGACGACACCGCGAGATGCCATCAGTGACATTTGCTGATGTCATGTTCGCTATCTACGACGTCATATACTCCGTGATGTTTTTTACCATCACAACATGATTCTGCTATAGCCATTTGCTGACGTCATTGGTTCATTTGCTTATGTCATCCTTCCCATTTTGTCATGCTGGCGAAGACGAATTTTGTTTTCATCATGGCAATAAGATGGCCAGCTTACGCGTGGCCGACCGTCAGGGTGACACGTGGACCAATAGGAAGGAAACACATGGTCCATCTATAGCACGAATTGTGTACCAATAAGAGATGGACACGTATCTCCAATGCATGACGAACTCATTTTGTCAGGGCAGAAGAGATGATGTTTCTGTTTCGTCAAGGATGTTGATGAGTGAAAGTGTCCCATGTCGGCATCTATCAGTGACAGAAATATTACCGTCAACTAAACAAGCATGACGTTTTCATTTACATCGGAGAAGAGTGCTGGCAACTTTTCTAGATTGCACGGTCCAGATCAAAATGACAAAAATTGTAGGGCACATGTTTCAGGGGACATAAATAGGAGCACATAAGTTTCCACCAAAATAAAGAAGAGCCTAACAAGCTTTCAATCACGCCACCAGTTCACTTACGCAATATAGCTAAGAATTGCTGAAGTGATGCATTTATAAGGTCTGCGAAGTTCACAAGTGCTTTCCATGCTTCATTCTTTTCTTCTATCTCCTTCAGCAATGCTGCAATGTGTTTGCCCAATGCCTCATTCACTGCTTTCTCATCCCCAAGTTGTGCTTCAAGGAGAGAGCTGGTTGGTCTTGAAGCACGGATGCTTTCATTAGTGGAAGCAAGGGGTTGATCCTCAATGTCATCTTCTGCAACAGATGGCGCCATCGTGCTTCCAATGGGTGCCTGAAAGTTGTAGAAGAAAACATTAGAAAACTAGCAAGCAAATTCCAAGCACATCTTCATGGAAAAACAGGGTATTGAATTATACAAAGATGACAAAGATGGACCTGTTATAGCTTCTTTCATACTTCCTGCGCTTCCTTCAGGGCTTCTGCCTCTCCATTTGGTTTCTTCGACTGCAACCCCACAATGGCACTGCGCAGTATTGCATTCCCTGCTCTCTGAGCCCCGTGTTGCGCTTCAAGGAGAGTCTTGGTTGGTCTTGAAGAATGGATGCTGATGTCCTACGACAACGCATAGTGCACTGTGTCAGTGGAAGGAGGTTGTTCAGCCTCAGTGATATATTTTGTAGCATTAGGCGCCATCTTGCTTTCCATGGTTGCCTATTGAGTTTTAGGAATAGAATCAAACATTAGAAAAATAGCCAGCAAATTACAAGTTAATCATACTCATTTCAGAGACAAATATGGCATTGAAATTTTGGAAGATGAGAAAGATGAAAAGTATTTTCGAGGGCTTACTATTGCTTTTTTCACACTATGATGGGAGAAGCCTCGACTGTCACAAAAAAACAAGTCACTACGATAAGGGTGTCTATTTCTTGTTTGCCTGTTTATTAGACAACATTCATATACAAAGAGAGAGCATAGAGTATAAGAGGCAGTCCTGGTTAAACACAAATAGGGGAAGTTGGTAGATGAGACTTGACCTGGTTCCTGGGGTCAGTCCAAGAATCAACAAGCTTGCACCACTCTGCATTGTTCATGTGTTCAACAAGAGATATCCTTGTTACTTCATTCAGTGGGAAGGGGTCAAAAAACTGCTTCTTCAGGAGATGCCTTTGAATTCTTGCATGCCTCATTAACTGCTGGTTGCTTGCAACTTGCACCTCTAGTTGTGATACATCCATGACAAACTTTTCTAAAATAAAACATCGTGCATCAGCCTCTGCTTGAACAATAATGAGAAGAAAAGGGTAGTTGAGTCACAGAACATACGAAAACTCTGTCGTAGAACTCTGCTCTGACATCTGACCTCTCCTTGTACTCTTTCCAGCGGGGGAAGATAGGCATACTAGTCCTGACTATTTTTGAACACTCAGTGGCAAACTTGGAAGCAATAGTTCTTCTTGGAGGAATGGCAAATGGAAGATTTCCTCCTTTGGACATGTTCTCACGCTGCTTCGGCATGTTTTTCCCTTAAGACAACTTGAGGATCATCATGTTTAATAGTGTCTTCAGAAGGACGATGGCCAAAATTATCTACAAAGATATAATGTGGAGTTAGTGTTCTACCATATAATAAGTGCCATTCAAACAATATAATGTGCTTTCCTTGGGGAGTTGGTTCCTTGCCTGGGGCAGCTGCTTGCTCGTCTTAGACTGCTGTCTTCCTGCCATGGAGTGCTGCCATGGAGATTTGGGCTACTATGAGCATCAGGATCTGCAAGACTTTGAGTTTCTTGCAAAGAGGTCGCAACACTTGGCGGTCTTGGTGGGCGCAGTGGAGAACTTGGAGGTAGAAGTACTTCTAGCGGATTCCCCTTGGACCTGGTATGTCTCGTACTTTCTACTGAGACAGCCATGCTAGCTAAGATGCACTTCCGAGAAGTTGATCCACCACCAGCAACAATCCTTGTCATGACGACATGTTTCTTCTTATATTTCCTCTTCTCAGTCTACCAATTCAAAGGTAGTTAATTCGGGGTAATAAAAGGTAACAACATATATGGAAAATTAAGTAAGCAAATAATTACAAAAAAGATGAGTAGACAAGTAAGGGGACAACCTGCAACTCATCCTCCTCCTCCTCTTCAGGATAATAGTCAGATCCAGAGCCTTCATCCTTGCTCTTTTTAGGGGAGAATTCAGTGGGAGATGCATAAACAAGGCGCATAACACCCATTTGTTGCATCCACGCATTGTTTCTCGTGATGTTTTCCAGCCATCTTTCTTCCATGGGATGCAATTGTGGTTCTATCATGAAAAAACAACTTCAAGTAAGCTACAAAAAGATAACCTATGATATTGATTGTTCTATACTAATCATAATGTACAACAGTCCACTATGAGGAACTTCTACTCTGAATCTCATATGACAAGACTAACGATGAACCATCCAAAGCAATGCAAGAGACAAGACAATGAACAAGTTGGACAATTCACCAATTGGTTGCAGTAATAAGAAGAGTGGGACAAGTTTACAAAGCCGGGAAATGTTGGATCATGGTTAGCTAATATGCACGGAACGACAATAAAACATAAGTATGATAAGCATCAACAGTGCAATTAAATAGGAAACATAACCTACTGTACTGATTGTTCTATGGAACTCATCATGTGACAACTCACTATGAGTAATTTCTACTATGATCATAAGGCATATGATGAAGCAGTGATACATCAATTTTGCATCATTATTCTATGTCATAATTCAACGTTATTCATTGATATATTTCGTATTGAGAGATGATACTTATGTTATTTCATCTGTTTTTGCATGGTTGATGACTTTTGGAGCATGGACCGCTGCAGTTAGAATTCTGATGGAAAAGGTGTTGTTTGAAGGCAAAATTCGCGAAGATCAGAAAATCCGGGAAAATATACAGAAAATCCTATTTTTCCAGAAGACAAAGGAAGCTAGAAGGGGGCTGGAGCTGGCCACAGGGGGCCCACACCACCCCCTGGCGCGGGCGAGCCTAGGCCGTGCCACCAGGTGGTGTGGCCGCCCTGGTCCACCCCTGGATGTCCCCTCTGGCGTATATATTCTTCCCGAAACCCTAAGACTCGGGGAGCGACCACCGAAAGATTCCGCCGCCTCTGTGGGGCGAAAACACCGAGAGAGAAAGATCTCTCTGGCAGACAAAATTCTGCCGGAGGAATTCCTTCCCAGAGAGGGGAGATCGTCGCCATCAACACCATCATCAAGCTGGACTTCATCGGGATCTTCAGCACCATCATCACCATCATCACCCTCATCACCATCTCCATATTGCTGTAACAATTGTGTTGAATCTTGCATAGTTCATAGGGGAAACTTTCCCGATGTTGATTACTCTTTGTAGTTGATGCTATTGAGTGGAACCATTGAATTATTGTTTATGTTCAGGTTGTTATACATCATTATTCCATCTCTGATCATGATCCATATGATGTCTTGTGAGTAGTTCATTTAGTTCTTGAGGACATGGGAGAAGTCATGTTGTTAGTAGTGGAGTTGCATTGAGAAAGATTCAATAGTTTGATATTTAAGTTGTGGTGTACTTCTTCTAGTGGTGTCATGTGAATGTAGACTACATGACACTTCACCTATATGGGCCTAGGGGAATCCATTGTGTATTTGGCTACTAATCGTAGGGGTTGCCGGAGTGACAGAAACCTGAACCCCCGTTAGGAAACCATTGCACAAGGGACGTAAGGGTTTTAGAGTTTAAAGCTGTGGTTAGGTTTCTACCTTAATTACTTTCTTGTACTTACGGATGTTTGCAAGGGGTATAATCTCAAGTATGTATTAGTCCTAGGAAGGTCGGTACATTAGCACAGGTTCACCCACACAACACTTAGCAAGCTAAATAAGATTAATCAACTATATGAAGCGAAATCACTTGACAGTCTTCCCATGTGTCCTCGAGAACGTTTGGTCATCTTAAGTAATACAACCGGCTTGTCCTTTGCTGCATAAAGGATTGGGCCATTTGCTGCATTTATTCCTACTGTCTTTTATTTACTCGTACTTTATTTACTTGCTTTATCAAAAACCCCTAAAAATCCATTTGCTAAGTATTTGTAGAGAATTCCTGATCCATACCACTAGCCAGCACCTTCTGCTCCTCATTGGGTTCGACACTCTTACTTATCGAAAATACTGCGATACACCCCCTATACTTGTGGGTCATCAAGACTATTTTCTGGGGCCGTTGCCGGGGAGTGAAGCGCTATTGGAGAGTGGAACTGGTAAAGGAAACTTCCACTGTGAGTATTGTTTACTTCTGCTAGTTGCTTTATTTTTGTTATGGATAATTCGCTGAGTTTCTTATTTGGTAATGCTACTACCACTAATAGATGAACCACCACCTACTGAGAATGATGCTTTTAAGATACCTACAAGAATTATTGATCGTGTTATGGATAACTACTATGTTGGGGATGGAACTGTCCATCCCGGTGATCATTTACTCTTTATACACGAATTATGCGGGTTGTTCAAGTGTGCAGGTATTACTACAGATCAAGTTAAGAAGAAGTTATTCTCATTATCACTGAAAGAAAGAGATGAGGAATGGTATAAGCTGTTGAAGAATGGTCAAGCTCTGGAATGGGAGGAAATAGTGCCTCTCTTTTATTCAAAGTTTTATCCTCCTAGTGAGATTCATAAAGATCGGAATCAAATATACAACTTTTGGCCTCTTGATGGAGAGAGTACAGCTCAAGCTTGGGGGAGATTGAAGTTACTAATGCTCAAATGTCCCATTCACGAGCTCCCCAATAATATTATTATCAATAACTTTTATGCAAGGCTCCCTCTACATGACAAGGATTTATTGATGCTTCTTGTGCTGGATCATTCACTCGCATGGAAGAAGGAGCTAAATGGGATCTTCTGGACCGTATTCAAGAAAATGTTGAAGCTTGGGAGAATGAAAAAGGTAGAAAGTCAGGTATAAATTATGATTATGAATGCTTTGAATCTTTTATGGGAACTGATGACTTTCAAAATATTAAAAATGCTTATGGTCTAGACTCGCAAGCTATTGCTTCTTATTTTAAGGCTTTTGCTTCCTTCATTGAAGTGCCTAAAAAGAAGTGGAATAAGTATCATGAACCTTATAAAGATATTGCTAAGAGTGTTCCTACAAGAAATACTGAAGTTTATACTGCTAATCATGTCTTACCTAAACCTTATATTGAGAAAATTCCTTTCCTAGTTAAGATAAAGGAACATTCTATGATAGCTAGTATGTTTAATGAAAGTACAAATAAAGCTGTTGAACCTGATAAACAAATGGTTGATGAACCTATAATAGCAAATGTGAAAAACTTTGTCACTAAATATGAAGAAGAGGGACACACTATCCTTTGTAAGGATACCTCTAATATTGTTTCACAAAGTAGTATTACGAGAGCTAGTATTCCTGTGTTTTCTGTTAGAATAAGTGATTATTGTTATAATGGTCCTTGTCATAGCTATATTGTTAAGTTTATGCATGATACTAAAAGTTACTATGAGAGAGGGAAAAGCGTTCTTATGTATCTCAATAATATCAAGTTTCCTCATTATATGCTGAAAGTTTTTATGTTACACTTGTTTTGCCTTCTTATGCAAGTAACCTCTGGTTTGAAAAACTTGTTTGTTTACAAAATTCCCTTGCATAGGAAGTGGGTTAGACTTAAACGTGTGTATTTTTTTCTTCTTAATGCTCTCTTTCACTTCAATTCATATTCCCGAGTGAGCATCATCAAAATTATCATGCCCATCTTAATGGCTATAAAGAAAGAGCTTTTTGGGAGACAACCCGATTTATTTTTTTATTTTAGTTTGTTTTTGTTTCTTTGAGTCTTGGAAGTTATTACCTCGGTAATAACCTCTCTTTATCCTTTTTGTTTGGTTTTTCTGTCAAGATCAACCTCTAATGAGAGAGAAGTAAGATTTGGGGAAGTTGCTGCCCCGAAACAGATTTTTGTGCTTCACCGTAAAAATTTGTGAGAGATCTCTATATGTCGGATTGAGCTGTAATTTTTTGTGCTTTGCCCCAGGTTGTTATTTAACTTTCATTAGTTTTTCACTTTTTGATTTGAACAACATAAGATTTTCGAAAAAATTGATCTTTACCTGCTGGTCTGGTTTGACAGATTTTGCCACTCTTGCATTTGCTTCTCTATTCGATTTCCTTTTTGAATTCTTTTTGGGTTTTCGGAAGGAGTTGCTATGGTAGCTTATGTTTTGATGGTTTTCAGTTGAAGTTTGAATCAAAAGGTTTTATCACTTCATTTATACTAATGTTGTTGAGAACTGTGTGAAGTTTTGTGTGAAAGAAATTTCCAGGTAGTGGAGATAATGGTGTAATAAGGAAGAGAAGGATTTTATGACTCAAGTAATAAGTGTATGAAGATGAAGATATCGATGTTATTCAAGTTGTGACTCCGGAAGAATCTACTAGATACCAAATTCAGAGACCTGTAGAGTCTATTTTCAAATAGGTAACACTTCTGGTAAGAAAAGTTTCCTGAAAATACAATCCAACTATATTTTTGCAGTTTTTAGCCAATAAGGAAAGTTACGAAGCGAAAGAGGGAGGGAAATAGAGCCAGGGTGGCTCACACAACCCTGTGGCGCGGGCCCACCCCTGGCCGCACTACCAGGTGCTATGTCAACCCTAGACTCCCCCTCCGACTCGTTTTCGCCCAGTACCTTCCTTTTGTTATGAAACTTCGTAATATATAATCCCCCGGATCCCCCGAGGTTCGTATATCGTGTTTTCGTCGTGTTTTTGTTTCGATCGGTTACTACCAGGAACTATCCTTGAAAGCTTAGAAGCACAATGGTGTCTGCCAAGGATAAAGGAAAGGAGCCTATGGAGGAGGATCTCCAAGACCGCGGGAAGGAGAAGGAGATCAAGAGTGAAGGTGAAGAGGAGGAAAAGCACACCGGCACTACCATTGCAAGCATTGGAGTGGTGGCGAACCCTGCCAGGATCAGAAGGACTGCACGGATGTCAATTGGAGGGAAACCTCGACGTCACTGTTTGGCTCCAAGGACACTTTATCCAAGCACCAAGAGTCCCTTCCATACCTTTATCCATAACCATGCAGGAAAAGAAGACTCCAAGAGGGAAGAACAGAAAAAGAATCACAACAGCTGGGATCCACAATCTGACATGATCATGCACCGCGTCGAGCACAACTCGGAGTTGATTCGTACGCTCACCTTCGAGATTGAGGACTTGGGGAAATTGGTCAAGAAAATCATCGAGAGGATACCACCACCACCGAAGGAGTAATTCGTCATCAGGTTTGGCATCCCCTTGGTTTGTTCCAAGCTTGGGGGAGTGTCGCGGTATCACATCACTATCTTCTATATTTTTACCTTTTTAGTAGAGTCATATCATGAATAGAGAAGTGATTATGTAGGATGGTTTGCATTATGGAAGTGTCCCATCTCTCGTTAGATATGTATTCCTTGGTGTGAGTTGCTGCTATGGATTATTAATGAGAAGTTCTTTCATTCACTCTTTTGCATAGCTTATATTAGTTTTCAATTAGTGGTTATATGATTTATCTTGTTGTTAGTATTGGTATCACTTTGGGATCATTGAGTTAATTTAGTTGGCTTTGGCAAACCTGGCTCGGTCAGTAGCAACACTATTTTTGAGAGCTGATTAAAAAAAAGTACTCTAAAGAAATATAATTTCATCATCTTTCTTTCTTGGTTTGCTCATAAGTTTAGTATTCCCTAGTTAAGATCTTTTGTGCTTCCAAGGAAGATTGCATGTTTGTCTTTATCACTTGTATGTTTGTTTGTTTCCTTCAACTCTTATACTTGCTACCCAGCCTTGCTAGCCAAAAACCTGTACTAGGAGGGAATTCTTCTCATGCATCCAATCCTCAAAACCATAACCTATGCCATTTGTGTCCACCATACCTACCTATTAGCACTATTGCTAGTCCAAGTAAATTCTTATTTTATCTACCTACCAAATTAAACTTGTTATGTGAAAATTTGTGATTAAACTCTCATGAACTTGATGGCACACTTTACTTTCTTGCACTTAATAAACTTGAACCATTGTGCTCACCTATGTTGCGTATATGCTTGCGCTTTGTAAGTTGTGAATTAGCAGAACCATGCTGTCATGGGGAACGCTTTCAACATTGCACTGGTACTTTGTACCTAGTTGATATCATGTTCTTTTGTCTATGGCTGTCGTCGGTGTGAAATGAAAGGGGAGCCTGTAAGTCCATGGAGTTATGCATGTGTGTTAGAGAGACGCCCGGGCCGCTGGTCTAATCCATGCTGACATGGTGGAAACCTGCAGCGTAACCATAACGAGCATCTATGAAGCATTCTTCTTATAAAAAAGAGTCCTATATTGAAAAAAAGAGAAAGAAAAAAAATATTATGAAAAGAGGAAAGAGAGAAAAAGCACCATATTCCCATTGTAAATAAGAAGATTGCTGAGATGTTTGTTGTCTGCTTGCCTTGTCATTTTGATATGGGGATTCTTCCGTATCATCGGGCAAGGGGTACCCCGTTGGCGGTTCTCTATGATACACATATGCGTACGATGACAAGAAGTTACCGGTGACTAAACTTGAGTAGCATGAGGAGCAACCCTCGTATTCAAGGGATATGAGATTCTCAATTTACAACTTGTCAATGCATATCATCATATTTGATCACTTTAACCTTAATCACCTAAAGATGCCTATGATAGGGGCAATGAGAGCTCAAAGCTAGTAAGTATCATAATTTTTGGGAGCTCTTTTTGAGACTTGCAATCCCTGCTTCCCTCTGCGAAGGGCCTTTCTTTTAGTTTTTAGTTGAGTCAATAAACCTACTCCCTTCTATCTCAGCAAGTATTTTGAGTTGTTGTGTTTCATTCATTCATATGATGATTTACTCAATCATGTTTCTTTTGTTCCTTGTTTTGCACATTGCTCTTATCTTGGTGAGTACTACTTTGAAAGCTATCATTGAAAAGCCAGTTATTTGTGAACTCCAGCAAATTATCAACTATTCTTCGACCAAGAGCTAAGTTTGCCATTACCAATTATGATTCACTTTATGTATCTTTATTTGTTTCCTTTAACCATTGCAAGTTGATTTATATAATAATGAGTTGTCTTCTATTATGATCTATGTATTTGATGAATGTGATGCTTCTTGTCCGTATTCTTTTATCGACTCTTCCCTCCATAAACATGAGGCCATGTTTATTGAGCTCAGTTTCGCTTGGGGACAAGCAAAGTCTAAGCTTGGGGGGAGTTGATACGTCCATTTTGCATCACTATTCTATGTCATAATTAACCGTTATTCATTGATATATTTCATATTGAGAGGTGATACTTATGTTATTTCATCTTTTTTGCATGGTTGATGACTTTAGAGCATGGACCGCTGCAGTCAGGATTCTGATAGAAAAGGTGCTGTTTGGAGGCAAAATTCGCGAAGATCAGAAATTCGGGAAAATATACGGAAAATCCTATTTTTCCAGAAGACGAAGGAAGCTAGAAGGGGGGCTAGAGATGGACCACAGGGGGCCCACACCAACCCCTGGCGCGGGCCGGCCTAGGCCACGCCACCAGGTGGTGTGGCCGCCCTGGTCCACCCCTGGATGTCCCTTCTGGCGTATATATTCCTCCCGAAACCCTAAGACTCGGGGAGCGACCACCGAAAGATTCCGCCGCCTCTGCAGGGCGAAAACATCGAGAGAGAAAGATCTCTCCGATAGACAAAATTCTGCAGGAGGAATTCCTTCCCAGAGAGGGGAGATCGTCGCCATCAACACCATCATCAAGCTAGACTTCATCGTGATCATCATCATCATCAGCAGCACCATCATCACCATCAGCACCCTCATCACCATCTCCATATTGCTGTAACAATTGTGTTGAATCTTGCATAGTTCATAGGGGAAACTTTCCCGGTGTTGATTACTCTTTGTAGTTGATGCTATTGAGTGGAACCATTGAATTATTGCTTATGTTCAGATTGTTATACATCATTATTCCATCTCTGATCATGATCCGTTTGATGTCTTGTGAGTAGTTCGTTTAGTTCTTGAGGACATGGGAGAAGTCATGTTGTTAGCAGTGGAGTTGTGTTGAGAAATATTCAATAGTTTGATATTTAAGTTGTGGTGTACTTCTTCTAGTGGTGTCATGTGAACGTCGACTACATGACACTTCACCTATATGGGCCTATGGGAATGCATTGTGTATTTGGCTACTAATCATAGGGGTTGCCGGAGTGACAGAAACCTGAACCCCCGTTAGGAAACCATTGCACAAGGGACGTAAGGGTCTTAGAGTTTAAAGTTGTGGTTAGGTTTATACCTTAATTACTTTCTTGTACTTACGGATGTTTGCAAGGGGTATAATCACAAGTATGTATTAGTCCTAGGAATGTCGGTACATTAGAACAGGTTCACCCACACAA
This sequence comes from Avena eriantha, assembly GCA_910589775.1. Classification (NCBI taxonomy): domain Eukaryota; kingdom Viridiplantae; phylum Streptophyta; class Magnoliopsida; order Poales; family Poaceae; genus Avena; species Avena eriantha. The sequence continues at coordinate 233,078,065 of OU342744.1, read as the reverse complement.
CACTTAGCAAGCTAAAGAAGATTAATCAACTATATGAAGCGAAAGCACTTGACAGTCTTCCCATGTGTCCTCGAGAACGTTTGGTCATCTTAAGTAATACAACCGGCTTGTCCTTTGCTACATAAAGGATTGGGCCATTTGCTGCATTTATTCCTACTATCTTTTATTTACTCGTACTTTATTTACTTGCTTTATCAAAAACCCCTAAAAATCCGTTTGCTAAGTATTTGTAGAGAATTCTTGATCCATACCACTAGCCAGCACCTTCTGCTCCTTGTTGGGTTCGACACTCTTACTTATAGAAAATACTGCGATACACCCCCTATACTTGTGGGTCATCAAGCAGCCAAACTAATGCAAAAAAGAAATATAATGCAACCTTTATCACACGCAAACAGATCATAAGATGAAATAGTATACATGCAGTTAAAGAGGATAATCACAATAAAACATAAGGAGGATAAGCAACTATCATGCAAATAAACAAAATATAACTTATGGTGATGATTGTTCTATAGTAATCATCATGTAATAGAGTCCACTATGAGCAATTTAAACTCTGATCAAAAGACATAGGTTGAAGCAGCCAAACCAATGGAACAACCAAGATAATGCAAACTTTATCTGTATGTAAACTGATCATAAGTCGAATACTCGGAATCTCACTTATCAATTGGTTTGTTGGTTGCACTAATAAGAAGGGCAGGATAATTAAACATCTGAAGGATAAGCATCTTTCATGCAATTAAAATAGGCAATTAGACAAGTCATGACATATGATGTTGATTGTTCAATAGTAATCATCATGTAAAACAGACTACTATGAACAATTTATACTCTACTCATCAAACATGTCATGAAGAAGTCAAACTAATGCAACAAACATGATAATACAACCCTGATCACAAGACTTGTAAAATCACAGGCAATTTCACAAGCATAACAAATAAGAGAGATTAACTGCAACAAAATAGGTAAATTGGTGGCATGAACAGGATAATGAACAACATTTCTCATGCAAAGTAAAAAAAGAACATCGAGGATGAGCATGTTTCCTTGCCTGCAGGTTGTAGGGTCTTTTTGATACCGTGTTTCTTGCAGTGACCCGGGGCACGTGGCATCGAGCTGGATGGCGAGGTAGAAGACCTTTTTGACGAGGTGGGTGACAAGGTGGATGAGCCTTGTTAGTGTGGTGATGGTCCTTGTCAGTGAGATGGACGGCGAGGTGGACGACAAGCTAGTGAGCGAGATAGATGGTGAGGTGGATGACGAGCTAGCCGACTTTGTGGGTGAAGTGTACAACGAGGTGGTAGACAAGGCCAGCCGACTATCGGCGAGTTGGACTATCGGCGAGGTTGACGAACATGGTGGAAAACCGGGATGGTGAGGAGGGGCTAGGGTTTGTGATAGGGTGACATAGAGGTTACTACTAGAGGGACGGACAGAGACAAGGGGATTAAAGGCAGAGGGAGGAGGGACGGACAACGGCAAGGGGAAAGGGAGAGGACGGATGGGAGGACGGCACCGAGGGCGGTGGGGAAATTTGGATCTGTCTCATTTCAACGAGGGAATAAAAAGGGTTTCGATTAGATTACGTAAATGACCTTTGCGCGGATGCTTGGGTGGCACTGTGCGGGTGGGGTCAAACGTAATAGCAGCTCGAGCAATTTTCGTTTGCGTAGAAACTCTCTCGCGCTAGCACCAAATTTCGCTTGGGCGGGAGGACCTGACCTGGAAATTTGGGGTTGGTGTCCTGGTCGTCGGATCCATGATGGAGGGTTCAAATAAATTAACCATATTTTAGAAAGTCTTCACTAAAAGGGCCTAGTGAAGAAAACTATAAATTATTAACGAATAAATCTTTAAAAAAGCAATAATGTGGACTACTAGTTTATATTTTTGCTTTATAATGATCTCAAGAGAGGTACAAGTATTTTGTATAATATATTCAAATTTAGATAAGATTCAAAATGCCGTTTTGAACAATGGATTTCTCTAGATTAGGGTTGAACGATGGAATTTTATCCTTATTTTGGTTAGTTTTAGGTCATATCAACACATATGGTAGATATCAATGTTTGAGCCCAAGAAGATGCATCACAGAGACCAAAATACACATAGGAAAAGTAGCTTCCACATCCATGTGTTGCACCACCAGTGTGACAGAAGTTGCATGCATTATCACAAAATCCCTATATGTGTGTGGTCTCATGTAGATATCAATGTGGTTTTGGAAAAGAACACATGCAATGTGGTCATGTAAATGACTAATAGTGGATATATCAATGTGTTTTAGAGAACACATGCATCACTCTAGGGGGATCCATGTGTGTCAGACCAAAAACATCATATAGGAAATAAATAACCAGCTTCCATGTTGCATAGCCAGTGTGTGATAGAAGTTGCATCACAGAATCCACTACTAGCTAGAGTGTGTGTGGCCATGTAGATATATATATAGCAATGTGGTTTAGGAAAAGAACACATGCAATGTCTCTAGGGGTTCGATGTATCAAAAACCATGGTCTCAGAGAAAACAATACATTGGAGAGGTAGCTTCCACATTGCATGTTGCACCGGTGTGACATAAGTTGCATCATAAAATCCACTAGAGCATGTGTGTGGTCATCATGCATATGTAGTGGGTTTGTAAAAGAACACATGCAACATGGTCATGTGGATCAATGACTCTAGTGGATATATATCAATGTGGTTTAGGAAAAGAACACAACATGCAATGACTCTAGGGGATCCATGTGTCAAATTATGGTCACAAAGACCAAAAACACATATATAGCTAGGAAATTAGCTTCCACATTGCATGTCGCACTAGTGTGACAGAAGTTGCATCACAGAATCCACAGGAGTATGTGTGTCATGCATGTTGAGATATCCTGGTTTTGGAAAAGAACACACATGCAATGTGGTCATGTGGATCATTGACTAGTAGTGGATATATATCAATGTGGTTTAATTAGGAAGAGAACACATGCATGACTCTAGGTGTTAGACAAAAAACTAACATATAGGAAATAAATAACCAGCTTCCACATTTGCATGTTGCACCAATGTGTGATAGAAGTTGCATCACAGAATCCACTACTTGAGTGTGTGTGGGCATATATATATACAATGTGGTTTTGGAAAAGAACACATGCAATTTGGATCATGTGGATCAATGGCTCTAGTGGATATCATGTCTGGTTTAGGAAAGAGAACACACATTGCAATGACTCTAGTTGGGGATCCATGTGTCAAACCATGGTCATAGAGACCAAATTAAAACATATAGGAAATAAACAAGCAGCTTCCACATTGCATGTTGCACTAGTGTGATACAACTTGCATCACATAATCCACTGGAGTTTGTGTGGTCATGTAGATATCAATGTGGTATTATTGGAAAAGAACACATGTAATGTGGTCATGTGGATATATCAATGACTCTGGTGGATATCAATGTGGGTTAGGAAAATAACACATGCATGCAATATGACTCTAGGAGATCCATGGTCATAGAGACTAAAAACACATAGGAATTAAAGCAACTTCCACATTGCATGCATGGTTGCACCCGTGTGACATAAGTTGTGCGTCACCACATAATACACTAGAGTATGCATGTGTGTGGTCATGCATGTAGAGATATCATTGTGGTTTTGGAAAAGAACAGTACATATATGCAATGTGGTCATGTGGATCAATGACTATAGTGGATATATATCAATATGTGTGGTTTAGGAAAACAACACACATCATGCAATGTCTCTAGGGGATCCATGTGTCAAATCAAACCATCCATGGTCACAGAGACCAAAAACACATAGGAAAGCAGCTTCCACATATTGCATGCATGTTGCACCAGTGTGACAGAAGTTGCATCACAGAATCCACTATAGTATGTGTGTGGTCATGCATGTATATATCATTGTGGTTTAGGAAAAGAACACATGCAATGTAGTCATGTGGATCAATGACTCTAGTGGATATCAATGTGGTTTTTAGGAAGAGCACACACATGCAATTAATTAATGACTCTAGCAGCTAGGGGATCTATGTGTCAAACCATGCATCATCTCACAGAGACCAAAAAACACATAGAAAGTAGGTTCCACGTTGCATGTTGCACCGGTGTGTGTGAGATAGAAGTTGCATCACAAAATCCACTGGAGTGTGTGTGGTCATGTAGATATATAAATGTGGTTTTGGAAAAAACACGTGCAATGTGGTCATGTGTGGATCAACAACATCTAGTGTGGATATCAATGTGGTTTAGGAAAAGAACACATGCAATGACTCTAGGGGTTCCATGTGGTCACAGACTCCAAACACATAGGAAAAGCAGGTTCCACATTGCATGTTCCACCAGTGTGACAGAAGTTGCATCACAGAGTGTGTGGTCATGTAGATATCAATGTGGTATTGGACGTGTAGTGTGGTCATGTGGATCTATCAACAATGACTCTGGTGGATATATAAATGTGGGTTAGGAAAAGAACACATGCAACATATAATGACTCTAGGAGATCCATGTGTTAAACCATGGTCATAAGGACTAAAAACACATAGTGATGGGGATATGACGGACGGGGTATGCCTAGTAGGACGTTTCGACTGGACCAAGGCCTCTGCGAGTGGGCCTGCAAAACCGCGACTGGAATATGACTGAAAAGGAAGCCTGGCGACAAGAAGCTAGAGGCCTAGAAGCATAGTTAGGCCCAGTCGGATTAGGTCAAATCCTCCGAGTCCTTAACAAATTTGGTTGTATATCTATAAACCCTAGCGAGGCACCCCCTATATAAGCCTCCCTAGGGTACTCTCTGTACTCACGTTCCATCATACACCCCATCGACTCACTGCCTAGCCACCGAGCTCGCCACCCTTGTAACTCACTCGATAATATAATCTATCAGGACTAGGTCTTTACCCTACGGGGGATGAACCTAGGTAAATCCCCGTGTCTTTGCCCTTATCTCGCTCCACAGATGGCTACCCGCTCTTGCCCCAAATCCTTCCAATCGCTACCCCTGATAGCGACTGACGCGGTCATTCCCATGATAGTGGCACCCACCGTGGGGCATGGCAGGTCTGGTCTGAGTTCTACGGCGAGAACCTACTCGCCAATCGATCGACCGATCGCCACCGACCGCATGATCGAAAGAGACAGAATCCTTCAGATCCTGCCCAGCAGCTACATCCTGGCGCCGCGCCTGATATCGCACATCACGGTGATGCTGATCGACACCATCAACCTGTTTGTCGGCTTCATGGACACCGTCGACCCAACGGAGACGATGATCATTGGCAGGTCGCCCCCACGCCATGATCTACTCTCGGAAGGCCAGATCTGCTCCATCAGCAGCCTCGCCTCCGAGTATGTCTTGGCTGCCAGCAACGTGGTCGAGACTGACGCAGCCACTGACAACGCGACCCTCCACGCCGCCGCCGATTTGGCGACCCCTGCCTCGGTTGCCAGATCCATCATCGCCGCATCGCGCGAAGACTCCATCACGTGGGTCTCCAATGCTGAAGATTTCGAGAACCCCTCCATCCTCGGGTTCTTCGACTTTGACTCTGGGTCGGAGTCACCTGGCGACTTCCGTGCCAGATCCAATCGCTTCAACACGATCTACATGGCGGGTAGCACGACTTCCCTGCCAGATCCCTTCTCCATGACGATCCCACCGACCGCGACGACAATGGAGGTCGACCGCCTACAACTAGAGGCAGAGATACGCACAGAGCAAGTCAAGCACGAAAAGTACCGCCTCGAGCGGGAAACAGCACAGGATCTGTCGAGCTACCATCAATGCCGCATCAGGACCCGCCTGAACTCCGAGGTCCAGGGTCACATCCTGAGCTTTGACGACGAGCATGACCACGCTCGTGCGGCCGAGTGTGAGGTCTGCAAGAATGCGCACCTGATGGCAGCAACCGGCGCCACCTAGCGCACTTGCGACCGGACCTCCACCTCCACCCTGCCGCCCGCCTCCTCCAGAGCAGCCACAGATCAGCATCTCACCCCAATCCTGGGACTCAAGTGGGACCCCGCTCTACTCCACCCTGATGGACAATGTCATCGCGGGGCAAGCTGCAGTCGCCAATCCCAACATCACGGGAGAGCGTGCGCTGCAGGTCATGTACGCTCAGGGCCTACTTGCCAGGGCCTTCGAGCAACAAGTCGCGAGAGTCGACCCATGGGGACAAATGTACTCCCGCTCGTTGGGGAGCAAGGTGGCCTCGAGCAGCCATCCAACAATCGCCAATATCCTCAACTGTCCACCGTTCGAGCCCCTGCAGCTCCAACCGAGGGCCACGAATCCCATGTTCTCCACCAATGAGCTGCGACACGCGAACAACACGGTTGCTGCTAACGGTCAGCCGATCAACGTGTGGACCCACATCGTCAACAACCAAGCTTGGCAAGCACGCTAGCCAAATGACTTGAGGCACACCCTCACCAACCACGATGAGCCGGAGCCAAGAGGCTCCCTTAGCCGGGTCGTCCCACGGTGCTTCGAAGCAATGACCCGAGGCAAAAGTACCCTGCCAACTTCAAGGTGCCAAACGATATTGAGAAGTACGACCCAACCTACGACCCAACGGTGTGGATCGACACATACCTCATGGCAATAGGGATCGCTGGCCACACTGACCTCCTCGCCGCTCGCTACCTCCCCGTGATGATGGAGGGAGCCACCTGGCAGTGGATCAACACCCTCCTCGCGGATAGCATCGACTCGTGGGAGGACATGCGAGAGGCCTTCGTTCGGCACTTCGGGGGCTCCTACACGCACTCCACCACCATCGAGGACCTGGAGCGCTGCATCTAGGGACAACGCGAGTCGACCCGCCATTGGGTGTAATGATGGTAGGACTTGTGGATCAAAGCCTTCGGCATTCACTCGATGTCGTGGTGGTGTCACGGTAGATGCCATGTATAGGCTAAAGGTGGGGACTAATACATGCTAGGGGAATCCAGGGAGGGATAGTGAAGTGATTCTCCACACAAGAACTCGTATTGATTTACTTCCAAGGTTACAAGTGCTCCTAGAGCTGTATTGGCGAGAGGAGGAAGAAGGAGCTCTCTTACTCTCACCCACAGATCTCACCTGAAACCCTAGACCACAACAGAATCGTCGAGAGACCAAAACAACCCACCCCTTCAACAGAAGCCCTAGCCCCCCTTTTATAGGGGAGGCTCGGTTTCTGCCTAGGGCATACGTGGAGGCATATTCCTAAGAATATGCCTCCTCCCAAAGTGGTAAGCCGACCGGGTTCTTTTTCCCCCGCGTCACACATGCTTTAGCTACCTGAGCGCGTGACGGTGCCCTCGTCAGCTGAGACGGGCGTCGTCACGCTTGTCGGCCACGCCCTGGTGGTCCTGACCTTGCTCGCTTCGCTCAGGCAGTGCGTACCGGGACTCGTTTTGATCAGCGGGATTCCTTCCTTCTCCTAGAAGCTTGCTGTGACCCGGATGATGGTTCACCCAGCCACACCGTTTCCTGCATACAGGTAAAACATACACTTCCGACTTACCGCTTAAGTCGGATGAGGCCTAGTTAGGCGAACGCCCCTAGGTCCGGATTACCCCGTGATTCGGCCTGCCTTGAGATGACCCGGCCAGCATCTGCTTTGGCCTTGCCGAACCTCGGCTAACTCGGCCTTTATACCCCGGCGTGACCCTACCCGGGGGTATCCCCCTAACATTAGTCCCCGAAGCTGGTGCGGTCTTAGCCGCCTTGGCCGCTAAGGCCACACTAGGTTCCATTTTGTGCCCCTGTCGTTGTTGCCGAGTTACCTCTGTACCTCGAACAGCTTGGATTTACGTTCCCCTAGCACATTGCAAGTTTTCTCTTGCCGGCCAGGTTACCGCAGCTCCATCTGGGTCTTACTTTCTTCTCTCGTATGCTAGCCCATGTGAAGGGTAATCATTATGTCGTCTTATTTTAAGGGACAGTACAGTAACCACCGCAGTAATTGTCAGTTATCACTGTGCGCAGGTCACGTCACGCTTGCCTCCTCGTTTATCGCATCAGTGCGTCACGTCACAGGACTCTCTTCGCCCTGTGGCCTTCCGTGTGGCTCCTGACTGATTGGTCCGAACGGGTAATACACGGCCACAGCATGTGGCCGGTCCACAGGGTGCGATCCCACTCACCCCTGATGGGAGTGGTTAAATTGCGGAGGGGTGCGTCCCTTAGGATTTTTCCCCCTCCGCACCCCTCTGCCCGCTGCTATTCCTCTTCGTCTTCCTCGCGACCGCGACCGCGCCGCCGCCAGCACTGCCAAAAAGTAGCGTCGCCGCCGCACTTCTCCATTGCGCCTCTGCGTCACCGTCACTGTGACGCAAATCTCTCGCTACGGGTCCTCGTCAATCCAAGCCACTGTCCCCCGCCGCCTCTAGCGCCAGCGAGGGCTTCGAGGAGCAGATGGCGGAAGAAGAACTCGCCATTGCTGAGCAAGAGATGGAGGAGGACGCCGCTACTACGGACCGCGGCGCATGGGCCGGCTCCTAGGTCTGCCAGGACGATCTGGAATGGCTCTACCGGACCAAACGTATCCCCGCCGGTGTCGCCGCTCGCCTCGCCTCCGCCGATCTAGCTCCTTCACCCAATCCCGGGGAGTTCGTTGTGTTCCTGTCTCACTTTCAACGGGGCTTCGGACTCCCGGTGAGCGATTTCTTCCATGATTGGCTCAGTACCTACCGTCTCCAGCCGCACCATCTTCCAGCCAACGCCATTACTTCTCTCTCTGCCTTTGCTTCTACAATCGAAGGCTACGCCGGATTATGCCCCACGAAGGAGCTGTGGATCTGGTTTTTCGCCCTTCGTCGCAACGTTATTCCCGACATCCACACTGACCCGGAGGACAAGCGGCTCACTCAGTTTGGGGCGGCCTCCATCTCACCCCGGAGGTTCTCTGTTTTCCCCCGGGTCACAGGGCTAGAATCCTGCAAAGGTTGGGCCCGGACGTTCTTTTACGTCCGGAACACGGGCACCGAAGATTTGATCCAGTTGCTCCCCTATACACCGGGTCCGCTGAACACGGATCTATGGGACACCGTTCCCAGGAAACCTACGGCCCTGGACAACCAAGTGAACAAAAGGTTCGCGGAGCTGAAGGAGCTCGGGTTGCGCAACGAGGATGCAATGATCACTTTCGTGCGCAACCGAATCTCCCCTCTCTAGAAGCGCACCCACAAGGTGTGCCATATGAGCTACGACCGTGATCCCAACCGGACTTCATCTTTCGAACTGAACAACACGGAGATCTTTCGCCGGGTTAAGGCTCTCTTCACCACTCACAAGGACTTCTCCTCTGACTGGACTTGGGGGATTGAGCATTTCTGCCGTGACCGGCTTCCTCCCGCGGTAAGTTTCATGCTGCAAACTTACCCCGGACTAATTACGTGTCTGTTATTGTTGCATTTTTGACTCGTTTGTTTACTCTTTTCCTCAGCTATTCCTTCAGCAGACGCTCGAGGACGGCACCGATCCGACCCTTAAGTGGGCACCGGACCTGGTGACTTCAGACGAGGAGGAGCCGGACCAAGAGATGTTTCTCCCCATGACCGACGCCATGAAACGACCCACGGGTAACTTCTCTTCTGCTAGAGATTGGCCCGATGATGAAGATTACTCGGATATTGAGATAATTGAACCCTTTGAGGCTGTCCCCCTTTCTTTTGCTTTACCGCCATCAGCTCACCCCGGTGGTCATATCCACGAGGATCCTCCCCTCGCTACGGACGAGCCAGTTCCGGTGGCATCGAAGAAAAAGCGCGGGGCTTCCTCAAGCTCTTCCTCCGGACCTTCCCAGCCCATTAGAAGGCAAAAGAAGGCCCCAGCACGAAGGCTCAGAAACCCAGAGCAGCCGAAACTTCGGATGCGTAAGTCCTTCTTTCTTCTGTAACTCGTTCTTCCTTACTTCGTCGTAATTTTTCTTCTGACGTTACTTGATTTCACAAGGCTCCGGTGGAGGTCCCTCAAAGTGGATCCAGTATCTCTTTGCCTCTCCAGCCTAGACCTTCACCCCGTCGTGACGACGAGTCACGTCCGCTGAGCCCTATTCCGGAGAGCTCTGCGGCCGCTCCGAGTCATCCTAGAGCGGGGGGAACCGGCTCAGCCGGAGCAACGGCACCCACCACCTCGGTGACGCCACAACTAGCAGCCACTAAGGCTACCTCGACTTCAGCATCCGTTCCAGTACCAGCAGCCAAACCAGCACCATCTCCAACTCCGGCATCAGCACGCACTCCGGCTGTGAAAACATCAGCACCGGCACCAAGTCCAGCAACGAGAGTACCAGCGCCCAGTTCCTCTGCATCTTCCGAGTCCTCTCAACCTCGGCAGGGAAAAACCGCTGCCACGGCTTCTTCTTCCCAGCAAGCCAAGGGCAAGAAGATTCAAGACGCTGCCAAGGCCAGTGCTGCCGAGCCTGGGCAATGCACCCTTGAGTCCATGCTCCCCAAGAAGACATCCATGGCAAAGGACGCGCCTGCCGAGCCAACCGAAGCCTAGTAGTTGGTTCTGCACACCAGCCCCGCCCTTGCCTTGGTGGAGAGGAAGGAAGCACATGCTAAGGGTTTGGTGACGCCTCATATGCCCATGGGTGAACGGTACCCCCCGAGCCTGATGGAGTTTGTCATGAACTGGAACAAGGCCGAGGTAGTCCATGAATCTGATCAGGTGAATACCACCGCCAAGGCCATTAACCTCGCTGGACGAATGATGGAGGTACGTCGTTTCTCCTTTGCAAATTGTAGATAATAACCATTAGTCCCCGAGCCTCCGGGGGAGTAACTTGTTACTCGGCCGGATGCTCTTTTATAGAACTAACGTAGCTCCATGATAACTTCGAATATGCACACACCGAAAGCCAGGTTAAGTTCCACTTGGCCCGGATTTTAGTACACTTCGAATATGCACACACCTAGAGTCGGGTTAAGTTCCACTTGGCCCGGATTTTAGTACACTTCGAACATGCACACACCTAGAGCCGGGTTAAGTTCCACTTGACCCGGATTTTAGTACACTTCGGACATGCACACACCTAGAGCCAGGTTAAGTTCCACTTGGCCCGGATCTTAGTACACTTCGAACATGCACACACCCAGAGCCGGGTTAAGTTCCACTTGGCCCGGATTTTAGTACACTTCGAATATGCACACATCGAAAGTCGGGTTAAGTTCCACTTGGATTGGATTTTAGTACACTTCTAATATGCACACACCTAGAGCCGGGTTAAGTTCCACTTGGCCCGGATTTTAGTACACTTCGAACATGCACACACCTAGAGCCGGGTTAAGTTCCACTTGGCCCGGATTTTAATACACTTCGAACATGCACTAGGCTGACTTAAGTTTCTGTATCTCTTTTAGGTGACCACCAACCGCCGAAGTGCTGAATTCTAGCGCTTGTTGGATACGCACAAAAATCTTCGCACGAAACAAGCTACACTCATCGCGGAGTACGAGAAAAGGGGTAAATTTCTTTCTTTAACGCCCCTTCATTTCCCTTCCACTTTATTTGCCGAACTGATCTGATTGTTCGGTTTCCGCAGCTGGGGTGGAAGCTGAAAACAAAATAATGCGGAAGAACTTGGAGCAGATCAAGGGTACGTCCTTCTTGTCTGTCTTTACCGTGGTTTCCATCGGCTTTCCTCCTTGGCTCGGCAAACATTCATTCCTCGGCGCTGCCGGGCCAATGCACTATTTCAGCATTGCTTGAAGATAGTGTGCCTGTGCCTGACGTGATGCTGCATTTTCTCGAACAAGCAGGGCAGCACCAAGCCGAACTGAAGAATAAAGATGATGGGCTTGTCCCTCCTCCGGACCAAAGATGATGAGATAGCCAAGCTCAAAGCTGAAATGGCTAAGATGAAGGCGCAGTACCAAACCGAGCTAAAAAGGGCTGGCCGGGATTATACTGAAGAACGTGAGCGCCTCAGGCTCCAAAATGCTAAGGACCATGAACTTCTTCAGGTAGCTGAGGTCAAACTTGAGTCGGCAAATACTGAGCTCGAGCAACTTCGGAAGAGGCGTGATGCTTGCATCAAGGAGTTGACCCGGATTCACAGTCACATCTCACGTAACTTCTTTTTCTTTATCCGCCTTATTTCTCCGGGTTACTTCATATGCCTTGTTTTCTCAACTTTGTCCTTTGCCTTGTTTCCCAGGCCACTTTCTAGAGGGTACTGCCATTGCAAGTGCTGCTGTCGCCAATTTCCGCTGAGAAAGGGGTACTCCGGTCGCTGCTGAGGGTGAGAGCATTCCCTTTGACATGGAGGACCTGTTGGTCAGCCTGTCATCTCGCGTGGAAATTATTAAGAACTACGGCAGGGACCTCCTCGACGTTTCAGTCCGGGTCTTCAACGCCTTCTGGCCCGCCGATGATGCTCCGGAGAGAGTCACATAGCTCGCTGAAAGACTGTCAGAAATTGAGACCCAGCTTGACCTCTGGCGAGAATCCGCTGGACGCGCTGCTGCCGATACCGTCCTTCACCACATTTTGACGTGGTATGAAAAGATAGATCTCAGCCTCCTCACACGCCTGCGCACCAGATCCAAATGGACTGATGACCCGGAGTGGGTAGCTTGGCGCCAGGCTTGCGCCCACAGCCTCATCAAATATGCCCCCATTCATGAATGGACTGAGGGTCCGAGCTTCCTGGAAGTCGCAGGCGAAGAGGAAGTTGAAAATGTTGAAGATGACTCGGGTGAAGACGAAGAGGACACTGCCTCAGATATCGAAGAGGGCGACGATGACGCCAAACTTCCTGTCGCTGCTCCTTAAGTAAAAAACACTTGAAAATTTATGAGATCCCCGGTATGCCGGGTGGAATTGTAGTCCAAACACATGTGATATTTTGCTACTGAGTACTTATGCCTGATTAACTTGGGCGTAGTCCCGAGTTTCTTTTTCTTGTTCGTTCAATCTTTTGGCTCGGATCGTGTCTACCTTGATTCGGTTTTACAACTTACGAATCCGAGCTTGAAAAATTGTCTTAACAATACTAGGAAACTTTTAGACTTAGCTCAAAAATAAAACTGCATAATAACTTGAAAATAAATACAGGGTTAGTCCGAAAAACAAACGTCGGCTCGAATAAATTCTTTTCCTTAGTTGTTTTTCATGTGCTACGCAATTCCAAACTTGTTCTCTTGCTTGCCATGAAGCCAATTCTTGTTGGACAGCAGCAAGTCGAAGAGTTGGGTTTTTGGTGCTCACACATTACTAATCTGAACTAAGTAGAATAACTTACTCCAGCTGATGCACAGAAAATAACAAACATTATTAAGGCAGTCCCCGAGGTACTGCTCGAGGTGCCAACCTTTCATTGATAAGCTCATTGCTGACATACATACCGACATATGAGATAACCCGGATACAATCACTTCTTAGCTAGGTGTAGAAAGGCCGAAGTAGAGCTATGTTCCATGGTCGCTTGGATTCCTCTCCGGACCTGTCCGCCTTGTTCTTTTCCTGTGGCTTTGCATCTATAAGATAGTAAGAATCATTGTGCAATGCTTTGCTCACGATGAACGGCCCTTCCCATGGGGGGATAATTTATGCATTCCAGTAGTACATTGTACCAACCGGAGCACCAGATCGCCTTCCCGAAAGACTCGAGGGCACACTTTCCGGCTATGATAGTGTCGGAGATTTTGCTGATATATGGCGGATCTGGACAGTGCCAGTTCTCTCGCTTCTTCTAGCAGATCAACATCATTTTGCCGGGGTTCTTGCACTTCGGCTTCTGTGTATTGGGTGACCCTAGGCGAATCATGCTCTATGTCGGCTGGTAATACAGCTTCTGCCCCATATACCAGAAAGAACGGCGTATATCCTGTTGATCGATTCGGAGTTGTTCTTAAACTCCACAATACCGCTGGTAGTTCTTCTATCCAGCACCCAACTGATCTTTGCAGCGGCTCAATGAGCCGGGGTTTTATCCTGGATAATACTAATCCGTTGGATCTTTCCACTTGCCCGTTCGATGCGGGGTGGGCTACCGAAGCTACGTCCAGCTGGATCTTTTTATCCCGGCAGAAACGAGTGAATGCTCCTTCCGCAAAATTTGTGCCATTATCAGTTATGATACTGTGTGGATAACCGTACCTCAAGATGATATCTTTGAGAAACGTTACGGCTGTAGCTCCATCACATTTTCTTATAGGCTTTACCTCAATCCACTTCGTAAACTTGTCCACCATTACTAGAATGTGAGTCATATTTCCCCTTGCTGGCTTGAACGGTCCAACCATATCCAAGCACCATACAGCAAATGGCCAAGTGATTGGGATGGTCTTGAGTTCCGACATTGGCATATGTGTCTTGGTAGCGTACCTCTGACAACCATTACATTTTCTCACCAGATCTTCTGCTTGCTCTAAGGCATTTGGCCAATAGAATCCGTGTCGGAAAGCTTTTGCTACGAAGGCTCGGGATGAGGCGTGATGCCCGCATTCCCCCTGATATATATCTCGGATGATTTCAAGCCCTTCTTCCGGGTCAACACACCACTGGAGGACATTGGTCACACTTCTTTTGTATAACTCGGAATTGATGGTCGTGTAGGCCTTTGCCCTCCTCTGTGTTTGCCTGGACAGCACCTCCTCACTAGGTAATGTACCATCTTTTAGGAATTGAAATATCGGCAGTGCCCAAGCTGGTATTGGCCGCATGGGGAACACGTCCTCGTCAATCTCCATCTGATCCACCGACATAACTTCAACCGGACCATGCTGAGCAGTCCCCGGGTCTTGCGAAGCAGTCCCCGGGTTTTGCGGAGCAGCCCCCGGGTTTTGCGCACCACTTCCTGTGTCAACGTCCATGGGCACAGCTCCGGATTCTGTGTCCTCCGGGACGTAGATTGACTCGGACTCCGGGGATGGCCTGATGGATGGTTTCTTGAGGTGCTCTAATGCTACACCCGGTGGAATTGCTTGTCTGGTTGACCCGAGCTTCGACAGCATGTCGGCAGCCTCATTTTCCACCCGGGGTACATGATGAAATTCGCATCCCTCAAAGTAACCAGAAATCTTCTGCACATGAAATCTGTATAGTGCCATGTTTGGATCAAGTGCATCCCACACTCCGGACACTTGCTGTACCACCAAATCCGAGTCGGCAAAGCATATGATCCGACGTATTCCAATCTCTTTTTCTACCTTGAGCCCATGCACAAGTGCTTCATACTCAGCGACATTGTTTGATGCGGTGAAGTGGATCTGCAGCACATATTTCAACTGGTCCTTCTTCGGCGATGTGAGTACAACCCCGTCACCTAGCCCGGTTTTGGTCTTTGATCCGTCAAAGTGCATTCGCCAATAGTTCGGATCCAGAAGCGGTGGTTCGTACTGCACCTCAGCCCAGTCCACAAAAAAGTCCGCCACAGCCTGAGACTTGATGGCTTCTCTCCGGTCATATTGCGGAGCATAAGGAGTTAGCTCAATTGCCCATTTTGCAATTCTGCCGCTTGCATCCTTGTTACTCATTATCTCGGATATGGGGGCTCACATATGACCCGGATGGGATGCTCCTCAAAGTAGTGCTTTAGTTTCTTGGCGGCCATGTACACACCATACGCCACTTTTTGATAATGTGGGTAGTTCTGCTTTGAGGTTGACAACACTTCGCTGAAATAATACACCGGCCTTTGCACCAACTTACCTTCCTCATCACGCTCCACCACTATCACTGCACTTACAACTCGGTTGGTTGCGGCTATATAGAGCAACATTGGCTCCTTTGATAGTGGTCAGGCTAGCACTGGTGCGGTGGCTAACATTTTCTTTAGGTGAGCAAAGGCTTCATCGGCCTGCGGTGTCCAAATGAACTTATCCGAGTTTTTCATGAGTTGGTAAAGAGGCAAAGCCTTCTCCCCCAATCGACATACAAACCGACTTAACGAGGCCAGGCAAGCTGTGAACTTCTAGACATCGTCAAGACACTTCGGCAATTCCATTCGTTCGATGGCCCGGATTTTGGTTGGATTAACCTCGATACCTCGGCTGGAGACGAGAAAACTGAGCAATTTTCCAGCCAGGACACCGAAGGTGCATTTTTCTGGGTTAAGTTTCATCGGAACCTTCTTAGTTTTGCAAACGTTTGCCTGATATCGTCAAGGACGTTTTGCTTTCCTTGGTCTTGATAACCACATCGTCCACGTACACCTGCACATTTTGACCTATTTGGTCGTGCAAACATTTTTGCATACACCTCTGGTACGTTGCCCCTGCATTACGTAATCCAAACGACATGGTGCGATAGCAATAAGCCCCATACGGGGTAATAAAAGCAGTCTTTATTTGATCATCCGGATTCAGAGGTATCTGGTGGAAACCAGAATAAGCATCAATGAATGACAACAGTTTGCATCCAGCAGTTGAGTCTATGACCTGATCTATTCTTGGCAGCGGAAATGGGTCTTTTGGACATGCCTTGTTCAGGTTCGTGTAATCGATACACATGCGCCAAACCACTGCCACATTCGGATCATCCTTCTTCTTTTCCACCAGCACCGGATTAGACAGCCAATCCGGGTAGAGGACCTCCATGATAAATCCTGCAGCTAGCAACCGAGCTATCTCATCTCCAATGACTTTCCTCCTATCTTCGGCGAAGCGGCGGAGAGGTTGCTTCACCGGCTTAGCTCCGGGTCTCACATTCAAAGAGTGCTCGACCAACTCCCTCGGAACACCTTGCAAGTCCTGTGTGGACCAAGCAAAAATGTCCCGATTCTCACGGAGGAAGCTGACGAGCTCGCTTTCCTATTTATCACTTAACCCGGCACCAATTGATACGGTGCGCTCTGGGAACATGTCATCAATGGGAACCTTCTTGGTATCTTCCGTGGCCTGGAAGGAGACAGTTCCATGTGGGTTACTCAGCACCGGCATATACTGTTGCGCGGACTGAGCCAATGCCGCCACCTCTTGAATTTTTATTTTTTCCTGCGCGATCACAAGTGACTCGGCTAAGTTTGGTCCGGGCGACTCACACTCCATGGAACGTCGGAAGTCCCCAGCAATGGTAATCACTCCATTTGGTCCGGGCAATTTCATCTTCAAGTAGCTGATGTGACAACTTGCCATAAACTTGTTCAGCGCTGGCCTTCCGAGCAACGCATGATACGCGCTTTCTAAGTTCACCACTTCGAACTCTAGATTTTCAGTTCGGCAATTGTCCTTGTGCCGAACAAGACGTCGACCCGGACCTTGCCTATGGGCTCGCAAGAAATGCCAGGCACAATGCCATGGAAAGTTGTCCTCGTGGCCTGGAGCATGTTCTCCGAGATACCCAACTTGCGCATTATGTCCGCATACATGATATTTATTCTACTGCCGTTGTCGATCAGTACCTTTGAGAACCTTACGTTAATGCTAGGCCCAATGAACGTAGGATCCAGCACCAACGCATACGAACCAGGGCTCGGCATGAGCTTGGGATGATGCCTAATGCTCCAGGTGATTTCTTGATCAGACTAAGGCATGTACCTCGTCACTGCAGGCATTACTGCATTCACCTCCATATGCCTACGCTGCAAGCTTTTTCTATCAGTTTCCTCTGTGGTAAACACACAGTAGCTCTGGTGATGCTCCCTATACTCGTTTCTCCCTTCATTTCCGGGGTGCCTCTGATCCGGCTGATGCTGATTTTCTACCTGATGCACTTCATCCCTTCTTTCATTGTTATCATACGTCAGCGGAGGGGGAGGCAACATTAGCTGTTGCGTGTTCGCTCTGGAGAGCAATTGCTGCCGGGGTAACTCCTGCCGAGGCTGATCATTCTGGTGCTCGATCTTGCGCATCCACTCGCATTGCCTCGTCGTATGACCCACTGGTTGTTTGGATTTGGCGTGTGAAACTTACACGGCTGGTCCAACATCGACTCGTAAGTATACCTCGGACGGTCTTTCCTTTCTTGCCACTGCTTCTTTTGCTCCGGCGTCCAAGTTTTCTTCCCATCGTTCCTTGGAGTCCATTGCCCTCCAGTTTTCTAGCACTGGCTACCCCCTGCTCCGGGTTGATCTTGATTCACAGCTGCAACTTGGTGCGAACCATACCGGTGGTCCGGTCTATCATCTCTCCTTTTTCCTCTGTAATCATTCCTCCCGGATGATCCGGATCCATCCCTCTGATAGTACTCATCGCTTGACTCGTTCGAGGCGAGCCTTGGTTGGGTCGGGTCACCCAACACATACAAATCCGCAATCCGGATCATTTCTGCCAACGTAACCGGCATTTTCCGTTGCAACTTCATCCACAGTTTGCTTCCATATCTACACCCCTGTGCAAACCATGCTATGGCCTGTGATTCTATCACGCCCTCGCATGAGTTTCTCACGGTACACCACCGGGTCAAGAACTCTCGGTCTGTCTCATTGGGTCTTTGCTTGCACATAGCTAGGTTCTGTGGCCTATTTGGCCTTTGATACGTACTCGAAAAATTGCTGATGAACATCTCCTTGAAATCTATCCAGCAGTTGATGCTTCCTGGTGGTAAATTGTTCAACCACACCCTTGCCGGGCCTTCCAATATCTGGGGTACATACCGTACAGCCCATCTCAGGTTGCCTGTGGCAATTTTTACAGGCGTAGCATAGTTTATCAGCCAATCCTCTGGCTTGGTACTACCGTCATAGGTCTTGGTGCCCCTGGGCAGCTGAAAGTTCGGTACTGGTGGCTCTTTCATGATCCGGGGTCCAAAACATGCTGGACCCGGTGGACCTTGACATTCAATCTGTTCCGACCTATACAGTCAATCCAGTTTCAATCTCGCATCGTCCGGCATCAAATCCCTACTTCCCAATCTCGACCCAATCACATGATAGTCCGGTCTCGGGTATCCCGCATTTGCCATCTCCGAATCACCGTCGTTATACCGGTTTTGCTCTTGCGGCGCACCTTTCTGTTGCACACCTCGGCCGGCACTATGCTCTTACCTCAGCATGTTCCGCTGCTGCGGTTGTCTTGCTCCGGCTGATTTTTGCTGCCCGGCATTGCCGTTGACAACGTTCCTTTGACCGGCATTGCCTTGGTCACGGTTACCTCGGCCAGCTTCGCCACGGCTCACACTCCGTCGATCATCATTTTTCTGCGCTTCTTTTTCTTTCCCTGCCCGTGTTGGGTCATACGGGATGATCTGTTTGTTCCGTCTGGCCGAGGTTACCACCTCCTCTCTCCTTGGACCGCCATGAGGGGACGATGCGGCTCCAGCGGATTTCTCCGGGTTACCCACCATCGAATGGACGATCTTGGAGGCTCCAGCTCTCTCCGGGTTCGCTCTGAGTAGTTCCTCGTTTTGCCTATTTGCAATCCGAACCAGCTCGTTAATCCGATCTTGCTGCCTTTGTCGGGCTTCACCCGTCAGTCCCTCTAACTCGGACGCAGCTGCATCCGCTGCTCTGAGGTTCTTGGCCGGGGTACTATACCTCGGCAGCCCCACAGACAAACAGTTTTCTGATTCCTCGATTTCAGCATCACCTTCTCTGTTCATCTCGCTCATGAGATTTCTCCCTTTGACTTTTACATTATCAACTTTGTTCGCCTTAGCGTACTCACGCAGCGTCATGTTCAACGACTGCTGGGTCGCGGCTATTTTCTTTGCGCCCTCAAGTATTTTCTGCCTAGTTTCTTCCAGCTCGGCCTGTGCATAAGCTGGATCTACCGCTGCTACTACAGGGTTTGCCAAGCTATCCATTGCCTCTCTCAACACGTTTTCCGGCCTCTCTAGCGGAGGACCTCTACCTTTCCTTGGTGCCTTGGGCGTCACCTCCGGATCTGGCGCCGGATCTTTGCTCGCACCCGCACCTGGCGCTGTCATCATTACCTCTGCATGGTCCGGGGAACGAGCGATACGCTCCCCGCGAGCCACAGTGAGGGGCGGTTCGCCTGCTTCGACGACGTGGCACGGATGAACGCAAGACACGTCCACCACAACGTAGACCTTGTGTGCACCGAGCTTGAGGAAGATGCCGTTGCGCGGGAGAGGGCGCGTGCCGAAGCAGCCTGCGTTGTTGCTGACGAAGTCCCGCGCTTCAAAGCGCTGAACGAGCCCGGAGACGATGTGCTCGCCGGTGGCGATGAAGTTTCCCATCCGGATTTTGACCCCTGCTAGCGCTGCTTTCCCAACGGTGGGCGCCAACTGTCGTGGTGGTGTCACGGCAGATGCCATATATAGGCTAAAGGTGGGGACTAATACACGCTAGGGGAATCCAGGGAGAGATAGTGAAGTGATTGTCCACACAAGAACTCGTATTGATTTACTTCCAAGGTTACAAGTGCTCCTAGAGCTGTATTGGCGAGAGGAGGAAGAAGGAGCTCTCTTACTCTCACCCACAGATCTCACCTGAAACCCTAGACCACAACAGAATCGTCGAGAGACCAAAACAACCCACCCCTTCTACAGAAGCCCTAGCCCCCCTTTTATAGGGGAGGCTCGGTTTCTGCCTAGGGCATACGTGGAGGCATATTCCTAAGAATATGCCTCCTCCCAAAGTGGTAAGCCGACCGGGGTGCTTTTTCCCCCGCGTCACACATGCTTTAGCTACCTGAGCGCGTGACGGTGCCCTCGTCAGCTGACACGGGCGTCGTCACGCTTGTCGGCCACGCCCCGGTGGTCCTGTCCTTGCTCGCTTCGCTCAGGCAGTGCGTACCGGGGCTCCTTTTGACCAGCGGGATTCCTTCCTTCTCCTAGAAGCTTGCTATGACCCGGATGATGGTTCACCTGGCCACACCCTTTCCTGCATACAGGTAAAACATACACTTCCGACTTATTGCTTAAGTCAGATGAGGCCTAGTTAGGCGAATGCCCCCAGGTCTGGATTACCCCGTGATTCGGCCTGCCTTGAGGTGACCCAGCCAGCATCTGCTTTGGCCTTGCCGAACCTCGGCTAACTCGGCCTTTATACCCCGGCGTGACCCTACCCGGGGGTATCCGCCCAACATTAGTCCCCGAAGCCGGCAATCCACTGCTTCAAGAACGTGTGTCGGTACGAGCCTACGGTCTTCAAGATCAAGAGGGTCTACCGAACGCTCGACAATGACCCCATTCTCCTGGAGATCGCCAAGCACTACGCGGAGGAGGACCCGAATCAAGACTCCGATGATGAGTCAGGTGGAAGGCGCCTCCTCGGCGGCAACAACAACAGGAAACAGCGTGACATGCACTACAGCAACACTCACCTCACCAACAAGCTCCACGGTGATAGGTAAGTCGACTTCGTCTCCAATGTGGGTTACGGGCAACACGACCCCAAGAACTTCTTCCATGATGGAGGCAACTACCATGACAGCAGAAACTACCGCGCCAACAACGCGACAAGGCCAAAATTCGACCCCGCCGCCCTAGTCAACCTGCCCTGTGTCTACCACAGTAGGGAGGGGAAGCCCGCCACTCACACCACCGATGACTGCCACTCTCTGAAAGAGATTAAGAAGGCAAGGCGGGCAAGAGAGGGCCCCAACAACGACCCACCAAGGGACAACAACAATGCCAGTGGGTTCGGCAACAACGTCAGCTCGCTGCACACTTTCACCGGGCTTGGCACCAAACGCGAGAAGAAGGTGCTTGCCCGTGCAGTCGCCGTCAATGCGATGACCCAAGTCAACATCCCCCGTTTCCTCAACTGGTCCGAGCAAAGCATCAGCTTGAGTCGTGAAGATCATGCTCTCAGGATCGAATACCCAGGGCGAGTCGCCCTGGTCGTCAGGCCCAAAGTGGTTAACTACTGGCTACCCAAGACGCTGATGGACGGCGGGAGCTCCATCAATATCCTGTACTTGGATAGTTCAAGAGGCTACACCTCCCGGAGTCGTTGATCGAGTCGACCCTCACCACCTTCCACGACATTGTCCCCGGTCGAAAGGCATACCCGATCGGCAAGGTGACGCTGCTAGTCACCTTCAGCACACCAGTGAACTTTCGCACCGAGCGGATCGTATTCGAGCTGGTGAACTTCCGCAGTCCCTACCACTGTGTCCTGGGGCGACATGCATTCGCCAAGTTCATGGCAACCCCACATTATGCCTACAACATGATGAAGCTCCCCGGTCCACGCGGCATCATCACCATCCATGGCGACCCTGACATAGACATGGAATGCAAAGACAACGGCACCAAGCTCGCGGATGCTGTCATCTCTGAGGAGACCAACCATGCCGATGAGCTTGCCAAATATGCGAGTGGCATCGACAAGGATGACCCTAGGATCCTGAAGAAGCCCAACATAGAAAATGCCGAGTCGATAGCATTTGAGGCCTCCACGCACACTCGCACCGTCGAGCTTGTCCCGGGCGACTCGAGCCAGAAGGTCACCATCAGGACCAACATGAGCCTCGCATAGGAAAGCACACTCATCGAGTTCCTGCGTGAGAATCACGACATCTTCGCATGGAAACCATCTAACATGTCTGGTGTCCCGAGGGAACTCGCTGAGCACAAACTCAACGCCGAATCCAAAGTGCGACTAGTGGAGCAGTCGTTGTGGCCCTTCAATGAAGAGCGCCGCCGAGCAATCGCCGAAGAAGTGTAGCGTCTACTTGCTGCAGGCTTCATCCGGCCTATCAAGTACTCCAAGTGGCTGGCAAACCCATTCCTAGTACTGAAGAAGAACAACACTTGGATAATGTGCATCGACTACACAAACCTCAACACCGCCTGCCCAAAGGAGGAATTCGTCCTCCCTGCAACGACCAGATCATCGACTCGACCGTGGGGTCGGAGTCGTTGTGCTTCCTCGACGTGTACTCTGGTTACAACCAGACCAAGATGGCGGCCGAGCACGAGGAGAAAACGGTGTTCATCACGCCATTCGGCGCCTTCTGCTAGACTTCTATGACGTTCGGCCTTAAGAATGCTGGTGCGACCTACCAACGGTGCATGCAGGAGTACCTTATGAGCCAATTTGGCCACAACATCCACATCTACATTGACGATGTTGTGGTGAAGTCAACTCGCCAGAGTGACGACCTGCTCACCGACTTGGCTAAAACTTTCACAAATCTGTGGAAGTACAAGATCAATCTCAACCCGGGGAAGTGCACCTTCGGCGTTCCCACTTGACAGCTCCTGGGTTACGTAGTATCCAAGCGAGGCATCAAAGCAAACCCCACCAAGATCGACACCATCGCGCGAATCGATAAACCCAAGTGCCTACGCGACGTCTAGAAGCTGGCTGGGCAAGTCACGGCTCTCAGTCGCTTCATCCCCTGGCTCGGTGAGAAGGCAATGCCCCTCTACCACTTGATGCACAAGAACCCTACATTCCAATGGGACGAAGAAGTAGACAACACGCTCAAAGCGCTCAAGGAAGTGCTGCTCGTAGCACCGCTACTCGCCGCCCCAGTCATCAGTGTCATGATGGTCATCGAGTGACTGAAGGAGCGAAAGGAGCGCCCCGTATAGTGCCCGATCTACTACATCAGTGAGGTCCTAACAGACTCAAGGCAGCGCTACCCGCAGTACCAGAAGAGGGTGTACGCGGTCTTCAGATCCCAGCGACGGCTCCCACACTACCTCCAGGAGCAGCCCATCACAGTCGTATCCTTCGCGCTGCTGCAGGACATTATCTGCAATTGTGAGGCAACTGAGCGAGTCGCCAAGTGGGCCATCGAAATCGGCGTCCATAACATCAAGTACGAGCTCTGCAAGGCGATCAAGTCACAAGCCCTTGGTGATTTCCTCGCCGACTAGGAAGAAGCCCAACAACTGGAGACGCTTCCCTACCTCCATTACTGGCACCTCCACTTTGATGGCTCCAAAAACTCTGATGGGTCTGGAGCAGGAATCGTGCTCACCTCCCCCAAGGGGGACAAGCTCCAATACATGAACTCAACTTCACGCCCTGCACCAACAACATGGTAGAATATGAGGCCCTTCTCCATGGCATGTCACTGCGGGCCGCCAAGGAGATGAACGTCAATCGCCTCAAGTGCTATAGAGACTCTGACCTCCTCATCGTGCAAGTCATCGGCACCTGTGATGCAGTCGCCCCCAACATGATAGCCTACCGCCAGGCGATGGACAACCTAGGAGGCTATTTCACTAGCTACTCCATCGAGTGGATTGATCGCCATAAGTACAAAGAGACTGACGCACTCTCACACATCGGGTCGACTCGCCAGACACCACCTCCCGGCGTATTCCTCAACATCATCGACAAGCCCTCACTATTCCCCCAAAGGAGATTGACATCATGATACCACTGCAGCCCGAGCCTGTTCTAGTCACCATGATCATGGAGCCTAGCGACTGGACTGCACCGTATGTCGCCTACCTCGAACACAAGATCATGCCCACAGACGTGGCAAAGGCGCAAATGATCGTGCGTGACTTCAAATCCTTCGTCATCATCAAGGCGAGCTCCACAAACACAACGTGACCGATGTGTTCTAGCGCTACGTGTAGCTAGAAGAAGGACACAAAATCCTCAAGGACATCCACGTCGGCGAATGAGGCCACCATCCAGGTGCCCGGTCGCTAGTCGCCAAAGCCATGCTCCACGGCTTCTACTAGCTCACCGCACACGCTGATGCCACCGACATCGTCCAACGATGCGTCGGGTGCCAAAAGTACGCCAACCAGACGCACATCCCTGGTTCGGCCCTCAAGACCATCCCCATTACTTGGCCATTAACCGTATGGGGCATCGACATGGTGGGCCGGTTCAAGAAAGCTCCATCAGGCTACACCCACCTCCTGGTCGCCGTCGAAAAATTCACCAAATGGGTCGAGGCGAAGTCAATCAAGAAGTCTGACGGCAAGACCGCCACCAAGTTCCTCCGCGAGTTAATCTACCGGCACGGCTACCCGCACAACATCATCACAAATAATAGCACCAACTTCGCCAAGGGCGCCATGGCTGACTTCTGCAACGAGCATGGCATACGACTTGACCTCGCATCAGTCGCCTACCCGGAGTCGAATAGCCAATAAGAGCACGCCAACCAAAGCGTCATCCATGGCCTCAAGCCACGACTATAGGTCCCCCTCGAGCGAACCCCCGGATGCTGGGTGAAAGAGCCTCCCTCCGTGCTATGGGGCATTTGCACCTCCGGCAACCACTCAACAGGGTTTACACCCATCTTCATGGTGTACGGTGCTGAAGCCGACATGCCGACCGACCGATCTAGAACACGACTCGCCTCGGGTAGTTAACTACGTGGAGGCAGACAACGAGATTGCGTGCCAAGACGGGGTCGACCAACTTGATGAAGCCCGAGACCTAGCTCGCTCTCGCACTGCCATCTACCAGCAGGGTCTCTCACCTTCTGGGAAGGCGACCTGGTCCTGCGACTGATCCAGGACAAGAAGGGCATGCACGAGCTTTCTCCCCCATGTGAGGGACCATTCGCCATAGGGCGTGCCCTCGGCAATGATGCCTATTGCCTCATTGATATACAAGGTGACGGCTAGATCGATGTTGGGCGGCCGTGGAATGTAAATCTCCTCTGCAAGTTCTATACATAGAACTAAAACTTATGCTCAGCTACTATATGACGAAATAAATTAGGGTTGCACAAATTGTGTCTACTCGCCATCTCCTCGCGCCAATCGCACTCGTACACTTAGCAATACGCTACACACGGAAGTCAACCCTTGGTCGAGCGATAGACATGGCTAAGTAGTGCGACCCAAGGGCACCGAAAATATTCGGGTCTTGTGCTGTCAATGAAAACGCTACCCCGGAGCCACCATCACAGTCTCCTTGCCCGACTGGCCTACCGGGCCAAGACAACCGAACACGCTTCTCACAGAGATCTGTCCTCCGCATCCTCATGCATAGCAACTCGAACGGTTAAGTACAACGCTCGAGAATTTGTCCAAAACAACCCTCATGCGGCTCGAGAACACACCCATGACGAGAGCATGCCTTGGACTAACCACGCGACTGGCTCTCCGAGCCAGGAGGAGAGACGCGTTACAAACAACGCACCACGTCCTCACCTACCTTGGGCATGCAACTAGAACGGCTAAGTACCCGGCTCAGGGACTTGCCTAACCAACCTCGGTCGTGTTCAGAAAAATGGTCAAGTACATAACACTCCTTGGGGTTGCTGTCGTGGAAATGACCACGGCAGTCGTTGCAGCGGGCAACGATTAATTGAATCGGGGGCGAGAGCTAGCAGCCATCGGCGGTGCGGAATGGGGGCGGATGCACATGGATTTATCCAGGTTCGCCCCCCGGAGGGTAATGAACTACTCCTGCTAGATTAGATTATTGGAGAGCGAGTTACAAGAGGGAGATCTCGGCGTCTAAGAAGGGAGTCGCTTGAAGGGGTGTATGATGGAACGTAAGTCCTGAGGGTACCCTAGGGAGGTTTATATATGAGGTACCTCGCTAGGGTTTTGCAAGTTGCAACCGAACCAGATATGAATCAGAGGCTTTGACCTCATCCAACTAGGCTTCTGGTATGCTCCTGGGCCTCCATTCGCCAGTCACCGGGCCTTCATCTTAGTAGCATTCCAGTCGCCGTCACGCAGACCCATTCGTGAGACCCTTTGGCCCAATCGGAACGTCCTGCTGAGTATACCCCATTCGGCATATCCCCATCAGTAGTCCCCGAGGCCACCGTTGAATCAAACATGGGTGGTCAGTTGGCAGTGGGAGTACACGAGTCCAATTTGGACGCCCAGTCGAATCAGTGGTGGACTCCACTAAAACCAAGGAAATTTTCCCCAGGCTCCTAGTCGCCGCTTCGACGAATGTCACAGCTGCCAAGTCGCTGCTTCGGCGAGTGGACAGGGCTAGTTGCTGGTGAGTGGGATGGAGGAGTTGGACCATCAATCTGGTCAAACTACCCATTGGATACTCCAATGGTAACTTCGGTGTAATGACCGCAAGTAACGGCTACCCCGAATTTGGCGGGTAGCGCTCCCTTATAAGGGGAGTGGCGAATCAGCTTCGTAGATCCTTCCCCGCATTCTTCATTCTCTCATATTCATTATTTCTGTCTTCCTTCGATCCGATCCTTCCGCGCCGAGCGACTCCACATCCTTCCTAATGGCACCTCCCAAAGGTTCATGGGGGAAATCCAAGTGCACCACAGCCCAACTCAAGTCCTTCAAGGACGCCAGAGTCCTCCATAAGGGGAACTGGAGGGTTCCCTTCCCTCCAAGACCGAGCCAAAACCGCGAGCCAGTGAATTTATTTGTTGCCCCAGCCACCTAGAGAGAGGTTAGGGGTTTCCCACCTTGCTCTTCTTCCGGAGCTTCTGTGCGTATTACGCAATCAAGCTATCGGATCTTGGCCCGCACAACATCGAGCAGCTGGCGATCTTCGTTGCCTTTTGCGAGTAATACCTCGGCTGCAGGCCGTATTTCTCACTGTGGCTAGAGCTCTTCCACGGCCGCATCGGGCGCGAGGCATCCAGCGGCTTGCTGCTGGCAGCCGGCAGCATCACGTTCCAATTGAAGCCAAAGGCCAACTTCGTCAAGCTCCTACTGCTGAAGAAGGCTGCGAGCGAGTGGAAGAAGAGCTGGTTTTATGTGAAGGAATCCACTCCCTCCAGCGAGGTGGCGCTTCCCGAATTCGTCGCCGAAAGGAGCGAGCCTTGTCGGCTGGCGCCGAATAAGCTCCCTGAAGACCAGAAGATGGCCGTCGCGGAGATGATGGACCAGATCGAGAGGTTGAAGGACCAGGGGTTATCTTCAATCAACCTCTACAACTGCTGGCTCGGGCGGCGTCTGGTTCCGCTAGTGGCTCGGCTGCATTGGATATATGAATATAGCGGGAAACACGATCCCTCCCAAACCAGCAAAGAGTTGTGGGAGACCGAGGATTACAAGGCCGCCCTGAAGAAGATCACTGATGCGGAATTCACCATCATATCGGTCGGGCTCGCCCCGTATACTCCTGTGAAGAAAAAAGCCCCCACAGTAAGTTTTCCTCCTAGTCACCATATCCGCAATGTAACCTGTAGTCATGTTGTTCGATACTCATTGGTGGTCCTTCTCAGTTGTTCCAGGTACTGGAAGGTTGGATCCTTCCGCTCAACGAAGAGGTTCCCCAAGAACTCGACGAAGCTTCCGAGGGACATTCCTCCGAAAGAGACGAGGAGGAGGAGGTTCCTTCCCCAGCGCCGGCGGCTCGCAAGACCCGCATGCAGAAGCAGCGCGAGTTCGAGGAGAGTCGCAGTCTCGACAAACATGAAGGAGGCAACGAGATCGTGAAAGAGCACGTCTCGGCGTACAGCCACGCCGGTGAAACCCGCGTGCAGACCAAAGTCGCCGGCGAAGAAGTTAACGTTGCCGTTAAAGTCAGCGGTGGTGTTTGAGTCTAATGATGACTCCAATGACGAGGATGCTCCCGATTCTTCGCCCAAGATCTCCGAGGATGCGATTCCAGTGATGTGATTGGGGGACAATGATACCGAGGTGGCGGTAGAAGTCCCTCTGTCTGTGATCGCGCCTGAAGCTTTGAGGAACCTTAGCCAGGAGGTGGCTGAGGTCGCGGCGTCAAGATCGCCACAACCTTCAAGGGCGGCCGCGTCTCTGGAGCCGGAAATTCCGGCGACCGCGGCCTCATCATCAAGGAAGCCCGCGGTGTCATGGGATTTAGATGTATTTGAAAGGGGTCTCACGCGCAAGCTGGGCCCAGAGCTAGACAAGCCCGCCCACATCAGCACCGGGCTGCGCGTTCTTCTAGTCGCTAAGTAAGTATTGGCTTCTCCATTCCGAGTCATGTCTCGTTTTTATATTGTCATAGTGCTGACTGTGGAAGTTTTGGAAGATCTGGGGCCAAGAAGATTGGCCGTCCTTTAGTGGCGAAGATTCTGCCAGTCGCCACCATGGGAGAGGGCGACCTCCCCAAGAAGAGGAAATCTGCTGGAGATGCAACGACCGTGGAGGGCACGAAGAGGTAGAAGGTGAGTGCTGACGATGTCGTGGCGATGGATAGCACCAAGGAGTGTGATCTCGCCGCAGTTGCCAAAGAAGTGGCACCGGTGTGGTCGGAGCCAGTCATGGTCGCGCCTGCAACGGAAGCGCCGGCTTTGATGACCAGTGCCCTGGCTAGGTCATCGGCAATGTTCCCGCGCTTCATGGCTAGGGGGTTTCCAGGCATGGCAGACAACCAGTCTCCACAGAGCCTGGAGATCGTCGATGAAGACATTGGGTCCCGTCGCGGGCGCACTTCCTTCACGATCCCATCGACTGACGCCGGAGAACTCCACAAGATGGTTGGTGCCGCCATTCAGGAACGTCCAGTCCCCGAGTTCCTAGCTGCTGAATTTCAGCAGCTAGGTACTTGCTTTCTTCTACTCTCCAGTCCCCGAGTTCCTAGTCGCTGATTTTTAGCGGCTAGGAACTGAATTTCTTTCTATTCTCCAGTCCCCGAGTTCTTAGTCGCTGAATTTCAGCGGCTAGGAAATGGATATTGTTCTCTGTAAGTACTGAGTTTTGTTGCTTTTGCAGGGTTTGCAGAGGGAGTCGACCGATCGATAGGCCGCAAGGGAGCGTTTGCAGCGGGATCTGCGCGTGGTGCAGGAAGCGAACCGCAACTCCAAGAGACTGTTGGTAAGTACTTGCTTCTTTTTCTTGTGCTTTTTCGGCTGTGAACTGTTGGTGTGTTGCGGGCTGATGATTTGTCTCTTTCCTTTTCAGATGGTCTTCCGGGTGCAATTTCCAAGGCCTGTGAAGGGTATGTTCTAGTTGCTGAGATGGGTGCGGCGAATGGGCGAATTGCCTTGCTGATCCAGGAATTGGAGGAGCTGAAAGCGGCTTCAATTTCGTCTGCGGATCGAGCGAAGGCTGCGGTCGCTGCGGCTGAAGAGGAGCACAGGGCCACGAACTCGATCATCCTGGGGCTGCAGAATGATCATGCCGCCCTAGAGAAGCATGTCACAGAAAACTGCCGCAAGCTTCTTGGTGAGTATCCGCCTTTTGCTTAGCATGTTCGGCGAATCCCCAATTGGGTAGGTCCATAGTGTCACTAACGTCTGATTTTTCAGCTGTGATAGGGCAAAGCGACCCGGTGGTTCAGACTTTCAACACCTTGTAGTGCGTGACTGCCGTGGTGAACAGGGCCATGGTTATTCCCGGGGGGCTTACAGAAGTTTGGTGCTATCTGGAGGAGGCGCCCGTCGTCCTCGAGTGGATGGCGTGCTCGGCTTTCAGGCGCGGAGCCACCACGGCATTGATCCTGGGTCTCGCCCACTTCCCCGATGATTTTGACCTCGACGACGTCACCAGCAGCTACCCTTCGGCGACTGGCACGGTGGAGATGTCAGAGGTGCTGAAGCTGACTGCCAAGGCCGCCCCTTTTGCTGATCGGGTGTTGGCGATGGGGGATCTTCTGCCATACTAGGAAACGGTATTGGCGCCTGGCGACCCCGAGCCGGAACATCGCGACATGAAGTTGGAGCAACCCTTCTAGTCGGCGTTGTCGAAGTCGCTAACGACCTACCTGACGAACCCGTGGCAGCCTTTCGTCCATGTCAAGGGAGTTGGTGGTGCTTCTTCGTCGGGACCTGCGGAATAGATAGTATCGTTGGGCAGTTTGTAATATATGCCAAGTGCCAACTTCTGTAATGTGAAAAATATTTTGAGTAAGAGGAGTCAATCGACTCGTAATGCGACCGTGATTGTGTGGCGCATTTTATTTTTGTTGAGCGAGTCCCCGAGCGCGTCCGCCCTTTAATGGGGTATATCTCGATTATGTACGTATGTGTTTTCTTTTATTGTGTTTTGTTTATCCTTTGCATCTCCTGAAGGGGCGAGTCCCCGAGCGCGATTGGTTTTGTTTGTAGGCGAGTCCCCGAGCATAATTCTTAGCCGTATGGGGTGCGTTCCTGTTGTAGGTTGTTAATGCGTTGTTTGTAACGCGTCTCTTCACCTGGCTCGAAAAGCCAGTCGCTGGGTGAGTCCAAGGCAGCTCTCTTACTTGGTGCATTCCCGAGCCGCGTGAGGGTTCCATTATTGCGGAGTCCCCGTGCGTGGTACTTAACCGTTTGAGTCGCTTTGCGCAAGGATGGGAAGGACAAGTCGCTGTAAGAAGCGTATACCGGACGTCTTGGCCCGGTGAGCCAGTCGGGCTAGGCGACTCCGATAGTGGCTCTGAGTTGGTGTTTTCGTGGATGTCCCAAGGCCCGAGTATTTTCGGTGCCCTTGGGCCGCACTACTTAGTCGTGCCAGTCACTCGACCAAGGGTTGAGTTCCGTGGGTAGCGTACTGCTAATTATACGAGTGCGAATGGCACAAGGATGTGGCGAGTAGAGACAATTTTGTGAACCGAATGATTTTCATTATATATGTCAACTGGGTACATGTTTCGATTCTATGTATAGAACTTCCGAAGGAGGTTTACATTCCATGGCCTCCCAACCTTGAGCTGATCGTCGCCTCATATGTCAATGAGGTAGTAGGCGTCATTGCCGAGGACTCGCCCTATGGCAAACGACCCCTCCCATGGGAGGGAGAGTTCGTGCATGCCCTTCTTGTCTTGAGCCAGTCGCAGGACCAGGTCGCCCTCCTGGAAGGTGTGAGTCCGGACTCGGTGGCTATGGTCGTGGCGGAGTCTCTGTTGGTAAATGGCGGTGCGGGAGCGAGCCAGGTCACGCGCTTCGTCGATTTGGTCGATGATGTCCTAGTGTGCGATCTCGTTTGTCGCCTCGATGTAGTTGGCGACTCGAGGTGAGTCATGCTCCAGGTCTGTTGGCATTACGGCTTTGGCGCCGTACACCATGAAGAAGGGTGTGAACCCGGTGGAGCGATTGACGGACGTGCGGATCCCCCATATGACTGAAGGGAGCTCTTCAACCCAGCACCCTAGGGTGCGCTCGAGGGGCACCTGGAGTCGCGGCTTGAGCCCGTGGAGGACGCTCTGGTTGGCGCGTTCTGCTTGGCCGTTCGACTCCGGGTGGGCGACTGAGGCGAGGTCGAGTCGTATGCCGTGTTCTTCACAGAATTCCGCCATGGCCCCTTTGGCGAAGTTGGTTCCGTTGTCCGTTATTATGCTGTGCGGGTAGCCGTACCAGTAGATGAGCTCGCGTAAGAACTTGGTGGCGGTCTTGCCGTCGCACTTTTTGATTGGCTTGGCCTCGACCCACTTGGTGAACTTGTCGACTGTGACCAGGAGGTGGGTGAAGCCGGATGGGGCCTTCTTGAATCGGCCTACCATGTCCATGCCCCATACGTCGAATGGCCATGTGACGCGGATGGTCTTGGGTGCCGAACCAGGGAGGTGCGTCTGGTGGGCGTACTTCTGGCACCCGACGATGTTGGTGGCGTCGGCGTACGCAGTCGGCCAGTAGAAGCCGTGCCGCATGGCCTTGGCGACCAGCGACTTGGCACTGGTGTGATGGCCACAGTAGCCGGCGTAAATGTCCTGGAGGATCTTGCGGCCTTCTTCTGGCTATACGCAGCGCTATAACACGCTAGTCACGCTGTGTTTGTGTAGCTCGCCGTTGATGATGACGAAGGATTTGCAGCGGCGCACGATCATTCACGCCTCCGTCTTGTTGCTTGGGAGGATCTTGTTCTCGAGGAAGTCGATGTGTGGTGTTGTCCAGTCGCTAGGCTCCACAACCATGGCGACTAGGGCTGGCTCTGGTTGCAGTGGTATCCCGACGTCGATCTCCTTTGGTGGGCTGACCGAAGGTTTGTGGATGATGTCGAGGAAGACGCCTGCTGGTGGCGCTTGTCAGGCCGACCCCCATGCGGGAAAGGGCGTCTACCTCCTCATTCTTGCGTCTGCCGATCAATTCAACGGAATAGCCATCAAAGTGTCGTCCTAGCTGATCTACCGCTTGGCGGTATGCGATCATTGTTGGAGAGACGGCGTCGCATGTTCCAGCGACCTGGCCAGCGACTAGGTTGGAGTCGCCGTAGCACCGTAGGCGGTTGATGTTCATTTCCTTGGCTGCCCGCATGCCATGGAGGAGGGCCTCGTATTCTGCCATGTTGTTGGTGCAGGGCTTGAAGTTGACGTGGAGCACGTATCAGAGCTTGTCCCCTTTGGGGGAGGTCAGTATGACCCCGGATCCTGCTCCATTGGTGTTCTTCGAGCCATCGAAGTGTAGCGACCGGTAGTGGAGATATGGTAGCTTCTCCGGCTGTTGCGCTTCTTCCCAATCTGTGATGAAATACTCTAGGGCTTGTGATTTGATTGCTTTGCAGGGCTCGTATTTTATATTGTGGACGCCAATTTTGAAGGCCCACTTGGCGACTCACCCACTCGCCTCGCGATTGCGTATTATGTCTTGAAGTGGCGCGGATGAGACCACCGTGATTGGGTGCTCTTGGAAATATTGGGGGAGTCGCCGCTGGGATCGGAATACCGCGTACACCAGTTTCTGGTACTGTGGTAGCGCTGTCGTGAGTCCATTAGGACTTCGCTGATGTAGTAGACGGGGCGCTGAACGGGGCGCTCCTTGCCCTCCTCTGGTCGTTCGACGACCATCACAGTGCTGACGACTGGTGCGGCGTAGACAAGCATGGGCTCTTTGTCAACTGGTGCGGCGTGTAGTGGAGCCGCGAGTAGCACTTCTTTGAGTTCTTTGAGTGCGTTGTTCGTCTCCGCGTCCCATTGGAACATGGGGTTCTTGTGCATCAGGCGATAAAGAGGCATGGCCTTCTCGCCTAGTCGGGGAATGAAGCGACTGAGAGCCGCGACTCGCCCGGCCAACTTCTAGACGTCGCGTAGGAAATCGGGATTTCCGAGTCGTGTGATGGTGTAGATCTTGGTGGGGTTGGATTCAATGCCTCGCTTGGAGACTACGTATCCTAGTAGCTGTCCGGTGGGGACTGCGAAGGTGCACTTTCCTGGGTTCAGCTTGATGTTGTACCTCCGCATATTTGTGAAGGTTTCGGCTAGGTCGGCGAGTAGGTCATCCTGGCGGGTGGATTTTACCACACATCGTCGATGTAGACGTGAATGTTGCGGCCAATTTGGCTCGCGAGGCACTCCTGTATGCATCTTTGGTATGTGGCGCCGGCGTTCTTGAGGCCGAACGTCATGGCCATATAGCAGAAGGCGCCGAATGGCGTGATGAATGCCGTCTTCTCCTCGTCCTCGACCGCCATCTTGATCTGGTTGTAACCAGAGTAAGCATCGAGGAAGCACAACAACTCCGATCCCACGGTCGAGTCGATGATCTGATCGATGCGCAGTAGGACGAACTCCTCCTTCGGGCAGGCACAGTTGAGGTTGGTGTAGTCGATACACATTCTCCAAGTGTTGTTCTTTTTCAGGACCATGACTAGGTTCGCCAGCCACTTGTAGTGCTTTATTGGCCGAATGAAGCCCGCGGCCAACAAGCGTTGCACTTCTTTGGCGATTGCTCGGCGACACTCTTCATTGAAGGGCCACAGCGACTGCTTTACTAGTCGCACTTTGGGGTCGGCGTGTAGTTTGTGCTCAGCGAGTTCCCTCGGGACACCTGGCATGTCAGAAGGTTTCCATGCGAAGATGTCGCGGTTCTCACGGAGGAACTCGATGAGCGCGCTTTCCTATGCAGGGCTCATATGCGCCCCAATGGTGACCGTCTGGCTGGAGTCGCCCGGGACGAGCTCGACGGTGCGGGTATGCGTGTTTGCCTCGAATGTGGAGTTCGCGGCTGTTGGCTTGTTCAGTATGGTGGGGTCATCCTTGTTGATGTTTCCCGCGTATTTCGCGAGCTCCTCCACGTGGTCAGTCTCCACGGCGATGAAAGCGTCGGCAAGCTCAGTGCCTTTGTCCTCACATTCCACGGCCATATCGGGGTCGCTGTGGACGGTGATGATGCCGCTCGTCCCTGGGAACTTCATCATTTTGTACGCGTAGTGGGGGGTCGCCATAAATATGGCAAACGTTTGGCGTCCCAGGACGCAGTGGTAGGGGCTGTGGAAGTTCACTAGCTCGAACTCGAGTCGCTCGGTGCGGTAGTTTGCCGGTAACATCACTTTTCTGACTGGGTATGCCTTCCGACCGAGGATGATGCCGTGGAAGGTTGTCAGGGTCGGCTGGATTGCCGACTCCGGGAGCTGTAGCCTTTTGAATGTGTCCAGATACAAGATGTTGATGGAGCTCCCGCCGTCCATCAATGTCTTGGGTAGCCAATAATCAGCCACTTTGGGCCTGACTACCAAGGCGACTTGCCCTAGATACTCGATCTTGGGAGTGTGGTCCTGGCGACTCCAAGTGATGCTCTGCTCGGACCAGTTGAGGAAGCGTGGGATGTCGACCTATGTCACCGCATTGATGGCAACTGCGCGGGCGAGCACCTTCCTCTCGCGCTTGGTGCCAAGTCCGGTGTAGGTGTGTAGCGAGCCGACGGTGTTGCCGCAGCCGTCGGCGTTTCTGTTGTCCCGAGGTGGGTTGTTGTTGGGGTCTTCCCTTGCTCGTCTTGCCTTTTCGATCTCTTTGAGAGAGTGGCAGTCTGCGGTGGTGTGGGTGGCAAGTTTCCCCTCCCTGCTGTGGTAGATGCAGGGTTGGTTGAGCAGGGCCGCGGGGTCGAATTTCGGCCTCGCCGCGTTGTTGGCGCGGTAGTTTCCGCTATCGCGGTAATTTCCTCCGTCGCGGCAGTAGCTCTTTGGGTCGCGTTGGCCGTAGCTCGCGTTGGCGACGAAGTCGACTCACCCGTCCGTGCGGCGCTTGCTGTTGATGCGGGTGTTGTTGTAGCGCATGTCACGCTATCGCCCGCTGTCGTGGCCGCCGGTGCGACGTCTTCCTCCTGACTCGTCGTCGGAGTCTTGGTTGGGGTCCTCCTCCGCATAGCGCTTGGCGATCTCGAGGAGGTCAAGGATGTTGTCGAGCGTCTAGTAGACCCGCTTGATCTTAGCGACCAGGGGTTCGTACCGGCACGCGTTATTGAAACAATGTGTCGCCGTGTCTGGGTGGATGCCGGAAGCATTGATCCATAGTTCTTGCCACCTTTGGATCCAATGGCGGGTCGACTCGCGTTGTCCCTGGATGCACCACTCCAGGTATTCTATGGTGGTGGCGCGAGTGTAGGATCCCTCGAAGTGCCTGATGAAGGCATCCCGCATTTCCTCCGAGGAGTCGATGCTATCGGTGGGGAGGGTGTTTATCCATTGCTGGGTCGCACCATCCATCATCAGGGGGAGGTAGCGCGCGGCGAGCAGGTCGGTGTGGCCGGTGATTCCCATCGCCATGAGGTATGTGTCCAGCCACACTGCCGGGTAGTACGTTGGATTGTACTTTTCGATCTCTTTGGGCGCCTTGAAGTTGGCGGGTACTTTCCCCTTTGATCATAGGCCCAAAGTATTGGGGGCCGACTCGGCTGAGCGAGCCCCTTGGTTCGGGGTCGCCACGATTACCGAGGGTGTGCCTCAAGTCGTTGGGTTGGTGCGCCCACCAGGCCTGGTTGTTGACGATGTGCATGTGGGCGTCGATTGGCTGCCCGTTGGCAGCGACTGTGTTGTTCACCGGTCGCGGTTCGTTGGTGGAGAGTGCGGGGTTGGTGGCCCGCGGCTGGTTCGCCAGTAGATGCGGTGATGGGCATGTCACGGTGTTGGTGATGGTAGGGTGGCCGCTTGAGGCCGTCCTTCTTGCTGAGGTGCGGGAATACATCTGACCCCATGGGTCGACTCCCACTGCTTGTTGCTCGACGGCCCTGGCCAGTAGGGCCTTGGCGTACTGGATCTGGACCGCGCCGTCTCCCTGGATGTCGAGGTTGGCGACCGCGGCGTCGTCCGCGACGATGTTGTCCATCAGGGTGGAGTATAGCGGGAGTCCATTGACATCACAGGCTTGTGGCGAGATGACGATCCGCGATTGGTCCGGCGGGGGTGCGCGACCAATTGGTGGTGGAGGGGCTCCGGTCGCCTGTGCACCGGGTGGTGGCCAATTGCTTCCACCTGATGGCGCGTTCTCGTAGTACTTGCGCTCGGCCACGCATGCGGGGTAGCCTTCGTCATTGAAGTTCAAGACGCGGCCCTGGACAATGGAGTTCAGGCGGTTCCTGATGTGGCGCTGGTGGTAGAGCGATAACTCCCGGGCCGTTTCCCGCTCGAGGCGATACTTCTCGTGCTCGACGAGCTCATTGCGCAGCGCCTCCGCGAGTCGCAGGCGAGCCTCCTCTACCTCTATGGCCGTGGCAGTCGGCGGGATCGGTGTGATGAACGGATCTGGCGGGGCAGCCATGCTACATGCCATGTAGATCGCGTTAAAGAGATTGGATCTGGCGTGGAAGTCTTCAGGCGACTCCGAGCCGGAATCGGAGTCAAAGATCCCGAGGATGCAGGAGTCCTCGAAATCCTCTGGGTTGGAGAGTCGCGTGATGGAGTCCTCTGGTGATGCCGCGGTGATAGATCCGTTGACCGAGGCGGGGTTGCAGAGTCGGCGTCGTTGTTTAGGTCCTAGTTGTTCGTGGCGGCGTTGGTCTCGGCCGCGTTGCTGGCGGCCGAGTCGTACTCAGTGACGAGGCTCCTGATGAAGCGGACCTACTCTTCCAAGAGCAGATCGTGGTGCGGCGGCGATCCGCCAACGATCACCGTCGCTGCTGGGTCGACCGCGCTGGTGAAGCCAACGAAGAGGTTGATGGAGCCGACCGGCATCACCGCACCGTGAGTGAC
This sequence comes from Avena eriantha, assembly GCA_910589775.1. Classification (NCBI taxonomy): domain Eukaryota; kingdom Viridiplantae; phylum Streptophyta; class Magnoliopsida; order Poales; family Poaceae; genus Avena; species Avena eriantha. Next base: position 233,040,542 of record OU342744.1, on the reverse strand, counting down.
CGAGCGTGACACCAGGATGTAGCTGCTGGGCATGATCTGTAGGATCCTGCCGATGGCGATCATGAGGCCGGTGGCGAGTGGCCGATCGATCGACGAGTAGGGTCTTGCCGAAGAACTCAGGCCAGTCCTGCTATGCCCCATGGTGGGTGCCACTATCGTGGAAATGACCACGGCAGTCGCTGCAGCGGGCAATGATTGATTGAATTGGGGGCGAGAACTGGCGGCCATCTGCGGTGCGAGATAGGGGTGGATGCACATGGATTTATCTAGGCTCGGCCCCATGGAGGGTAATGAACTACTCCTGCTAGATTAGATTATTGGAGAGCGAGTTACAAGAGGATGAACTCACCGTCTAAGCAGTGAGTCGCTTGAAGGGGTGTATGATGGAACGTAAGTCCTGAGAGTACCCTAGGGAGGTTTACATATGAGGCACCTCGCTAGGGTTTTACAAGTTGCAACCGAACCAGATATGAATTCTGAGGCTTTGACCTAGTCCAACTAGGCTTCTGGTATGCTCCTGGGCCTCCTGTCGCCAGTCACTGGGCCTTCATCTTAGTCGCATTCCAGTCGCCGTCACGCAGACCCATTCGTGAGACCCTTTGGCCCAATCGGAACGTCCTGCTGAGTATACCCCATTCGGCATATCCCCATCAGTTTCCAAGCGACTGGTTCCACGAGCCATGGCGAGTCGACTCCGGTTAATTTAACAACCTAACACAAACCAACATACATATACGCGAGGTCAACCCCACTGAAGGACGGACACGCTCGGGGGCTCGCACAACCAAAAATAGAAAGAAACAGAAATCACAAAGCAAATGCGCGTCGATTGACATGTTTTCATTCAGCCACAACATACTTTGTCCATCAGTAAGACATATTACATAAGTGGCCAATCACCACGACTAACAAAATGCACCATGGTAACCTTTTCACTCCCCAGGTTTCGATGAGGAAGCGCCACCATCACCCTTGACCCAGACAAAAGGCTCCTAGGGATTCGCCGGGTATGTCATCAACTCCTTCACAAGCGACGGCCGGAAGGGCTGCTCTGATTTCAGGTCGCGATGCTCTGGTTCAGAGTCACCAGGCGCCACCATTGTCTCCTGGTATGGCAGCAGATCACCCATCGCTAGTACCCGCTCCACGAACGGAGTGGCCTTGGCGGTTAACCTGAGCACTTCTGCGACCTCCATCGAGCAAGTCGCCGAGGGATACCCGTTGGTGACATCATCAAGGTCAAAGTCATCGGGGAAGTGCACAAGTCCAAGACTAAGCGCCGTGGTGCCCCGTGCTAGAAGGCCGATCGTTCCATCCACTCGACTACAACAGGCGCCTCCTCAAGATAGCGCTCAACCTCCATCAGCCCCCTAGGAATAACCTCGGTGGGGGAGATTCCCTGAAGATTAGTCTGGACGCATAGTGCCAAGGCAGTAGCCGCATTCTCCACCACCGTCATGCACTGCGCAAGATCGAACATCTGCACCACTGGATTGCCTTGACCTATCATAGCTGCAACATCAAAAAATCAAGATCACGAGAAAGAAGAACAACGGACTCACTCACTCGGGGACTCGCCCACCCGGGGACTCGCCATCCACCAGCAAAAGAAGCAGCAGAAGAAAGCGATTCTCACCAAGGAGCTTGCGACAGTTCTCGGTCACGAACTTCTTGAGCATCGCTAGCTTATCCTGCAATCCAAGGATGATCATGTCGGAGGTCTTCCGCTCCTCCTCCGTAGTGACGACCGCAGTGAAACCTTTGCGCAACAACAAGAGTCCAAATTCATCAAGCTAAAAACAACTCAGCAGCAGTCGCCTGGAGTCGCCGATTGGCCTCCCGCGCTACCGGCATGTCGTGTTCTAGCCGCTCCTTTGCGGCCTGCCGATCGGCCTGAAGACAGAAAACTAATAAGAGAAAGGATGATCAAAGTTCTGAGTGTCTAGCCACTCAAATTTAGCGACTTGACCCTCAGGGACTGGACGACCAAAGTTTTGAGTGCCTAGCTGCTGAAATTCACCGACTAGACCCTCAGGGAATGGACGACCAAAGTTCTGAGTTTCTAGCCACTAAAATTCAGCGGCTAGACCCTCAGGGACTGGATGACTAAAGTTTTAAGCATCTAGCCGCTAAAATACAGCGACTAGACCCTCGAGGACTGAATGACTAAAGCTTTAAGCATTTAGCTGCTGAAATTCAGCGACTAGATCCCTGGGGACTGTACATACCTGGATAGCAGCACCTAGGATGCTGTGAAGCTCACTGGCATCCGCTGAAGGAACCACGAATGGTGTATGCTCGTGTTGCTTCCTAGTGTCACCATCGACGACCTTAGGAACTTGCGGCGATTATGTTCCAGTAGCCGCGGCAAAGGCTCTCTCCACAAAGCGAGGGAACGTCACGGCTGTCGTTGCTGGGGCGGTGGCTGCAGGCACTGGCGCCTCTGTTGGCGTGGTCGGTTTGCTCGGCTCCGAGCCGATGACCACTTTGTCCTCAGTAGGAATGGAGGAACCACCTTTCCCCACATCCTCTTTCACCATGGCAGCGGAGTCTCCCTCCTTCTTCCTCCTCGTGCCCTCACCTGATGCTTCGACTATGACAACCTTCCTCTTCTTGGAAGGGTCGACGCTCCCTTCAGTGTCGACTGGCGGAACCTTGGCCACCGAAGGGCAGCCGATCTTCTTGGCACCAGTCCTATGAAATCGTCACGATCAGCGACCCGATGATACCAGAAAATACCAAAACACGATAAACAAAGCACTACAAACTAACTTGGCAACGGGGAGAATGTGCAATCTGGTGCTGATATGGACACGCTTCTCTAGCTCCGGGCCCAACCTGTGCGTGAGCCCTTTCTCAAACACACTCACGGCCCATGACACTGCGGGCTTCTTCGATGTCAAGGTTGCAACTATGGGAATCTCTGACTCAGGTGACACAGATGCCTCCTTCGGTGGCGGGGTCTCCGACCCTATGGTTCTAGCAACCAGTGGCTCTAGGCTGCTGAGCCTGTCGGCGCGATCGTGGCAAGTGGAACTGCCAATTCCACCACCACATTCATGGCCTCAGATTCCATCATTGGAGTTGGGTCCTCCGGAATCTTGGTCATAACCTGGGCCTCCTCGTCGTCGGTCTCCTCGTCCGACTGAAATGACGCCACTGACCTTGGTGGCGACATCTGCTTCGTCGCTGGCTTCCTCACGGGTAACTTCGGCTTCAGTGCAGGCTTCCCCGACATAGCCATGCGCTGTGAGCTGTGTTCCTCCATGATATCTTCATCGTTGTCATGCTCTTCAAGGCTGCGACTTGCCTCGATTTCGCGCTGCTTTTGCCCGTGGGTATTTCGAGGGCAGAAACGGGCGTGACAATCTCCATTACCTCGTCCTCACTATTGGAGGACCCTTCCTCCTCCTCCTCAAGCTCCTTGGGATCTCTTCATTGAGTGGAGGAAGCCAATTTTCGAGGATTTGGAATAATTAGCAAAATACAAAAAGAATGATGGTCAATTGACAAATGTGATTGTAAGACTGGGACTACAAGACTGCGACTGCAACACTGCAATTGTAAAATGCATTTACAAGGCAAAGAAACTCACTGTAGGGTCCTGACGCTTCCCGGTGGTATACGGAGCAAGCCCGGCCTTTGGGTCAGAATACTCTGCCTTTGTGATCTTCTTCAGCGCAACGATGTATTCCTTGGTGTCCCACTATGCCTTGCTCACCTTCGTGGTCTCATCTTTACCGATGTACTGGTACATCTAGTGGGATTGGGTGGATAATGGGACCAGCCCTCGCCTGAGCCAACAATTGTACAAATTGATGGTCTCAAGGCCCTCCTTCTTCAGCTCCTAGATCCAGGTCAACATCTCGTCTACAACCATCCTCTGGTCGTCGGGGAGGTTGGTCGCTGATAACCTACGTGGCTCGGTCCTCTCGACGGTGTACGTCGGCAGGGACACTTCACCATTAGGACTGGATTCCGTCATGTAGAACCAGTGATTCTTCCACTCGGTTGCGGCCTTATTCAGTAGTAGCAGCTTTAGGAACTTGGCCTTGGGCTTCAGCTAGAAGGTGACTCTACCTACCGCTAGGACTAGGCCGCCCACCCCCTTGCAGCTGAGGCGACCGTGGAAAAGATCCAGCCATAGGGGGAAATAAGGGCGGCATCCAAGCCAACTCTCGTAGAAGGCGATGAAGATTGCGAGATTCTCCCCGCTGTGTGAACCTAGATCCGATGGCTTGATCACGTAATATGTGCTGAACCGTCGAAAGAAAATCAAGGTGGGGAACCCTAGTGTCCTGTCCAGATGGCTCTAGAAACAGATGAACTCCCCGGAGTGAGGTTTGGGTTCCGTCTCACCGGACGCGGGAATTTGCCAGTTCCCTTTGCAGAGGATGCCCGCATCCTAAAAGGACTTCAGGGAGGCTGTGGTGCACTTTGTCTTGCCCCACAGGTCCTTCGGAGGCTCCATCAGGGAAGCTTAAGGTCACTCGGTCCGAAGATTTTGGATTGGGAGAAGATGCGAATACTGAGGGTGCGCGGGGGAAGAGAAATGCGAAGAAGGGTCGCAACTCTCCATACTGCTATCCTTATAAAGGGGCGCTACCAGCCAATCTCCGGGTAGCCGTTACCCCGCTGTAATTTCACCGAAGTTACCGTTGGATTACCCTACGGCTAGTTTGACCAAGCTGACGATCCAACTTCATTCACTCGATTCGCCTACTGACTCGCCCTTCCAGTCGTCTGGGCGTGACGACTTGGGCACATTTCCATTCGCCAATGTTGAGATTGAAGACACGCTGAAGACATTATTTCCTTCATTGAGGGAGTCCACCGCCAATTTGACTGGCCGTCTCATTGGACTCGCTTACTCCAACTGCCAAACGAACACCTGTGCCAAACCAATGCTGGCCTCGGGGACTACTGACGGGGATATGCCCAACGGGGTATGCCCAGCAGGATGTTTCTGTTGGGGATATACTTTCCGGGTATCCTGACAGTTCCTCACTGACTAGGGTGGCCCACTTCGGGTTAGAGCTTTGCTTCATGGGCGGCCCAGTCAGGAGAGAAGACGGAGTCCAATCTGGCTACGGGAAGGCCTAGAAGACTTATCGACTTAGGCCATAATGTTACTTGTAGTTCAAGATGTACTCTGTAAGCAACTCTTAGTCGTAGCCGGATTGATCTCTCCTATAAACCCTAGGCCGGATATCTATATAAGCCGTCCTAGGGAGAGACTTTAGGGCACAACACAATAGTCTACAATCTCAACTCACACAGGCGATACCCTTGTAACCCATATTCCGGCTCTGCCGTATTACTGGATTTCTAGCAGGAGTAGGATCCGTCCAAAGCCGACGGATTCGAACCTGGGTAAATTTGTGTGCTCATCGTCCCAGAATACCGTACGTCTTACCCCCCCCCTCTCTTCCGCACGCCTCGAGGACCCCCTCATGGCGTACTTGTCATCAATCTGACAACAGTTGGCGCCCACCGTGGGGCAAGTGAGCTACGGATCTGCGTTCCGAGCGGAATCTGCAAGAATCAGAATCAGCGAAACCATCATCGTCGGTCGCATCCTCTACGCCAGCGACGTCCCTCTCATCGTTCTCGACGAGACTTGGATTCCGGCTAAGGAGGCCGTGACTGCCTATACAATCATGTCTTTTGGCGAGATCGATGTTTACATCGGTTTCGCTGAACCTGCCCAACCCACCCCAGCGGTGATGATAGAGGCAGAAGAATCTTCTGGGTCCCCTTTGTCCGCGGAGGCGGTGGAATTCTGGATCTCAGAAAACCCTAATCCCACCCAGCCCGCACCAGTTGTGGAGATAGTGGAGAAATCTGAGCCTGAAGAAGACCTCACGGTCCAAGTCGAATCTGGAGTGGATCTCCCTGGAGAAGCCAGATCCCAGATCGACCCACCCGTGGAAGTAGAAATCCAGGAGGAGCATATCAACAACACTGATTCTGGCTCTGACAATGCCGGGACAGACATGCCTTTCCTCAGGTACACACTAAGACATATGATACTGCAGGGCACTAGCGCAGATGCAATCCTCGAAACCATTAAAAGTTTCGACATGGCTGACCGCGAAAGCCGCAGGTACCTCAGGAAGCACGCGCCGCACTTCGTCAGATATGTTGGATCCGGATCCGGCTCTGCCGATGCTGGAGAAAACACCGACTCAGTGCTGGAGGCAATTGGAACAAACGCCGACGTTCCCGCATCCTCGGATGAATCTATGACATCGGCAGATTTCCGAAAGTTCTCCGCGGAATATGAAGAGGAGTACAACTCCAAAGCTGCAGAAGAAGGAGAAGCCATGGATGAAGGATCCGGGGAACACTCTCCCAAAGCGCAGGATGACATGGACGTCGGAGATAATCCCGAGGTCCAGATGTCCGAAAGTACCGATCAGAGCTTGACTCCGGGAAACTGACCCAAAGCCGTCTTTGCTACCGGCGCTGCCAAGAAGGCAAAGAAGAAGAACAAGAAGAACAAGAAGAACAAGACCCCGGAAAAAGACCATCTGATAGAGGAGGTGATTGCTGAGGAATACGAGGAAGACTCGGATGAAGCACTTATCCCAGACGAGCCGAAAAAAGAAGCATCGGTGGATGGACACGTGATCACATAAGGTGCGCGAAAACTCATCGATGTCGCACTAACCACACCTATCCCTACAGCTGCAGAACTTACTGCAGAAGAGCTGGACGAAAGGGCCAAAGCCCTAGAAGCGCGTCGTCAACAACTCCTTGATGAAGCTAAAAACATCAAGGTGGAGAAGAAACGCATGTCAACCAAGGAATATATATCTCGGTTGCATCAGAAGACACAGAAGCGTCACATCAATGATGACCAATTCCCACGTGTCCGTGCCGTCCTTTTCAGGGACGAGATAGGGAAACCACGGAAAGACAACAACGGAGATTGGGTATACCCAACCCCAATACAAAATACCGTGGCAGCCCGAGAAATTCTATCGGCTAATCCAGGACCAGAGGAGATCCGTTTGGGTATCAAGCTACTCAACAAGGGACTAGAGCAGCAGAAGGTCGCCCTGTCCGGAAGTCAAAAACTGGTCTCGGATTCTGACCAATGTTGCACAGATCCGGCATGGGCTGACGTAAGATCCCATTACGTTCGGGCGCAATACCATAACCCCGAACGCAGGGAAGACAATTATTCAAGAACCGAATCGTCGGGACATCATCGCAGAGCTATGCATAACTGGAGCAATGTTGCTCCAGCGGCCGAGAAAGACGTGGTCACTACACTGAATCCGAGGAATCCTCCCCAACGAGAGTACAACGATCGAAAGAGAGAAGATAAGGAGAAACGTCGGGAGGAGGATCATCAGAAAATGCCACCTCCTAGATATGAGAGCCGTCCGACTGAGCCTCACCATGGTGGGAACAATGGACGAAGGAACGACGGAAACCACGCTGGAACAAGCCGGTAGGGGGCTCGTCATAGTCAAGAACCTCCTCGGAACCGGAATAATAACGCTCCGGACGGAGACCGGCGATCAGCTGGAAACAATTCAGCTGTCCCACCCCCTCCACCAGGTAGTTATCACAACGGCCCCCAAGGAGGGCAAGGACGACATGGCGGAGAAGGCGGTGGTAGAAGCCGAAGTCCAGCTCCAAGGCACCACAGCCATATCTGACATTCGGGACGATCTCTATCCCTGAATGATGCAAGGCACAGGATCAACTCCAACATAGAGGCTCGGCGCTACGAAAGTGATGACGTGTACGTGGTCCCAAAGTGCTTCGGACCACGCATCAGAGCTACAAAATTCCCGGAAGGATTTGCTATCTCAAGACATATCCAAGCCTACGACGGCATTGCTCGGCCAGACACCTAGTTACTGGACTTCTTCCAAGCTTGCTGCATCGCTAAAGGCGGAAACAGCCTGGTCGCAACCCGATATCTCCCACTTATGCTGCGGAAGACGGCACGATCATGGCTCAATGAACTTCCGGCAAACACCATCCACAACTGGTATGACTTGCAAAGTGCGTTCTTTCAGAATTTTGAAGGCACATATCGGAGGCCCTGTTCGGTCGGAAACCTACAGCGTTGCACCCAGAAAGCCAGAGAAACTTGTCGGGATTACCTCGGACGATGGATCGACACCAAGAACTCCTGTGAGGGAGTAAACGATCAAACTGCGATTGAAGCTTTCATCGCAGGACTCCCAATTGATCTACTGCGTCATCGCTTGAAGTGTGACAAGGTCACTGATTTGGGAGAGATGATAGAAACAGTGAGGAAGTATGCAGATGCTGGCGATGACGCAGAAGGATTACTCAACGTCCTGGCGGTACCTCAGTCAGCAAAGACAAAGCAACAAGCTCAGAAGCGCAAAAACACCTCGGAAGAAAAACCCAACGCGGAGACAGCGGTAGTCACTACTGTTTCCGGGTCTAGAGGACGAGGAGGACGTGGCGGAGACCGCGGGCGTGGCCGTGGGACATCAAGGGTCCAAGGTAGAGGAGAGCAACAACCAGGCAAAACCTACACTTGGGCCGACATTTCCAATAACCCATGTGTGCATCACTTGGACGCCAATGGGGGCTCGTCCCACACCAACGCTGAATGTCGTTTTAATGACGACATCAAGAGAGATGATACCACGGGCTACAAAGCTAAGCGGAACAAGGGAAAGAAAAATCCTGAAAAAGACAAGGAGATCAAGGAAGATTCCGACATGGAGGAAGCTGATGCTTCAAATCCCAAGCCGGAAGGGAAGAATCCTTTCCCACCAAGAAGGACACCTACGTCACCTTCCTCGGATCTCACCCAGCAAAGGTCAAGAAAGCAGTTCTCCACGAGCTCAATGCAACAGTTCCGGCTGTCCCTCAATATCTGGACTGGTCAGAGGTGGCAATCACATTTGACCAGGCTGATCATCCGCCTAAGCTACACAGGCGAGGAAAATACGCCTTAATCGTCAATCCACTTATTGACGGTTATGGTTTCTCCAAGACCCTCATGGACGGTGGTAGCAGCATCAATACTCTCTATGTCGAAACGCTACGCCGGATGAAGATCTCGGAAACACAGCTAAACCATAGCTCTATGATCTTTCACGGAGTTGTCCCAGGAAGACAAGCTAATTCCCTAGGAGAGATCACTTTGGATGTTACTTTTGGAACTCCAAAGAATTATCAGACGGAGGCACTATCCTTCGAAGTGGTCCCGTTCAAGAGCGCATATCACGCTATATTCGGACGTCCGGCTTACTGGCTTTTATGGCTCGTCCATGTTACATTTACAATATGATGAAAATTCCAGGTCCCAATGGCGTGATTACCATCAGGGGAGACCCGAAGAAAGCGCGAGAGTGCGAGGATGGAAATGTCGCCTTTGCTAAGTACCAGGAGATCAAGAAGAGCATAGATCCGTCTGAGATGCCCGCAACAAACAAGGAGGTGACAAAGCCAAATCCGGAGTTCAAGGCATCAGAAGAGACGAAGACGACGCCGTTGAAGGATGATGACCCCTCCAAGGTGACCCAGATAGGTGTAGGCCTAAGTAGCGCATAGGAAAGCGCGCTCGTCAAGTTCCTCCAAGAAAATCAAGATATCTTCGCATGGCAGCCATCTGACATGACCGGAGTATCTAGGGAACTTGCCGAGCACTCTCTAAATGTAAACCCAAACGCTAAACCCGTCAAAACAGTCCTTATGACGGTTCGGAGATGAAAAGCGTAAGGAAATAGCTAAGGAACTAGCACGACTCGAGTTAGCCGGATTCATAGAAGAGGTCATCCACACTGAGTGGTCGGCCAATCCTGTGATGGTCCCTAAAAAGGACACCACTGATTTAAGGATGTGTATTGATTATACTGCCTTGAACAAGGCTTGTCCAAAAGATCCGTTCGCTCTGTCTAGAATTGATCAAGTTATCAATTCTACGGCAGGCTCGGAACTCCTCTGTTATCACCAAATCCGGCTTTCTCGACGCATATTCCGGTTATCACCAAATCCGGATGAAGGAATCTGACAAAGTCAAAACTTCATTCATAACCCCTTTCGGAACCTTCTGTTTTGTTACGATGCCCTTTGGGCTAAAGAACGCAGGAGCTACATACCAGCGCATGATGCAACGTTGCCTCCATGACCAACTCAGACGCAATGTACATGCATACGTGGATGATATCGCGGTCATGTCCAAAAAGAAGGAAACGTTGATTTCTGACTTGGAGGAGACGTTCGCCAATCTACGAAAATACAACATCATGCTTAAACTGAAGAAATGCTTCTTTGGAATACTAGCCGGAAAATTGTGAGGTTTCATCGTGTCTCAAAGAGGCATAGAGGTGAACCGAGACAAAATTAAGGCTATACTCAACATTTCCAGGCCAACTCGCCTGAAGGACATACAAAGACTAACTGGTTGCATTGCTGCAGTCAGTCGATTTGTAAGCCGGCTTGGTGAAAGAGCCGCACCATTGTATAAACTCCTGAAAAAGACCAAGGATTTTATCTAGACCGACGAAGCTGAAGTTGCACTACAAGATCTGAAAAAAGTACTCTCATCTGCTCCTATCCTTGTAGCGCCGGAACCTCAGGAACCGATGTTGCTTTACGTTGCTACGACAAATAAAGTTGTCAGTATCGTCATGGTGGTGGAGAGACCAGAGGAAAATCAGGAACACCTGGTGCAGCATCCGACGTACTTTGTTAGCGAAGTCCTGACAGAATCAAAGCAGCGGTATCCGCACTATCAGAAATTGGCTTACGGTGTTTTTCTAGCATCTCGTAAGTTACAACACTATTTTCAGGAGCATCCAATTACCATGGTGAGAAAAGCTCCCATGAGAGACATAATCAACAATAGCGACGCCACAGGACACGTCGCCAAATGGGGAATAGAGCTCTCAACTTTCGACATTGAGTATAAACCTCGGACAGCAATCAAATCCCAGATCCTTGCTAACTTTGTCGCCAATTGGACAGAGACGAAGGAGAACATGAACCTCCCTGAGTCGGAATATTGGACCCTCTTTTTCGATGGGTCTAAGGCTCGAGGGGGCTCGGGGCTGGCGTGGTGCTCAAGTCACCCCAAGGAGATAAACTTTTATACGTGTTGTAGATCCACTTCACAGCGACGAACAACATTGCCGAGTATGAAGCACTGCTACATGGAATCCGGATTGCTAAGGATATTGGCATCCGATGTTTGATGAGTTACGGAGATTCGGATCTTGTTGCTCAGCAAGTCTCGGATATTTGTAATGCAAATAAGCACATGGTAGCGTATAAAGCTGTCGTGGATGATCTATCTAAATCGTTCGAAGGGATTGAAGTACAACACATCCCTAGAGCAGAAAATGAGGAAGCGGATGCACTATCTCGCATAGGCTCTGCGCGAAAAGAGGTCCCGGATGGCGCTTTTTTAGAGCACCTCAAAGTCCCCTCGATAAAGGGAGTAGATGAGGAATATCCGACCAAATCCGACTCACCTTTGATAGCAGTTCTGGCTGTAATTCCCAGCTGGACTCAACCCTACATCGATTATTTGGTAGATGGCAAATTACCCGAAGACGAGGTGCTGAGCCGGCAGATTATCCGACGAGCAAAAGCCTATACTATTGTTAAAGGTGAGCTCCATAAACGGAGTGTTTCTGGGGTTTTCAGCATTGTGTATCTCTGGAAGAAGGAGTGGAAATCTTAAGGGAAATCTATGAAGGCGAGTGTGGTCACCACGCTGCAGCCAAATCTTTAGTGGCAAAAGCTTTTAGACATGGATTTTTCTGGCTTACAGCTCAGGCAAATGCCGAACGATTAGTCAAGACGTGCAAAGGCTGCCAAAAGTACGCCAAGCAAGCTCATGTTCCGGCTGATCAGCTGCGAACAATACCTATTACATGGCCCTTTGCGGTCTGGGGGCTTGATATGGTAGGACCATTTAAACGAGCTCCAGGTGGATATACTCACCTCTTAGTGATGGTGGATAAATTCACCAAATGGATTGAGGCTAAACCTATCACTAGTTGTGATGGAGCAATAGCCAAAAGATTTGTCGAGGATGTTATAATCCGGTATGGTTATCCGCATAGCATTATCACGGACAACGGGAGTAACTTCTCTATGGGAGAATTGGCTGAATTCTGCGATGAGCAAAATATCCGGCTTGACATTGCGTCAGTTGCACATCCACAGGCTAACGGACAAGTCGAAAGAGCTAATGGTTTAATCTTACAAGGCCTGAAACCAAGACTCGAAGCACCACTACGACGTGCTGCGGGGGCTTGGGCAGAGGAATTACCCTCTGTAATTTGGAGTTTACGAACAACTCCGAACAGGTCAACAGGATACACACCTTTCTTCTTGGTCTATGGCACAAAAGCAGTTCTTCCTAGTGATTTAATTCATACTTCTCCTAGAGTGGCCGCGTATATTGAAGAGGATGCCGAGATTTCTTGACAAAATGATCTCGACTTAGTCGAAGAAGTTCGCGTCGCTACAGAAATGAGATCTACAGCCTATCTGCAGAAGTTACGCAAGTATCATAGCCAGAGAGTCCGAAATAGATCTTTCAATAAAGGTGATTTGGTTGTCCGGCTTGTGCAACAAAGAAAGCACAAACATTCCCCAGTATGGGAAGGGCCCTTTTTAGTTAGTTGAGTATTGCACAATGGATCGTACTACTTAACTGACATGAGGCCAATCAAAGAAAGACCTGCTACTAAGAAGAGAAAGAGAGCTGGAGGCAGTACAAATCCGGACGAGTTAGACAAACCGTGGAATATTGCTCAGCTACGTCCCTTTTATTCTTAGTTTATCCTTCTTTGTAATCATATATATGTACATGTTCTTTGAGAAATAAAAGACTTGGTTGCCTCAAGTTTTTTCTGAGAAGTTTTTACCATCTTATTTCCAAATGATCATGTTATAGTCGAAAATCCCAGAATGCTTGAAAGTACTTTATGCTCATGTTCGTTCTGGTCTAGATTTCCGATTTTAAAACTGATACCTTCGGGTATAACTCTAAATTTCTAGTCTTTACTTTGGTTATTTGTCTGATTGCTGGATGCGGGTATTTTCCGAGTAGTGAATTGTTGGTACTAGAAGCCGGCTTTGTTTTCGAGTTTAAACTGGTTTAGCAAGTGAGCTCCGTTGCTCGACAAAGTTTTCGGCTGAAGGTTTAGACGGCTCACGAAAGGGACGAGGCAGAAAGCCAGATAAACGATAAGTAGAGACGAAAAAATTCAAGTGCTTATGAAAATATTTCAGGCACACACAAAAACAAAGCCAAAAGTGCTAAATAGATAAAAAGCTTAGCACTAGCAAAAGTCAATAGTACTTAATATTTACAAAACGCATCATGTCTTTCCGGAATAATACATAGTTTTCTGGTTTATGATGCAGGAGGAGATGAAGGAGCTGCCGGCTCGCTAGTTACTCCGCCTTGATATCGTTCCGAGATGTCCGGATCCGAGGTGGTCCGTTCATCGTCGGAAACTTCTTCGGTTTCTTCTAGAGGAGGTGGTGGAGTATCTATGCGGGTGAAGAAGGGGATCTCGTAGCTGGTCAGATCAGCTACGTGGCACCCGTATCCGGTGCAGGAGTGCATGATGGCTTGGAGGTCTTTCTCCTGGCCGTCTTCGTCTACCTTGCAGTACCCTCTGGTCACTTGCCATATCTCCATGTTTCCATGGTGGCTCATGACCATGGTGAGAGCGTTCTGCGCAGCAGTCCGCGCGTAGGACATGTTCCAGTCCCGAACAAGCTGCGGCATCTCCTTGGCCTTGTCCCGCACCTGAAAATCCGACATGCTTGGCATGTCCGGAATCCTGAGAGACTCGCCAATGTCTTCAATAGACTGGTGGAAGTCATGCAGAAGATCACCGACTTGAGTAAGCCGGTGGGTGCGGGGCTCGGAGGAGGAAGAGTCCGTCAAGTTCAGAGGACCTATACACAAAACAAGTCAAGAAAAATCCGACATTGATGAAATTCGAAGAAATGATAAGTCAGACAGATGGAACATACCAAGAATGACGTCGTCAATCTTGGTCTTCTCCTCCCGAAGACTCTAGAGTTTAGCCCGGAGCGCCTCGGAGATATCCTTCTCTCTGCCAAGCTCATTCTTGAGGTCCGAGATAATTTTATCTTGAGCAGCGATCTTGCGATCACGCTCTTCGGTGGCCATGGAGGAGGATTCCAGGACTTGAGCAATGCTCCTTTCATGATCCGCCTTGAGCTTATCCAGCTCTTGGCGGAGTCCCTTGTTCTCCACCACCACGGTCTTGAGGTTCTCGGCCTCTTCAATCATAGCGATGGATTGTTTCACCAGTGCTATAAGTCAAAAAAGAACAACAGTTCAAAAAAAGTTCGGCACTCAAAAAGCAAAAGACTAGGTTTGAATCTCGGAATGTTTACCTTCGGCTTCATCCTTGGCTACTTTGAGTTCAGCGTTTTTAAGCCGGAGAGCCTTGATCTCTCTCCGCTTATTGCAGACATTGGTAAGTAATTCCTGGTTATAGGAACATACTTTCTGTAAGTCAGAATACCCAAAGTCAAAAAGCTACTTAAGACTCGGGCTAATATTTTCTGCTAAATATTAGCACGAGCCTTGGGGGCTACACTAGTTCGTTCTTTGGCATCCTAATGAAAGCATAAACCCGGATTCTATATCCTACTTCATGCTTGGGGGCTAGAGCATATGATATAACATAATGTAAAAACAAGAGTTGGAATTCCGACTTACATATTGCTCACGGGTGAGTTTGTCTAAACACGCGTTCACTTCAACTGCCACCTTCTCGGCAAGAGTAAGAGGGATCACTAGGGCTGTTGGAAGCTCGCCAGCCCTAATCCTCTCGTCGCGAAGGCGGACTTGAGCGAGAAGGTCAGAGAACTTGACGTCATCTACTTCTTGCGCTTCCTCCTCGCGGGATAGATGGCTTTTGTCCAGGACTTGCCTGGCCAGCCGCTGGATCTCCTCTGCAGATTTCTGGGACAGGCCAAGCTTGGCAAGTCCCGGATTGCTGATGAGGTTATCAACGAAGACTTCAGCCGAGGGATCATTACCCGAAGAGGTTTCACCCTTATCTTGACCTGACGCACCCACGGTGACGTCAGTTTGTGACCCAAGGATTACATGCTCTGTTGGAGGAGCCGGATCTTCTGCAACCACCAGAGAAGGAATAATCACCGGAGTTGCAGAAGGTTGAGGGGCAGGAGTTGGAGGAGCCACGGCAAGAGAAGCTATGGTGAGCTTCGTCTGTCGCAGGGGCTTCACAGGAATCCCTTTCCCCTTACCCTTGATGAGAAGCTTTGCTCTGAGAATGTAGTAAAGGCAGAAACATTACATCTCAGAAAGAAATTCGAGAAAGGTACAAAGGCGGAAATTGTGAATGAAAGTTACCTCTTCACAACAGGCACTTCCTTTGTGCCAACGGCCACTGTCGGAGCTTTGCGCTTCTTGAGCGCAAGGTCCGGCAATGGGATCACTTCAGTCTCCTGAGAAAACTTAGGAGGATATCCTTCGAGTCGAGCAAGCTCCGACTCGGGGAGGTCAGCAAGCTGAAAACAAGAAAGCATATCAGCATTGCAATATATAACTTAAAGATTGAAACACATAAAAGGTGTATTGATGGAA
This sequence comes from Avena eriantha, assembly GCA_910589775.1. Taxonomy (NCBI): domain Eukaryota; kingdom Viridiplantae; phylum Streptophyta; class Magnoliopsida; order Poales; family Poaceae; genus Avena; species Avena eriantha. The sequence goes on along the minus strand of OU342744.1, from coordinate 233,024,920 downwards.
ACTTACCGGCACCACGGGGTTTTCCGCTGTGTACATATCTAGAGAAATCCCCGGAATCCTCCTCTCTATCCGCTCCTTGATCAGCCACTTGATCTGGCTGATGTAGCCTTGAGTGGTGTAGGACTTGGGGATGATGCAGAGGGAGTCTTTCTTGGAAGACGTGATGGAGTGCATCAGTCTATCCCCGTGGTACTGAAGTGGCTAGATCCGACGTGAGACCTAGCACTGGACCAAGTCGGATCCCTTCAGACCCATGTGCTTGATCAAATATTCAATCCGCCTCTTAGCGAGGATCAGATCGTCGGTGAGAGCCGGAGCAGCCTCGTTCCAGGAAGGCTGGGCCGTGGCGGCTCCGTCGACAAAAGCCGGCAAAGCAGTAGCTTTGTCAGGAGCCAGAATATCCCTATGGTAGAAAAAAGTGGCTGGCCATTGTTTGACCGAGTCACTGGCAGAAATTTTGGGATATGCGCGGTCACCTCTAAGTGAAAAGCTAATAGTGCTGGTGATGTAAGGAATACCGGCAGTGATGGAATTTCTCCGGACATGGAAATAGTACCGGAAGAGAAGCAAACTCGGCCTAATGCCGACAAAGCCCTCGCAAAGCGATGCAAACGCACTCATCTCTAAGAGAGAGTTGGGAGGAAGATTGTGGAGTTGAACTCCGTAATGATCTATAACCTCGGAGAAGAACTCCGAGGGAGGAAAAGATAGACCTCGGTCAAGATGGGTGCCGAAGTGGACCCGCTCGCCATCTTGCAGGTTGGGGACGGTTTCGCCAGAGCCGCTCCACCAGTCGCTGGTGACGAGAAGCCCCTCCTTCTCCACGTTCTTGAGGCCGTCCTCGTCAAGGGCGCAGGGGATCCAGATTCCCCGGAAGCTTTCCTTCTCTGCTGCTGCTTCCGGTGTTGCCGCCGCCGCTGCTACTGCCAAACCGTAGGAAGACGATGAAGCCATTTCTCCAGTGAGAAGATGACCAGAAAGTGGCGGCACTTTGAGTTTCTGTGGGGGGAAGGACGAGAGAGCTCTGAGCGCGCAGGAGGATTGGGAGGAAAGGAAACGACAAACACTGGTGGAAAGGAGAAGGAGAAATCCAAACCCCTTATATCCACCTAACTGCGCCAAGATTCGTGCAAATGCTACAGTGTAACCGCCACGCATCGTGGAAAGAACTGGGAAGGACCCACGTGATGATTGCGTCTCCTCGATCTCCATGCTCGCATTGAAACGGCGCCTCAGTTCCGCGAACCGCGGACCCACCAACGGTCGTGCTGACGGCACGCTTGTTAGATGACGTGACTTGACCATGCTTGTGCCAGGTGGCGTAGAAACCAAGTTCCAGCTTAGTTTAAAATCGAGCTAGAAAATCCGACTAACTAATTGATAGGTCCGACTTATTTTTAAGACCCGTATAGTATTTTTTGTTGTAAAGTTTCAGGAACCCTTCAAGATTCTGCAAGCCGAAGATCAAGCTAGACAATGATAAAATCCGACTTTGGATCTTGGAGGCCTCCGAGGGCTGCTGTTGGGGATATACTTTCTGGGTATCCTCACTTACCAGGGTGGCCCACTTCGGGTTAGAGCTTTGCTTCACGGGCGGCCCAGTCAGGAGAGAAGGGGGAGTCCAATCCGGCTACGGGAAGGCCCAGAAGACTTACAGACTTAGGCCCATAATGTTACTTGTAGTTCAAGATGTACTCTGTAACCAACTCTTAGTCGTAGCCGGATTGATCTCTCCTGTAAACCCTAGGCCGGATATCTATATAAGCCGTCCTAGGGAGAGCCTTTAGGGCACAACACAATAGTCTACAATCTCAACTCACACAGGCGATACCCTTGTAACCCATATTCCGGCTCTGTCGTATTACTGGATTCCTAGCAGGAGTAGGATCCGTCCAAAGCTGGTGGATTCGAACCTGGGTAAACTTGTGTGCTCACCGTCCCAGAATACCGTACGTCTCACCCCCTCTCTTCCGCATGCCTCGAGGACCCCCTCATGGCGTACTTGTCATCAATCCGACGATAGTTTCGACTAGACCAAGACCTCTACGAGTGGACCTGCAGGACGGCGACTAGAATGCGACTGAAAAGGAAGCCTGGTTACTAGATGTTGGTGGCCCAGAAGCGTAGTTAGGCCCCGTCAGATTAGGTCAAATCCTTCGAGTCCTTAACTGATTTGGTTGTATATCTGTAAACCCTAGCAAGGCACCCCCTATATAAGCCTCCCTAGGGTAGTCTCTGTACTCATGTTCCATCATACACCCCATCGACTCGTTGCCTAGCCGCTGAGCTCGCCACCCTTGTAAGTCACTCGATAATACAATCTAGCAGGAGTAGGTCTTTACCCTACAGGGGAGGGAACCTAGGTAAATCCCTATGTCTTTGCCCTTATCTCGCTCCGCAGATGGCTGCCCAAATTCTTCCAATCGCTACCCCTGGTAGTGACTATCGTTCTCATTCCCACGACACATAGGAATTAATTAAAGTAGCTTCCACATTGCATGCATGGTTGCACTCTAGGGGTTCCATGTGTACAACCAGCATGGTCACAAAGACCAAACACATAGGAAAAGCAGCTTCCACATTGCATGTTGCACCAATGTGATAGAAGTTGCATCACAGAGTGTGTGTGCTCATGTAGATATCAATGTGGTATTGGAAAAAGAACACATGCAATGTGGTCATATGGATCTATCAACAATGACTCTAGTGGTTATCAGTGTGGATTAGGAAAAGAACATACGCAACATATAATGACTCTAGAAGATCCATGTGTCAAACCATGGTCATAGAGACCAAAAACACATAGGAATTAATTAAAGCAGCTTCCACATTGCATGCATGGTTGCACTAGTGTGTGATAGAAGTTGCATCACAGAATCCACTGGAGTATGTGTGTGGTCATCATGCATATGTATATATCATTGTGGTTTTGGAAAAGAACACATGCAATGTGTGGTCATGTGTGGATCAATGATGACTAGTGGATATGTCAATGTGTGTGGTTTATTAGGAAAAGAACACATGCAATGAGTACTCCAGGGGATCCATATGTGTCAAACACATAGGAAAGCAGCTTCCACATTGCATGTTGCACCAGTGTGACAAAAGTTGCATCATCATAGAATCAACTAGAGTATGCATGTGTGTGCTCATGCATGTATATTGTGGTTTTGGAAAAGAGAGAACACATGAAATATTAATGTGGTCAGGTGTGGATCAATGACTAGTGGATGTATATCAATGTGGTTTAGGAAAAGAACACACATCATGCATGCAATGACTCTAGGGGATCCATGTGTAAAATTAAACCACAGTCACATAGACTAAAAACACATAGGAAAGCAGCTTCAACGTTGCATGTTACACCAGTGTGACAGAAGTTGCATCATCAAATCCAATGGAGTATGCGTGTGGTCATGCATGCATGCATGTAGATATATCACCGTGGTTTTAGAAAAGAACACATATTCAATGTGGTCATGTGGATGAATGACTCTAGTGGATATATCAATGTGGTTTATTAGGAAGAGAACACACATGCCATTAATGACTCTAGGGGATCCATGTGTCAAACCATATGGTCTCATAGAGACCAAAAACACATAGGAAAGCAGATTCCACATTGCATGTTGCACCAGTGTGTGATCGAAGTTGCATCACAGAATCCACTGGAGTGTGTGTTGTCATGTAGAATATCAATGTGGTTTTGGAAAAGAACACATGCAATGTGGATCAATGACATTTGTGTGGATATCTTTGTGGTTTAGGAAAAGAATACATGGAATGACTCTAGGGGTTCCATGTGACAAACCATGGTCACAGAGACGAAAACACATAGGAAAAGCAGCTTCCACATTGCACCAGTGTGACAAAAATTGCATCACAGAATCCACTAGAGGAGTGTGTGTGGTCATGTAGATATCAATGTGGTATTGGAAAAGAACACATGCTGCAATGTGGTCATGTGGATCTATCAATGACTCTGCTGGATATCAATGTGGGTTAGGAAAAGAACACATGCAATATGACTGTAGGAGATCCATGTGTCAAAGTATGGTTATAGAGACCAAAAACACATAGGAAAGCAGCTTCCACATTGTATGGTTACACTAGTGTGACAGAAGTTGCATCACAGAATTCACTGGAGTATGTGTGTGTTCATCATGCATATGTAGATATATCATTGTGTGGTTTTGGAAAAGAACACATGCAGTGTGTGATCATGTGTGGATCAATGACTAGTGGATATATATCTCAATGTGTGGTTTATTAGGAAATTAGAAGAACACATACAGTGTGATCATGTGTGGATCAATGGTTAGTGGATATCTCAATGTGTGGTTTATTAGGAAATTAAAATAACACATGAATGAGTACTCTACGGGATCCATATGTGTCAAACACATAGGAAAGCAGCTTCAACATTGCATGTTGACAGAAGTTGCATCATCATGAAATCCACTCGAGTATGCATGTATGTGGTCATGCATGTAGAAATTATCATGGTTTTAATTTGGAAAAGAACACATGTAATGTGGTCATGTGGATCAATGACTCCAGTGGATATATATATAGGAAAAGAACACACATCATGCAATGACTCTAGGGGATCCATGTGTCAAATTAAACCATGGTCACAGAGACCAAAAACACATAGGAAAGTAGCTTCCACATTGCATGTTGCACCCGTGTGACAGAAGTTCCATGCATCACAGAATAATCCACTTGAGTATGCGTGTGGTCATGTATGTAGCTATCATTATGGTTTTGGAAAAGAACACATGTAATGTGGTCATATGTATCAATGACTCTAGTGGATATATCAATGTGGTTTAGGAAGAGAACACACATGCAATTAATGATTCTAGCGGATCCATGTGTCAAACCATATGGTCTCACAGAGACAAAAAACACATAGGAAAGTTGCATCACAAAATGCACTGAAGTTTCCTAGATGATACATATCTCAACTTTTGTACATATTCTAGAAACACATGCAAGATATGGAGGGATTCAGACACTCCGATGCTCGGTTTTCAACGAAACCATAGACCGTGAGCCCCACAGACTATCTACCCCCTTGATTATTTCTCTAGATGAGGGTTGAACAATGGATTTTTATCCTTATTTATTTTGGTTAGTTTTAGGTGCAGTACCAAAGTTTCAGCCCATGAAGATGCTGGATCATGCCCATATCGATATATGTGAGAGACCATGCTCACTAGGGGCCTAGATAATGACTATATCAACAACCCATCACACTTTTGTACATATATCATATAGGAAAACACATACATGCATGCAAGTTCTTCCAATGCTTAGACCCTAAACTAGTATGTACATCCCAAAATTTATACTACGTACACACAATAAACCATAAACTAATCTAGTTCAAACACATAATTAATCACCACCACTTGTTGTCGTCCTTGACTTGCTTCCCGTTCAACCGCTTGTTGTCTCCACCGTTCCAAGATCCCTGCTCGTCCTGATACCATTTTTTGTCCTCCTAACGCTTCTTCTCCTGGGCTAGCTTGCAACTAGGGCATAGCTCTGTCACAAAAATCCCCCTTAACCATCCCATATTTTATGGTAATGAGCTTACTATACAACTCGTACCCCAAGTAGGTGTCTCTGGCTGCATACTCGAGGCACACCTGGCTCATTGGCTTCCACTCCCAGTAGTCATGCTCGCTTCACTTTAGTTTCTTTAGTTTTGCATAGGATATGTTGATGATTTCCGCTGCCAGATCACCCATGCCATCCTTCATTGGTTGTGGTTTGATCTTGTACAGATTTTGGATGTCGATGTGGTACCCATGTGGGATTTTTATCAACACACGAGAAAGCATAGTTGTGTCATTTGTCATATCCACGCTAGTGAAAGTTATCCCTTTCCTACACAAGAACTCGACTAGAGCTAGACAATGCTTCTCAGTTGGTTTACTCCTGCAGTTACAGGGTTTTAGGGATGTAAGGGAACAAGGGATGCAGAAGTGGTGATCTCAAATTTAAATTTCACATACCTACAGAAGTGTTAAATGAGGACCTCCTCATGTATGGCGATTTGCACGACGATGATCTCTTGTGGACGATTTTTTCGCTTATCTGCACGGGTGTACTCCAAGTCTAGCCCCACGAACTTGTAGTTCTCTTTCTCAAATAGTTGCTCATACCTGGCGAGAGTTGTCTCCACAGTCTCTTCATCATTTGTGTACACCACTGTCAAAGTCGTGGTGCCATGAGGGACAAAGTGGGTCTCTGTTGTTCGTTTGCCATCGTCCATGCCTGCAAGGAAATGGGTGAAAGGAAATGCCTGCAAGGAAATGCGTGCGAGGAAGAATAAGAAGAACCGACGGTTCCAGAACAGAGGAATGATCAAGGAAGAGGAAGAAGAAGCACGCATGAATAACTGCAGAGATCGTGGATACGTGGTAATAATGAATAACTACAGCTTGAGATCGTGGCGGTGCTGCCGGTTCAACAAGTGGGGCCAGTTCCTACCAGAATATGGAATTAGTAGTGCATTTATCTATGCAAGAAATTGAGAGAAATCATTTATATTTTCTCTTTCATACTTAAACATAATGAAGTTGGTACAACTCAAGAGACTTGATAGTTTAACATACAACAACACAAAATGTTCTGAGCATGCATTCTTGAAATTTAAATTCTGATGATTTATAGTTCCAACGCTCTCATCTTCGTCCTCCTCCTGCTGCTCGTCGCTGTCGTCTTCCGCATCCTCATGTTCCTCTGCCGGACCGGTGACGACCTCAATAATCAGCTTGATATAGTGCCTCATTACCTTGACCTAGACGACGAGCAGATCATGAAGACAAATTCTATTTTTAGCACAACATTCAGTCTAGGGGTCTGTGAACTCAATGCAATTGTCATATACTTCCGATATGTGATATCATCCCAAGATTTTTAGGCCTTTGTCACAATTATTCTTCATGCATACACAATAGAACCCTTTCTTTGGGATTTGGTGTTCCCTTGTGGATCTCAAAGGAATTTCCTGAGTAACAAAAATATATAACAAATCTTAGTTAACTGGCCACCTTGATAAATTTACAAAATAAGAAGGAAAAGCATAGGAAAAAAAGTGATTAACTAACCATTTGATGAACATTGTCTTCATCTTGCACCCGGTGCACCAAGAACTGAGGGATCTCAAAGACTCATCTTCATCCAGGTCTCTTACAAACTCCTTGTAGAATGCCCAAGATATGGATTTCATTTCAGAGCAACTGACATTACATGGGTGCTCAAATATGGATTTCTCTAGTGTCACATTGCAACAATCTTCGGTCTTATAACACCCTGGTCATGCATATGAAATTGAAGAAGGTTTGTGTGTAAGGAACATAGATAATTAGAAAAAAAACCAATTCAATGCATAGAAGTCAATCCATCCACTGGTCTTGATCAACCCAAGGTTTGACAACATTATCAACATTTGACACTTCCATAATAAAGCACATGTCTACTCTACCGTATGCAAATGTGAGAACATCATTCTGTTCAATGCTATAAGCTGCATAGAACCCCCTCCAACATGGCCCACATAATGCTACCGACCTCCCAAAATTCCCACCATACAACACATAGAAGTAGTATTGATCAATTGTTCTATTTTGATCATGGCGGTCACTCTGAGCAAGGATCCAGGTCAGATGTGGACCAAGAGCAAATTGTTGCATACGCTCAGCAAAACAACAAGGAATACCCTACATAAATTTGTGAAATAGAAAAAACCCCATAAGATCATGAACATAAAGCAATATGTTGGAAATTTAAAATAAGATATGTATATGAAAATCGAGAATACTTACAAATCCCTCTACAAAAAGGGTGAACTCACCCTCATTCTAAAATACATAACATGTTCTATGTTTCCACTCCCACACTAGGCAGGTTGCTGCTGACATGTCATTCATTTGTTTTGAGCCATATTCCTTTTGTTCTGAACACAAAAAATAAAAAAGATCAGGAAAATAAATGATATGATGTTACTAATATCATCTCTGAACACTACTACTAGTGTCAAAATATATAAATGGTATGATGTTACTAATATCACTGCTACTAGTGTAATTAAAAATATCAAAACTAAACTCTAAATTTGCAGCAATGATCTTTTGAGGAAAAACTACATTATCCAAGCTAGGAAAATTATGGGATTTATACACAAGCTAGGAATATTAATTATACTGATTATATTGTACTTTATCTAGTATATATACTACTAACTACAACTAGTACTATATATGTGCAGAAATACAACTAGTCTGTAGTTCTACATAGATAATCCTGCAAAAATACAACTAATTATGTGCATATTGTACTAATCTGCAGTTCGACATACACATACTGAAGATTGTTATTAACAAAATATCAGCATAAATTGTACAAACAAATATATCTTCAGAAATTCAACCCAACAAAATCTACAATTTTTTGCACATCCTAGATTTACTCTGTGGATTCGATGAAGCAATCTTAGAAAAAATGCTACAGACTCGATGAAGAACAAGCACTATTTACGTAGCTCTGAAAACCCTACAGATTCATTGAGCTGCTGTTGTTGAAGATATTTGTCGTCAGTTATACTCCGGTTAAGGGGATTCTTACCGCTGCTGTGGAGCCTCGCCGCCGGTTATTCCCTGGCAGATTGCATCCCTCACTCCACCTGTCATCGTGTGCGCCCGTGGATGTTGTAGATCCCCTGCATTCGTCCAGAAAACACGTGAGATCGGGTGGCACGTTGTGCACGTATACGCAAAGGAAGCTCGCCGGAGATTGGAGAATATATATGTCGTGCACCTGCTTCCGGCGAAAGCTCATCGGAGGCAGCGATGGGGCACACACACACACTCTCTCTCTCTCTCTCTCTCTAGAAGAGCTGCACTTATCTTGTCCACTCTCTTTCTATGTGCCTCTTCGGTTCCGACAAAATCGAGCCAAAATAAAGTTCAAAGAAATGTAATAAAATGGAAACCTCTAGGTCTCGAACATGCAACCAAGAGGTCCCTAACCGGTGGACTCACCTACGATGAACCCCACGTGTCAGCTGGACAAGTGAAGATTCTTTCGCTGACTTGTGGGACCCACCTCTTTGCCACCCACACACTCATCTGAACTCCGCCCGGGAGATTTCCAAATAAGATATGAAATCCAATCCACCACATGCGGCGGCTAGGGCACCGCTACCTTTGCCGGTCCACCACACGCTGCGGTGTCGTCTCCCCGTCCATTTCGGCATCTCCACATCCATTTTGGCGTCCGCACTCCAAGGCTATCCGCTGGGACTCCCCTTGTAGCCGACGTCTCCAAGCACCTCGCTAGCTCCCCTTCCGGGTGCCATCTCCATGCTCAACTCGCTCGTCTCCATGTCTGTCAAGCTAAAAAAATAGTTTGTTTAATTGTTCAACACATGGATATCACTTGGATTGTTCATCTACATAAAAATCTTCTTAAAAAGGATTATTCTTCTCCAAAATGTGTTAGTTAGTTTAATTGTCCAAGATATTGATAGGAGTTGGATTTGTTCATGGTAAAGTAAATTGTTCTGGAAAAGGACTAGCCTGTTCTAAAAATGAGATTTGTTGTTTTAATTATTCAACACATGGATATGACTTGGATTGTTCATTGTAAAGAAAATTATTCTAAAAATCACTAGCCTGTTTTTAAAGTGTGATTTTTTTATTTAATTCTTAACAGATGGATAGGAGTTGGATTGTTCATGGCAGATAGTTTACTGAACCCTACAATGCTGGCCTGAAATAGTTTGTCAGATTTGTCAAGGAGGGATATGACGAAAATGCTGAGGTTCCATGCCCCTGTCATAAGTGCCTCAACCGGAGAACGGTACATGTAGGGCTTCTTTATCACCACTTACTCCTTAGTGGCATGTCGCACACGTATACTCAATGGATACAGCATGAGAGCCACTTGATCTTGCTATTATTGAAGATGCAACCAATGGTGGTAACAATGGTGGTCATGCTAGTGATGACAATGACAATATGTATACAGATGATGAAGGCGATGATGATGGATGTCAAAGCATTCCAGATATGTTGCAAGACCTTAAGAACGCAGGTGATGCATTAACTGCAGAGCAGATTGCTGCTAATGTCCCAACTGACGGTAAACATGAGAAAATATTTGCAAAGTTGATGGAAGAGGCAAAGCGCAAGCTTTACCCAGGAAGTAAACACTCTAGGCTTGCATCTATTGTGAAGCTCCTTCATCACAAGTCATATGACCGAATCACCAACACTGCTTTTGATGATTGGATGAAGATATTTGTTGATGCACTGCCGGATCCCAAAAACTTATCTGAAGGAGCTTAGACTTTCCTATGACAACATACACGTGTGTAAAAACAACTGCATGCTCTTCTAGAATGACAATGACAAGCTGGACAACTGTGTTACGTGTGGCACCTCAAGGTGGAAATATCCGGAAAGAAGGTTGTCGGCTGTCAAAGTCTTGCGTCATTTTCCTTTGGCGCCACAGCTGTAGAGATTGTTCTCTTCGAGGAAAATAGCGGAGAACGTGAAGTGGCACAAGTTAAATATAATTCCCAGAGGTGGTATATTAGTCATCCGGCTGATGGTGAAGCATGGAAGGATTTTGACAAAACATGGGAGGACTTTTCAGCTGACCCTAGAAACGTAAGGCTCGGCCTTTCCACCAATGGCTTCAATCCTTATGGAACCAAGAGCACGAGCTATAGTATGTGGCTTGTATTTGCCCTGCCGTACAACCTTCCACCATGGGATTGTATGGATGCATCAAACTACATGCTTTGGCTTCTAATACCTGGCAAATCAAGTCCTAGAAAGGACTTTGATCTCTTTATTGACCCTCTGTTGGACGATTTGCAATAGCTTTGGAAGGTCATGCGCCCTTACGATGCATTTCAAAACAAAATGTTTAATCTTCGAGCAGCGGTTCTTTGGTGTACCCATGATTACCTAGCTTGCAGCACTATGTCTGGGTGTACAACAAAAGGATATTATGCATGCCTGCATTGTGACAAAAATCCTCTATCCAAATCCATAAAGAGCAAAATATGCTACATTGGGAACCATTATTTCCTACGGAAGCGCCACAGCTTGCAGTGAGACATAGAGCTTGCTGACATTCATGATGACAGGAAAATTTACTACAGTTGGGTTACAAACTGAGCTAGAGCAGGTTAGGCATCTTAAACCAGGAGTTAGATGTGATCCTGGGAGCAAAAAGAGGAAGCGAACAAATCCTTCACCAATCTAGAACCGACGGCATGGTTTCTGGGACTTTCCTTACTGGGCATCGTTGAAACTTTGGCACAATCTCTAAGTGATGCACATCGAGAAAAACATCTGTGACAACTTGATTGGCACACTACTTGAACTTGATGGGAAGAATAAGGACACCTTGAAGGCTATGTATGACTGTGAAGCCCTAGGCATTAGGAGAGATCTAAAGGTGCAACCCATCGACGTAGAGAAGAACCTTCTCTGTCCATATCCACCGTATTACCTAAATAAGGAGCAGAAGACATGTTTCTGTCAATATCTATGGGACTGCACTTTTCCTGATGGGTTTTGTTCAAACATGGGCAAATGTGTCAGTGTTCCTACACGCAAGATCATGGGACTTAAAACCCATGATTGTCACATCCTGTTGCAGGGAATATTGGCTGCTGGCATGCGAGGGTATTTGCATCCCAATATCTACATGACACTTGGAGAGCTGGGAAGATTTGTCAGGCAATTGTGAAGTAAAAATTTGAATTGTCGGTGTTGGAAAGGATCAGAGATGAAATCCTAGTAGTTCTGTGCAAACTTGAACACATCTTTCCGCTGGCATTTTTTGATGTGATGGTCCACCTGGCTATGCATTTACCTGATGAGGCAATGCTCCGAGGACTTGTGAACTATGGGTGGATGTATCCAGTAGAGAGGTTGTTGTGTACTCTGAGGACATATGTCAGGAACATGTCACGTCCATATGGTTCAGTGGCAGAGGCCTACATTGTTGCCAAGTGCGTGACTTTTTTCTCTAGATACCTTGATGATATTGTGACAAGATTCAATCATCCAGCGATAAATGTAGGTGACCAACATGAATTAGCTTGTGATGTGTTTGGCCACTGTGTGAATTTGATTGGAGGAAGCCATGTCACCTCCTATGGAGGAAGCGATGATACTGATTTGACCCTCCAAAGGGAGCTACACAAGATGACTTGGTATGTCCTAAACAACTGCGAGGAGATTAAGCCATATATCATTTATGTTTTGATCTCCCATGCTTATGAATCCAATATTGCCATACACCTAAAGATTTTAATTCCGACTTACTCTCTGGGTTGCAGTCTTCACTGAGAACAACTGGTGAACGATGGGATGCCCAATGTGGAAAGAAGGCTTGAGCAGGGATTTCAAAGATGGTTCAAGGACCATGTTAGTTTCCTTTTGCATTTATCTCTATCCTTCATATATGGCATTACAATGCATGATTTGACCATATTGTATTTCTGTTGCGGTACATACAGATCATGAAAAAGCGACAGGAGAATCCAAAAGTTGTGGATGAAGAGCTTTTTGTATTGGCGTGTGGCCTAGACTTTCGAGTAAGAACATATTCAGCTTGTATTGTGGATCACTACCAGAAAAGTTGGCTTTTACAATGGACGATTTTCGTGGTTGAATGCCCATTTTTCGTGGCTAAAAAGTCTTCTTCGACGGATGGCCATCGTGGTAAAAGCCCCGTCACAAAAGAATCTACCACATTTTTTTCCTGACCGTGGCGGATCACAACCTTTAGCCACGAAAACTTGTTCCGTCGTAGATCTGTTCGCCAGCCGTGTTGACTGCTGACATCATGCAAAATGCCACGTGGCAGCTGCCGTTAGCGGCCAGTTACCGCCATTAACGGTCATAGAAACCGTGGCAGAAGTCAGGCCCAACCAAGGCCTGCTAAATTCAAACTGGGTCGGCCCATTAGGGGAGCCCAATAAGAAGATGGCCTGTTAATGTTTTGTCCTGCACTGTTTGAAATGGGCCCAAAGTTGCAGCCGGCAGCGGCCCGCGAACTTTCAGGCCCAATACTGTTTCAGCCTAAAGACGGCCCATGATGGTCCAACACTCTGCGGCCCATTATCAGCATGCGCCAAGTCGCTCCTGTACATTTAAGGCCTACGGGCGGCCCATCACTATTTATCGCAGCCCATCGTGGGCGGCCTACTGACGGCCCTTGTCTGAGATGGCCCATTACTGTCCTAGCCTTTCACTGTTCCGGGCTTTACCTGTTCAGGCCCACAAGCGACCCTTTACTGTTCTAGTCTAGTAAATGTGTCGGACTGTTAGTGCCCTCGCCTGTAAATTTCTCGGGTCGTTACTGTTCTGGCTTGTCACTATTCTGGCCTTTCACTGTTGCGGCCCTTTACTATTGTGGCCAGCTACTGTTTTGGCATGTTACTGTTCTGGGATTTCACGGTTTCTTGCATGTTACTTTGATGGGTTGTTCCTGTTACAGCCTGCTACTGTTAAGGCCTATTACTATTATGGCCTGTTACAGTTATGACCTGTTACTCTTACGGCATGTTACCATTACGGCATGTTACTCTTACGTCCAGTTACAACTTGTAGGTCGTCCCATTATGTTTACTGCCTTTTACAGTTTCGGCCTTTTCTGGAGCCCATGCCAATATCATAAGACGTTTATATAATCCAGCATTTTTTACTGTTCATCATCGGCCGAATACATGACGGGCCAATAACAAAGCATGGTACTGTTCCCTAATCGACCTGCCTAGCGTAGTTACCGAAACGACTACCGCATATGTGGACGGCGTCAACTAAATGCATACATGGCCTACGCGAGTTATCTAGATATTACATCAGCTGCAAACTTCTTAAAATTATTACATATTATCAAATCAAGGGAAATAAAAATCAGCATTTCAGTTGACAATCAAGTTGATGGCAGAGTCATCAATTGATCACATGCATCTTCCTTTGAGTGTGACAGCTACATTGGAGGAGACATGATCTTGCAGCCCTCTGTTTGGTGGCGATAGCAATAATTGCACCCTGAAACTAAGTAATAACAAGTTAATACATCAAACAAGACAAACTACTCATTTGACTAATATGATAGGAGCTGTGATCTAGAGTTTACAACTGGTCAATGGTTCAATTACTGACTAACACGTCAAACAAACAGGACAAGCAAGCATGCATTAAACAAGTGTGCCTACCGTGAAACGAGCAATCAAAAAATGTGTGTGTGTGTCTTAGAATTTCAGCAAAAATAAACTAGCCAGGTCATTTCAACAAATATATACGGAAACAGTTCTATACCCTAAAATGCAAGAGATGTCAGGTGACTTGGAATTTGCGCTGAGACACAAAATGGCATGCAGCTACTGTCATAGCGAAGAATGAACCAGATAGAAATTATAACCGCATCATACGAGAACTTGTAGAGTAGGAATGCAAACCACGAATGAACTATATATTCTAGAGGATAGTTATGTCGTGACTTAGGATGAACCAGACCCAGAACCAGATGCAAGGTATAATGGCGTCGCTCGTGAACCTGTAGAGCAGGACAAACAAGCATTAGACAAGTGTGCCTAGAATGAAATGAGCAATCAAGCAAAGTGTTTCTTAGAATTTCAGCAAATATAAACAAGCGAGGTCATTTCTGCAAATATATATATGGAAGTAGTGGCATCTCCTAGAATGCATAGTCGTTGGGTGACTCAGAATTTGCGGTGAGCTACACAATGGCATGTAGTTACTATCATAGCTAAGAATAAACCAGATAGAAATTATAATGGCATCATAAGAGAATGTCTAGAGCAAGAATGCAAACCACGAGTGAACTACATAGTAGAGGACACTTATGCCATTGATTAGGACGAACCAGCACCAGATAAGGAAATAATGGCGTCGCTTGTGAACTTGGAAACAATGGTATGCAAACCATAATGTTCATTGTTCCATTCTAGGCTCTATGCAAGAAAAAGAAAATAGTTAGTGTTGCAGCTTTTGAAGAACCAGATGGCAAAACAAAATTATAATCGAATTACTATGAAGAGTCAAAACGGGTACTACCAGACAACATAACGATGCCAAGGAGGAAACAACAACAGGAACTTATCTCAGGATGAACCAGATAGATTTAGTAACTATGGAGCAGGGAATTCAAACTAATATTTTCCATAGATTTTACATTTTGCAAGAACTACATGATAGCAGGCAATTACTGTTGTTCGGAGTACCTAAGAACATGTGCATGACTTCAAAATTTGTAGAGCAGCGAATGCAAACCAACATGTCTAGTGACCTACTCTGTAGTATCTAGCACGAAGAACAGGCATGCGCTTTGACTGGGCGTACAGAATGATTAGAAAAATGCAGCTCACTATGACAGGCTTGAACCTGCTGTACTGCTGACAAAACAAAAAAAGAGTTGGTGATTTGGTTACCATGGTCAGATAGGCTTCTAATCATCATCCATACCGGCGCAGGTGACATCCTTGTCACCCAGGGTGCTTCGATTGCGCCGGTTGTTTGCGTCGGGGAAGCAGTTCTTGGGCGCTCGATGTGGACGAGGTGGAATCGGTGCACCACATGGCGGTTCAGGTAAGGTACGGGTGGGGAGGATGTCGCCGGCGTTGATGAAGATCTTGGGCAGTCGTTGACGGATTTGGCATCATGGAGCGGGAAGTGGGAAAAGGAAATCAGGTGCGGTGGACGACGACGGAGTCGGTGACCAAGGTCAGGTGTGGTGGACGTCAGTGAAGCGACAATGATGCTTTGGATGAGACCGCATCTGATGAAGCTCCGGTATACTATTGGTTGAGGAGTGTATGGTGTCATGTTCCGGCGGGCAAAGCCAGCCGCGGAGAAGTGTTGTGGGAGGTTCCAGGCGTGAGAAATTTCGTAGTGTTTGAAATGGAGGGGCAAGAGGGAGTGGGGACCACGTGATTTTGGTATCGTTTGAAATGGAGGGGCGCCAGAAATTTCGCAGTGTTTGAAATGGAGAGGCGCGAGGGAGTGGGGACCATGTGATTTTGGTATCGTTTGAAACAGAGGGGCGCTAGAAATTTTGAAGTGTTTGAAATGGAGGGGCACGAGGGAGTGGGGAGAACGTGATTTTGGTATCGTTTGAAACGGTGGGGCGCCAGAAATTTCGAAGTGTTTGAAATAGAGGGGCGCGAGGGAGTGGGCACCACGTGATTTTGGCCATCTAGCAATCTTGTCCGTCCATCCCAAATCAACGACTCATAGGGGATACCTTTCCTTCGAAGGCTCTGGCGCGGACGCCTATGCAAGCAGTCGCTGGGTGTCCCAAACTAGACTATAGGGGTAGATGTGTAGGTTACTGTAGTAGCAGACCATTAATCAGGCTAGCTGGCGTGATGTAATTTTGGCGCTCCACGAGTTCAAAGTTTTACTTATGGTGTTCAAGAGTGAATGCATGCAGCTCAAAAAAAGATATTATACTTACATGACTAGTAAGCTGTACGTGTTTCGCACGACTATTTTATTGCGTGCACTCCAATAACTTACCTTATTAAAGCATAATAATATCCTGCATAATTTAGAACTTTGGTGCAATACTTGGCCGACTTATTAGAACAAGACATCTCTCGGGTATTTTAGAAGTACTCCTAAACATTTTTCTAGCTTACTAAGATATCGTGTATTTTTTAATGGACGCAGTACTATGGATGGTTTTGCATGATTGTCGACATGCACAATTTTGGTTTTTCATTGTTCACATTTGATGTCCAGGCAGACAATGTACATATACCTCTCCATGAATGATTAGATGGATGGACGATTAGTGCATAGAGGCAGTCGAGCTGGTAAAATGCTCACATTTAATGGTAGATGTGAGCCCAATTGATTGAGTGGCAAACCATTTTTTTGTACGGTCGAGACCCCTGTTCGCTGATGACCCTCGCTAATCAACGCAGCTCACACATAATTGTATTTTTACATAGTAGTAGTAGAAACATCATCTAGGGAGACAGAGTTCAGCGTCTAGCAATCTTGACCGTCCAATCCGAAATCAACGGGTCAAAGCGGATACCTTCCCTGTGAAGGCTCTGGCGGGAATGCCTATGCAAGGAATCGTTGGCTATCAGTGGGTAGACTATAGGGGTAGCTGTGCTTGTGACCCAAAGTACTCCAGAGTCCAGATAATAGCTGGGTGTCCCCAACGCTGACGGTGCTTTTTCTTTTCTAGACACTGGATCCGGATCCCTACACATCTGACAAAGTAGAAAGTATGACCAAATTTAAAGATCACTCATTGACGATTTAATTATTTTTGATTTATCATACATACTCTCCCTCCAACCTATTTTTTCTGAAAATGTCCTCCAACCTAATTAAAAAGGATGTCACATATTTGACTAAATTTGAATATAATATGTACACTAAAAAGTGACTACTATACGACAAGTATATCGTTACAAAAGCTCCACAGAGCGCATTCGAACGCTAAAGAGTGCAATATACTTATGCGCAGAAGGATGAGAATAAAACGATCCATGCACCCAAAAGAAAGAAAAAGGAGGGACACGTAGGCAATTCCTCCCCCTTCCTAGTTCCTACTCCAAGATTCAATGATTGCAACACTGTGGCCACCTTTAGGAGGTAGGGCCTCGACGACCTCCGCAATGGTTACGACCTCGACGACCAACATGAGATGGCTTCTCTCTTCCTACTTAGTGGGGCATGACCTGGACGATCTCCGCAATGGTAGCTGCTGGCTACGGAGCACCATGATTTCTTTCTTCAAATTTTCACACACAGCGCGAAGCAGTGAGGAGTCACGCTCATAAGATCGTGCGAGCTTCACTTGAAAAGCCAAATCGTCTCGGAGGCGATCACACTCTAGGTTGAGCTCGAAGTTTTTCTTAATAATGTTGATGTTATGGCTCTAGATTTCATCTACTTTGGCCGAGATTCTCGCCCTGACTTCCGCATGGAAAATGCATCATCGGTAAGAGAGCATGGAGTGCATGCAGAGAAGAACAAAAAATGTCAATATATGTATAGTGACTACAGTACCTCTCTTCTTCGACCGAGAGCGGGCATGAGGGCATCATACACGTCAGAGATATCCGTCGTGCTATCGACCCGTGGGGTGGAAAATTCGATGCTCAAGCCGCCTGCCCTCGAAGATGTACATAGACGGTTCAATAGTAGGAGCAGACAACCCAGGAATCAATGGAATTTCAAACCTACCCGAACTCTTGGTCCCCATGATAGCCGCTCTTCGGATACATGCGTGAAGATGAGCCCTCGCCCCATGGCTGGGCTCCTTTCTCGGTCGGAGCCTGCAGGTCACCCTGCCGGCGGAATTTCTCCACGGCTCTAACCACTTCCATCTTGATATTCTTCTGACAAGACATGATATTTTGTGACATTGCTGGATGAAGAAGTAGAGAAGAAAGGGAGGAGCAGTGGAAGAAAATGGTTTCTACGAAGGCGGAGCGAGGTAGTACTAGTAGGAGGAGAGAGGAGAGTGAATAGTGGAAGCAAAACGTCAAGTACTGGGTCTCGCTTGTTCAAAAAATGTACTGGGTCTCGTCACCGGCCTTCGAGCAATCTCGTTGGTCCATCAAGCGATCGAGCTTACTAGCTGCAAATATTGTGCAGTGTGCTAAGGCTTGGGCATGATCTAAGAAAATAACTTAGACGTGAGTCTAGCAAAATCAAAACTGCTCCACCATTTTGGTCTCTTGCGTGGGTCCCATGTAGCAACTTTTTTTCACTTTTTCTCTCCAAACTACTAGTGCTCTGGCCAATTAAAATGCCTCAAAGTATTATGCCAAATATTTTAATCAACTAGCCTCTGGGTCTTGTACTAGACAGAAGTCTAAGAATATTTTAATCAAAATTGCTCCACCGTTTAGGTCTCTTGCTCGTAGTAGTAGTACTCCCTCCCATCCATATTTACTCGTCGCTGAATTGGACGTACCTAGCAATGAATCGGAGGGAGTAGTAGTAGTTACATTGAATATACTTAGGGCTTTACGCATAAGCATCACAAACGTTCGCCAAAAGATCGAACGACAAACTTAAAGATACCTTTGGGCTTCTTTGGATAACAGGATTTAAAAACATCGGAATTTGACTCGGTCACAGGTACAAAACAATGGATTACAAAACATAGGAAATAGCTTTCTTTGGATCATAGAATTTCGAAACACAGGATAATAGGGTCGGAGGTACAAATCTGCTGGCTTAAAGTCATTTCAATGAAACACAGGAAACGCGGAGAAAAATTGCCTCAATCCTACGCGAATGAGTGTAAAAAAGTGGATGTTGAAATGCCTATGGGATCGGGGTGTAGAAATGCAATCTATATGAATTTTGGAGGTATGATTCCTTTCATCCAAAGGGCTTCCTTATGAAAAAAATACTATGGGTTGAATTCCTCCAAAATTCCTTTGAAAATCCTTCAATCCAAATTAGCACTTAAACAAGATGTGCGTGCTCATGATAGACGAACACCTTCTGGCAGGAGGTGATGCGGTCGTAGATTTTCATCTTGAACCCGTTTGCGGTGACCTTGAACATAAGGCAGTCACCCTCCTTCAACCCATGGAAAGTAGCAAAGGTAGCCCACTCTTTGTCCAGGGTGATGTGGTCTTTGTTGCGGTTGGCATGGACAACCCAATCACATTCCTCACATGCTTGGACCACCACTAGTTATGGGTAGGGGCGTCCCTTCAAGTAAGGCTTGAAATAAGTCAGGATGATAAGCATATACAAGTCATGCTGGACTAACTGGATGTAGAAGCGCCTAGGACGATCCGCCGTGGCATGTGTCCAACTGACCTAGGGCATCTTCTCGGTTTTGGCAGAACTAGCGACCTACCTGGCAACACTTGCCCTTGCCAAGGCCTCCACTCTCCTGCCCGGTAGCTTCAACTCCCTTGGTGTGATGGGGAGAGCATGTTCATAGCCACTTGGAGCTGGAGCAGTCCGGTCAAGAATGTAGTCTAAGTTCGGCATTACAACTGGGTCATCCTACATGAAAATTACCATTGCGTCAGTCCTTTGGAATTACCAAAACAACACAATGCATTGTATAAATTGACTAAAGATCACAATGAGTCATTGCACCATCAAAATTACCTTAACAACACAAGGTATCAGGTAAATTAAATTGCGTACATAGCACAATGCATCATCAGAATGACCTAACCCGTTGGGTCCTCAAAGTTATCTGAACAGCTACTAGAAGTCATAATATTTAATTAGATTGATTAAACAACACAATGCATATCCCCCGCAAAAAAACAGCACAATGCATAATCTGAATAGCTAAAACAGCACAATGCATTATCTGGATAGACAAAACATCATATATGTAGTGCATCATAAAAAATACCAAAACAGCAAAAGGTATTATGTAATTAAATATAATAAACAGTGTCTGCACAATCAAAATTACCTAAACTGAAGTGTCATTGAAATAATCTGAATAGATAGAAGGCATATCATTTAATCCTAAATAGCAGAACACGGATCAAAATGGACGAAATAACACAGTGAGGAGACAGGACACAATGCATCATACAGAAAAAAAAACCAAACCAGCACAACGCGTCATGGAAAATTTCTAAACAGCACAATGCATCATCTAAGTACCAAAATAGAACCCTGCTTCATCGTCATCAAGAATATTCCATAACTAAGCAGAACAACACAAAAGATAAATATAGATACATTCAAATCTAGGCAAAGTCAAGTCATTTATTTCTGGACGGAGGGAGTATAAAGAACAACACAAAAGACAATTATGAAGAATATGACATACAACTAAGCAGTTCAACAAAGGACCTGCAGTACACGTTACAAAAATCTGACTAGATGCACGTCGGATTTGGGTTAAAGCCCCAATCCTCCAGATCTAGCCTTGTTGCAGTTGGGGGAGCGCGGACTTGCACATGGGTCGATAGGTTGAGAAGATGAACAAGGCGCCACTGACGAAGAACCAGACACATACACCGAAGAAGCACAAACAATCGCTGATGAAGGGGGCGCCACCGATATGGATTTCACCACGTACACTCTGAAATTTGGCACATTGGGAATGAGAGTCCAACCTGCAGACGAAAAGGACGTGTCCGCCACCGCACGAGCATTCGTTCCCAACGCACGCGGTGCCAGAGGCTTGGACGACCACTCGGCGGGCGACGGGGGTTTCAGCGCGACCGGCCGAAACCCTAAGGGCGACGGACGCCTCACCTTGGGCATGACCTGTACACATGTGAAAGGCGAAGGACGCTTCAGAGAGGGTGTTGAGGTCGTCGGAATTGAACAAGCCACCTGCAGCTTCGAAGCAGAGCTTGATGAGGACCCTAGATCAACCATAGACAAAGCTTTTGACATTACTTCCATCGAGGCAACGACTGGGTTAACGACTGAGAGTCGTGAGGTGAGTGCGGGAATGTGATAGCAAGAGAGGGAATGGTGGGGGAGGAGTTATTAGAGAATGGGAGTGGGTAACCCTCTATCAGCTTTAGTAGTACCGTACTACAAAAAACTACATTTCACATAACATCACTTTTTGACGATCTGGTTCATTTCTTTGAACCGACTAAAATAGTGGGTACCCTTTAGGTTTCAAACTTCCATCTAGTACCTGTTTTGCTAGTAGTAAGTACAGTACAATATTTTGTATTACCCTCCATCCCGAAATATAAGGCGCCTGAGGATTTGTCAAAAGTCAACATTTTTTAAGTTTGACCATGATTATACACAAAAAATATAAAATTTATAATACTAAATTAATATCTATTCACTATAAAGTATATTTCTTAATATGTCCATTCAATATTGTAGATGTAGATATTTTTTTCCAAATATTTGGTCAAAGTTAGCAAGGTTTGACTTTTGACCAATCCTTAGACACCTTATATTTTGGGTTGGAGGAAGTAGTGTAAAACATTTTTTTAGATAGAGGAAATTACACGATCCACCATCTTTTCATCGCACTTTTGCACAACGCACTCGGTGGACATCATTTTTGCACATTTTAACAGTTTTTTAGCGTAATATGCACAAATTTGGCCAGTTAGTCCTGTAATGACCGATTTAACCTCATTGGTAGCAATACTGACAAGTGGTCCCCGAATGCCATTGCTCCCATCCACACACAAAGATTTGAATGATGGTAAAAACTAGATACTAATGATATTTATCACTCGCAATACTTTTTGGATGCATGTAGCTGGTATGTAAGAGACTTATTACATATGAAATTTCAATGTTTACACAAAGGTAACAACATAACAATCCTTCGCACATTGAATTTGTGAAGGCTTTATTTGGTCGTAATAAACTTGTTTTTGAACATAACTTGTTTGTACATAAGATTTGACATTTCATTCACATATCCAAATGTCCATCGAAGAGTTTCTTTTAAAGTGTAGGACTACCGATATATGTCTGTTTATTACACCTCACACAAAAAAACACCCCAATTAATCATACACTTTAAGCAGATTATTATTTTCTTGGGATTTATTTTCGTGAGAGCAAGCATAGTGAATATGCCTCGGTATGCCATAAGCCTAGTTTCCAGACAAAGTTTATACATGTTTCACTTACGATTATGAACATTTTTGAGTTCTCAAGGTTTGCTAGTGAACTTCACATTATTAAACTAATTTAAGATTATTTATCAATGTTAGATAAAATTTGAACTATGAGTAAGTAGTAGATTGCTCTTAAAGTTATACAAGTATCTTTTGAAGGTACCCACACCCAGATTGTCAATATATCGGAAACCAATGAATTTGTTGGATTCAACTTCTTGCTAAGCATTTGCATGTACAAATTTTTTCTTTTATTTGAAAATAATAAAAAACATTGCACGATGACCTCTGACTTGTCCTACTTGCTGTGAAAAATGATTATTATCAAGAGATTTCGCAAATAAAAAACAATATAATTGAAAATATGGCCTGCCATGTATGAACATATCCTTAGGCTTCAGGCCGAAAGACAAGATTAATGGCCTTATATATATATGTACAACATACTTTATGGTAATGTTCCCATATCTGGTAGATGAGTCCATCTTGGCATGGTGAACGATAATGCTACCAGTACTAGGAGTTTACAAAATTTAGGAATAAAAAATCATTTTCAAATTTGAACTACAAGTAAACATGATATAATGCTTTTAAAAAGTTACAAACATCCTTTGAGTCTTTATGTTACTGAGGCTGTAAATACTTCAAAAACCAATGAGAGTTCTGTAGGATTAAAATTCTTGCTACGAATATGCATGTTGACAATTTGATCCTCACTAGCTATGAACAAAAATAATGAAAATCTAAAAATGAAGCCTTCTTCATGGCGTCCTCTTGCATCTACTACTATTTCCACTGAAAATTAATTAATAACCGTGAGTCATCATAAATTACAAAAAATAGTTACACAATATATATGGCCCACGGTGTATGAACACTCTTGGGTTTCAAGCCGAACGACAAAGGTAACAACTATATGCACATCGTATTGTATTGTAATGTTCCCACATTTGGTAGATGTTTGCATCTTGGCAAGGTGAAAAATAGTGGCAACCACAGGTTCCAACTTATAGGAACAATGAAACTGAAAGCAACAAGATTTTTCTATAAGCAAGTACGAATAAAAATGGCTCAGAGTACCACAACAACAACCCTAGTTTTCAGACAAAGCGTGGACCTTGATACACTTACGATTGATTACCAAGTTTTATGAGTTCTCAAGCTACCCAGCCAACTGTTTCCTTGCTTAATTGTAGGGCGCTTCGTATTAAATGTATGGATATCGATGTAATTTTACCTTTTTAGGTCCTTGATGTAAAATGTACTTCCACCGTCCGTGTAAAATTCGAACCTAGAAGCAGGTGGTAAAATTTAAACGTATTTAAGATTATTAGTTGTTAATGAGTATGAACATTCTTGGAGTTTCAAGCCGAACGACCAAGGTCATGGCCATATCAACATCACACTTTATGTTGATGATGATCCCATATCCAAGAATTTGCATACCACCAAATTTGGCCATATATTTTGAAAACAAATGAATAGGAAGTAGCGGTATGAAGAGTATCGCTCGATCAGGTGCTCTCTTGAGAATGAGCCAAACCCGACTGTTTTATTTCTTTGCTTAATTTTGGGGTAGTTCATGCTAAATGTAAGGATCTCGATGTAATTTCCCACTTTTAAGGTCCTTGATGTAAATTATATTCCCACCGTCCGTGTAAAATTCAAACCCAAAAGCAAGTGGTAATATTTTAAACATATTTAAGATGATTAGTTGTCGATGAGTATGAACATTCTTGGGTTTCAAGACGAATGACCAAGGTCATGTCCTTATCTGCATCATACTTTATGTTAATGATTCGTGATCCCATATCCAAGAATTTGCATGCCGCCAAATTTGGCCATATTTTGAAAACAAACAAAGAGGAAGTAGTATGAAGATGATGGCTTGATCAGCTTCTCACACGAGAAGGAGCAAAACATGACAGTTTCCCTGCTTAATTTTAGGGTGCTTCGTGCTAAATGTATGGACCCTCGTTGTAATTTTACCTTTTTAAACGTATTTAAGATTATTTGTTGTCGATTGGTATGTACCTTCTTGGATTTCAAGACGAATGACCAAGGTCATGGCCATATCTACATCATACATTATGCTGATGATGATCACATATACTAGAATTTTCATCCCGCCAAACTTGGCCATATTTTGAAGACAAACCAAGAGGAAGTAGTATGAAGAGTATGGCTCGATTAGCTTCTCTCTCGAGAAGGAGCCAAACATGATTATTTTCCTTGATTAGTTTTAGAGTGCTTTACTTGTGCTAAAAGTATGGACCTCGATGTAATTTTACCCCTTATTAGGTCCTTGCTCTAAAATGTACTCCCACCGTCCATGTAAAATTCGAAGATAAAAGCAAGTGGTAAAATTTAAACGTATTTAGGCTTAGTTGTGTGAATGAGTATGAACAATCATGGATTCGAAGCCGAACGACCAAGGTCATGGCCATATCCATCTACATCATACTTTATATGGATGATTCATGATCCCATATCCAAGAATTTGCATGCTACCAAATTGGGCCATATTTTGAAAAGAAACAAAGAGGAATTAGTATGTAGAGTATGGCTCGACCAACTGCTCTCTCTCTCTCTCTCAAAGGAGCTGAACCTGACTGTTTTTCCTCCTTAATTTTAGGGTGCTTCATGCTAAAAGTATGGACCTCGATGTAATTTTACCTTTCTTAAATGTATTTAAGATTATTAGTTGTCGATGAGTATGAACATTCTTGGATTTCAAGACGAATGACCAAGGTCATGGCCATATCTATATCATACTTTGTGCTGCTGATGATGATCACATATCCAAGAATTTTCATGCCACCAAATTTGGACATTTTTTGAAAACAAATGAAGAGGAAGTAGTCTGAAGAGTATGGCTCGATCATCTGCTCTCTCAAGAAGGAGCCAAACATGACTATTTTCCTTGCTTAATTTTAGGGTGCTTCATGCTAAAAGTATAGACCTCGATGTAATTTTACCCCTTTTTTGTCCTTGCTATAAAATGTACTCCCATCGTCCGTGTAAATATCAAAGATAAAAGCAAGTGGTAAAATTCAGCTATTTTTTAAACAATACATTTTTTAATAATTTCCACGAGTAATATAAGAATTGAAAGATTTGCAATTCTAGCATGGTGTCGGCAGTTGAATAGCCGACCAGTCCTTAACGGCTTTTAAATAGCCGACTAGTCCTTGTCTGCTTTTGAAAAGCTAATAAGTCTCTGTCTGCTTTTGAAAAGCCGACGTGTTATAGGGAAATGTGAAGAATAGGGGGACTAGTCAGCTTTTCAAAAGCAAACAAGGACTAGACAACTTTTTAAAAATAGATAGGGCCTAGTCGGCTTTTCAAAAGCCGATAAGGACTGGTCGGCTTTTCAAGTGCCGACACTACGCTAGAATTGTAAATCTTTCAATTCGTGTATTATTCATGAAAATTATTAAACAAATGTATTATTTGAAAAAATAGCTAAAATTCAAACGTATTTTAGCTTAGTTGTGAATGAGTATGAACAATCTTGGATTTTAAGCCGAACGACCAAGGTCATGGCCACATATACATCATACTTTATATCGATGATTCACGATCCCATATCCAAGAATTTGCATGCCACCAAATTGGGCCATATTTGGAAAACAAACAAAGAGGGAGTAGTATGAAGAGTATGGCTCGATTAGCTTTTCTCTCGAGAAGGAGCAAAACATGACTTTTCCCTGTTTAATTTTAGGGTGCTTCGTGCTAAATGTATGGATCTCAATGTAATTTTACCTTTTTAGGTCCTTGATGTAAAATGTACCTCCACCGTCCGTGCGTGTAAAATTCGTAAGCAAGTGGTAAAATTTAACGTATTTAAGCTTATTAGTTGCCAATGAATATGAACATTCTTGCATTTTAAGCCGAACGACCAGGGTCATGGACATATCTACATCGTACTTTATGCTAATGATTCATGATCCCATATCAAAGAATTTGCATGCCGCCAAATTTGGCCATATATTTCGAAAACAAATGAAGAGAAAGTAGTATGAAGAGTATGGCTTGATCAGCTGCTCTCTCGAGAAGGAGCCGCACCCGACTATTTCCATTGCTTAATTTTAGGGGACTTCGTGCTAAATGTAAGGACCTTTATATAATTATTTACATTTTTAGGTCCTTGATGTAAATTGTACTCGCACCGTCCGTGGTGGTCCCATATTTGGGCGTAAAATGGGCGTGAATCATAGCATGGTAACAATGTTACCACTCGGAGTTTCCAACCATGAGGAAAGGAAAAAATCAATTTTCCAAGTGAGAGGAGTGTATTTTCTGTAAAGCAAGTACTCCCTCCAACCCAAATTAATTGACTCAAGTTTATCTAGATTCGGATGTATCTAGTACTAAAATATGTCTAGATACATCCCAATCTAGAAAATTTTAAGTCAATTAGTTTGGGTCGGAGGGAGGAAGAATATGTATTTCTGTAGAAAAGAAAAAAAGAGACAGAAGAGAAACTTTGGGCACAGAGGAAGCATCTCGAGAGAGCAGCGAAGAGGAGGAGTTGGAGGTGGTGCGATATGAGAGCAAAGATGTGATGGCTTCCTGACACGATGTACAGGGTACAGTCACCTAGTAGTACTAGTAGTACAGAACTAGTACTAGTAAATTTCAGGACCTTTACTATATAGTACTATATACACGCATAACAAATCGTATTTTCTCTCTGCTTCAGTGCCGCATCATCATCCCCAAACCCCGGCTAGGTGATCTCTCCCTCATCCAAAACGTGGCGCTGCGCACGTGTGTCGACCTGACTTGTCGTTGGCTCTGTGTCAGTATCAGGCATGCTACATAGAAGGAACCATTTTGGGGCTTGGTGACAAAAGGAATAGTACTCATACTATTATGAGTCGGATTTCAAACTTTCGCAGTTTTGAAATTTTCACTTCCTTCCCAAACATCCAGAGGGAAGGTTATTCAAAAGACTCAAAAGATAGTGCTGCACAAGAGATTGTTTATACTGCCTGGTGTCTGCAGTACGTTCCATCGGATTCGATGTACTTCATTATGATCTGACCAGCTTTACCACTACTCCGTAGTACTCCATTGTCGTTCCATTTCACACCCTCCAAAGGGGAAGCCACCAAGCACACCCACAGCACGCTGGATTGAAAGTACAGTAGCAGTAGTATGAAGGGTATGGCTCGGCCGCTCGCTCGAGAAGGACCCGCACCCGACTGTTTTTCTTTGCTTCATTTTACCACCCTTTGTGCTAAATGTATGGACCTCTATGCAATTTTCTATTTTTTGAGGTCTTCGATGTAAACTGTACTCCCACCGACCTTCTCAAATTTTAACTAAACGTAAGCGTGATAGATTGCTCTTAAAATTTTCCAAATACCTTTTGAAGATAAGCAGGAATTCAGTACATCGAAAAACCACCGAAAGTTCTGAAAAATTCATGTTCTTACTATGCATCCGCATCCCGAAAAAGTTGACACGGTTTTCATAACATTTCAAAAAAAGAATAAGGACTATAATATTTTTTTGTGTCATCATGTTGCGTGTATCCGAAAAATGAGTTATAAAAGTATAATATGAACATTATTAACTATTCTTTGGTTTCGATAATACTTTAGGTTAATGAAATTAGGTAAAAATTGAACTACAAGTAATAAATTGTAGGTTGCTTTGAAAGTTTTATGAAAAAAGCTTTTGGAGGTAGCCATCGAGCGGTTAATTAATATATCAGAAACCAAAGAGAGTTTTGACGAGTGGTTCGACTTCTAGCTAAGATTTTGCATCATGAAAATTTTGAACACCTTTTAAAAACGATCACATGAAACCGGAAGAGAGGGGAGATGATTTTTCTATTCTCTATGGGCAACCCACAAGCATGAGGTTCTCCTTATTAGGCTTAAAGATACAAACTCTATTTTCTCCATAATGTATATGGTGAACCTTAGAGGATGCCACATACTAGGCCTTAAGGTGTGCCTGTGTACACATTGTTGATGCCCTTATTAGGGAAAAAGCAAATAGTACTCCCTCGATCCAAATTAGTATTCTCACATTTGTCTAGATTCAGATGTATCTAGTCATGTTTTAGTGCTAGATACATCCGAATCTAGACAAATCTGAGAACATTAATTTGGATCGGAGGGAGTAGTATATTAGTACTTTTTTGAGGAAAGTATATTAGTACTAGTACACTAGTATAGTACTAGTACTTATTTCTTTGCTTAGACATATGCTCAGCTCTGTCCACGCGTTGTACACGCTGAGAGAATAAAACGTAGGCAGGGTAGAAGAGGGTAGTTGCGAACAGGAGTTGAAGGCGGCTCGATGTCAGAGGAAAGTTATGATGGGTTCCTGACACGAGGTACTCCTGCGGCCACTCTACTAGTAGTACATTTCTGGACCTATGCACACAAAACAAATTTTGTGTTTTCTATCTCCTTCGCTGCCTCTCACTATCCATCCTCCCTCTCTCCTACCCTTTCCTCTCGCGCACCGGCCGACTGACCTCTCCCTGGTGCATAGAGTGGTGCTGCGCACATGTGCCTTGGTATGACGGCTCTGTGTCTCTAGCATGTTCGGCAGCCGCGTTGGCATGGAGTAGGGATGAGGAGTACATAGGGAGGAAACCACTTTGGTCCTCCGTGGCAAAACAAATTCAAACTTTTCCGGTTTTTGAAATTTTCACTTGCTTCCAAACATCGGGAGGAAATATTACTCAAAAGATCGGCCATTCGCAATACTTCTTATCTTATTTTTATCTTTTATTATCTCTTACAATACCATACCATACCATACCACTATATAGTGTATGGATAACTTCGAGCATTGACCGTTGGATCAAGGCCGGCAAATCCAAACGTGTCGTCGGTGTGATTTTCTAATTATATCAGGAAAGAACATTCAATTATTCTCAATTTTCCAAGTGGATGATGAGCAAGGTTGTGCTTTTCCGTTTAGGAATGTCCGAAGAATATTGGATCTGAATGCCAGAATCCAAGTTTACCAACATGTTGTATGAACGATTCCCATGTTTTATTTATGAGTTTTCAAACTTCCTAGCTAACTCTATCTATTTGACCGAATGACTTTATGTCGATTTATCGAAATTAGGTCAAATTTGAAACTACATGTAAATTGTAGGTTTCTTTGAAAGTTTTACGAAAAATCTTTTGGAGGTACCCATCGAGGGGTCACAATTAATATATCATAGGGAAAATTGCTATAGGACACTGTTATTTTCTGTCATTTGCTGAAACACACTGTTCAATTATGTCTTTGCTAGGTACCATTACAATTTTGCGGCACATTTGCTAGAACACACCCCATGGCCAAAACGGGAATCTTTGGAACATTTTTTTAAACCTGGCCATAACATGGTCACCCATGCAAAAGTGGCAAAACTTTCCATTTTTGGCCACGTGGTGTGTTCTGGCAAATGTGCCACAAAATTGTAATGGTACCTAGCAAAGGCATAATTGAATAGTGTGTTTCAGCAAATGACAGAAAATAACAGGGTTCTGTAGAAAATTTTCCCTATATCATAAAACATTGAGAGTTTTGACGATATGTAAAACTTCTTGCTAAGATTTTGCATCTTGACAATTTAACGAAATTAGGTCAAACTTGACGTACAAGTAAGTGCGATAAATTTCTCTTGAATTAAATGTATTTTCGAAGGTAGATGGGCGCATCTCCTTGTAGTAAACAATGTCGTTAGTATGAGTTTCCAACTATCAGGAAATAAAATTGTCAGTTTTCTGAGTGATGCCGAGATGGTTCTTTTCCGTAAAGAAAGCTCGAAGAATATGGATCTCAATGCCATAAGCCAAGATTCTACACATATTAAGTGGACCAACGTGTTCTACTTACGATTCCCATATGTTTTTTGAGTTTTCAAACTCCCTAGCTAATTACTCTGCCCACTTGAATGACTACATGCCGATTTATTGAAATTAGGTCAAACTTGAACTATAACTAAATTATAGGTTGCTCTGAAAGTTTTACGAAAAAGCTTTTGGAGGTACCGTACCAATCGGGGGGGTGGTCACAATCAATATATGAGAAACAACCGAGAGTTTTGACAACAGGTTTGACTTCTTGCTAAGATTTTGCATCGCATGACACTATTTAACGAAATTGGGTCAAACTTGAGCTACAAGTAAGCGCGACAGGTTGCTATTGAAATATATGACTTTTCAGAGAGGTAGATGGGTGCATTTTCTTGTAGTAAACAGTGTCATCGGTGTGATTTTCCAACTATATCAGGAAAGAACATTCAATTATCCTCAATTTTCCGAGTGGATGACGAGCGAGGTTGTGCTTTTATGTTTAGGAATGTCCGAAGAATATTGGATATGAATGCTAGAAGCCAAGTTTACCAACATGTTGTACCAACGATTCCCATGTTTTATTTATGAGTTTTCAAACTTCCTAGCTAACTCTGACTATTTGACCGAATGACTTTATGTCGATTTATCAAAATTATGTCAAATTTGGAACTACAAGCAAATTGTAGGTTGGTTTGAAAGTTTTACGAAAAATCATTTGGAGGTACCCATCGAGGGGTCACAATTAATATATCTGAGCGATGAAGCGTAAGATATCTGAGCGCTACAGCCTGTCAATCGGATTTGGCAACCTCCACTATGGACCGCTGAGCAACATCATTGGTCACGCCAATCTTCTGAGCACCGCTCACCTGGCTTGCAGCATGGTTAGCATGCGTCGAGGGATTACGGAAGATCCTGTTCTCTTGTTTGGTTTGCCTTGCCTACTTCACTCTGACCCAGAGACATGGCCACTAGACTGTGACGAGCAGGTAAAAATCAGTTTTGCATGATTTTGGTACGACTTGATGTTGGGCCACGTAGAGATAAACAAAACTTTTTCCCTACGCGGTGATCCCAAGATCCAGCTCAGGTAGAAGGCCACGAGGATTACCACTAGACGTGCAGTTGCGGAATTGATGAAGCACGTCTCTTGATGCAGTGCAGTCATCGTGATCCATTCCGGTTCCACGATCCACGATCCGTTCTTTCTTCACGATCGTCGAAGTGCTGAACGTACAACAACTCCGCCGGTATCCACACGTACGAGGAGGAGCGCCGACGATGGACTACTAGGTCCGGTACGGCGGTGACATGACGGACTGGGGCTAGGGTTTCCAACACATGGAGTGACCTAACCTTATGCTCTAAGCACCTGTGCCCCAGCTTATATAGGGAGTGAAAGTGCGCTCCACTCACTTGTGGCCCATTCACTAAAAGGCCTATATTAGCCACTTCAAGTCTCACTTGCTGACTAAGTCCATGTCTCTATTTGGGTCCAACCCAAATAGGTTTCCTATTTTGGGTCTAACCCAAACTTGCTCCCGCTCTTAAGTGTCTGACCCGACAGGCTCATGGTAACCCGGACACAATTCCGAGTCTCACTCGTGATTGATCAGTTGGTAGCGGCTCCTAGCAGAACGTGCCAACTCCCAAGTACCAATAAGTCATGACGACATACCTTCCAATGCGACTTTCGTGTGAGTCCATTTTGCCTCATGATATACCTTGTCGGACTATAGGCGAATGATCGTCATCCCTTAAATAGTCCGGCTCTCTTTCTCGATCCGAGATAAGTGATTCATCCGACTAACTCTTAGTCGGTTGCCTCGGTTAACACTTAATCCGAGACACGCATGGACATGCTTTCCGAATCATATCTTCCGACAGGTCCCAGAGAATATCTCTCAAGATGGAGGGGTAAAATCCCGTCTTAGTTATTCACATCACGCAGCTTGATTCTTAGTCGACCCGAACTCCGCCTTTATAACTGCCCAGTGACGGAACAGCGTTTGACAGAACCTAAGTCGGAGATCCTCAACTCGGATTGTGCAATAACCTCAGGTCTAAGGATTACATTGATTGAGACATGCAAATGACGACTTGTTCATTGCATCTCAATATGGGTCAGTCCGACTCACTAAACTCTTTAGCCGAATCCGTGTAATTCGGAACAACATCTCCATGCCCATGACAAGTCGAACCTAGTCATCTGCCGACTTTCACATTGGTCTAAGTTGTGTGTCCGGCACAACCTCAATGACCAAGGACAATTAGTATGAACAAAATGAATATGTAGTTCCACAATCGAATCACATATTCAATGATACATATCAGTAGTTCATACATGGACCATAACCTTATGAATACATTAGCAAATATTATCAACCATGATTGCCTCTAGGGCATATTCCCAACAGTCTCCCACTTGCACTAGGGTCAATCTTCCGACATCACATGTCTAGGCATCTAATTCCCATTGCTCTCCGGTGCGGCTCATGTTTCGGCTGTGGAAGTGGCTTTGTCAATGGATCCGCAATTTTTGCATCCGTGTGTACCTTGCATAACTTGATATCACCTTGATCCACGAACTGGTGAATAAGGTGGTACTGCATGAGTATATGTTTGTTCTTCTGGTGTTGTCTAGGTTCCTTGGATTGTGCAATAGCACCATTGTTGTCACAATACACGTCTAACGGATTGGACGAGCCTTGAACCACACCAAGATGCATGAGGAAATTCCTCATCCAAACGGCTTATTTTGCCGCCTCTGAGGCAGCAATATACTTAGCCTCTGTTGTAGACGCAGACACCGTATCTTGCTTGGAACTTTTCTAGCTCACAGCCCCTCCATTTATCACAAACACATATCCGGATTGCGAACGAGAATCATCCGAGTCAGTGAGATAACTCGCATCCGTGTAACCCTTTACACTAAGTTCATCCTCACCTCCATAAACCAGGAACATATCCTTAGTCCTTCTCAAGTACTTGAGGATATTTTTAGCCGCTGCCTAGTGGATTTTTCCAGGGTCAGCCTAGTACCTGCTCACAACACTTAGAGCATAGGAAACATCCGGCCTAGTACAAATCATAGTGTACATGATGGATTCGATTGCAGAAGCATACGGAATCACACTCATCCGACTTTGCTCATCAGTTGTCGAAGGACACTAGTCTTGCTAAGTTTTACGCCATGGGACATCGGTAAGAACCCCTTCTTAGACGATTCCATGTTGAACTTCTTCAACACTTTGTCCAAATATGTACTCTAACTCAATCCAATGAGCCGCCTTGATCTATCTCTATAGATCCGGATTCCTAGTATGTAAGTCGCCTCACCCAAGTCTTTCATCGAAAAACTCTTTGAAAATGACTCCTTGGTCTCTTGCAACATCTGGACATCATTTCCAATCAGTAATATGTCATCCACATATAAGATCAGAAAGTTCACTTTGCTCCCACTAAACTTCTTGTATAAACAAGAATCATGATCGCTCTTGATGAAGCCAAACGATTTGACTACCTCATCAAAACGAATGTTCCAACTCCGAGATGCTTGCTTCAACCCATAAATGGATTTCCGAAGTTTGCATACCTTGTCAGCATTAGCCGGATCGACAAAACCCTTGGGCTGTATCATATACATGTCCTTGGTTAAATTTCCATTAAGGAAAGCCGTCTTGACATCCATCTGCCATATCTCATAGTCGAAATAGGCTGCTATAGCTAACATGATCCGAACTGATTTAAGCATCACTACGGGAGAGAAAGTCTCATCGTAGTCAACTCCTTGAACTTGTCGGAACCCCTTCGCGACAAGACGTGCTTTATAGATAGAAACATTTCCATCCATATCAGTTTTCTTCTTAAAGACCCATTTGCACTCGACGGGTCTTGCACCGTCTGGCAGATCAACCAAGTTCCAAACTTGATTTTCATCCATGGACTTTAACTCGGATCTCATGGCTCCAAGGCATGACTCGGAATCAGAACCCACCATCGCTTCCAAATAAGTTGCCGGCTCATCACTGTCTAACAGCAACACATCACGAACACTTCGCAATCTGGCCGATCTTCGCAGTGTCGGTGCAATTTCCGGCTTAGGTACCACGTCTGGCTCAACCTCTAGGGCTTTTGCCGACTCGCTGCTAGACGGTATCTCTCGAATTTCTTCGAGATGCACCGTACTCCCACTGACTCCCCGACTGAGAAACTCTTTCTCAAGGAAGACACCGTTTCGAGCGACAAACACTTTGCCCTCTTCTCGGTTGTAGAAGTAGTAACCCAAGGTTTCCCTCGGATATCCCACGAAAATACACTTATCCGACTTAGCTGTAAGCTTGTCCGACTGAAGTCGCTTGACAAAAGCTTCACAACCCCAAATCTTAAGAAAAGAAAAACTTGGCTTCTTGCCAGTCCACATCTCATGCGATGTCTTCTCTACCGATTTTGATGGTACTCTGTTTAGTGTGAACGCTGCAGTTTCTAGATAATAACCCCAAAATGATAAAGGCAGATCTATCCGACTCATCATTGATTGTACCATGTCCAACAAGGTGCGATTCCTCCTTTCCGACACACCGTTTCTCTGCGGCGTTCCTGGAGGAGTGAGCTGGGGAACTATTCCACAACTCTTTAGATGGTTATAAAACTCATGGCTCATGTACTCGCCTCCTCGATCCGACAGAAACTTTATTTTCTTGCCAAGTTGATTTTGTACCTCATTCTGGAATCCTTGACCTTTTCAAAGGCTTCCGACTTATGTTTCATCAAGTAGATATATCCATACATACTCAAATCATCAGTGAAGGTAATGAAGTACTCATAACCACCTCTGGCTGTCGCGCTCATCGGGCCACATACATCACTATGTACTAGTCCCAATAAGTCGGACGCCCTTTCACAACTCTTTGCAAAAGGTGTCTTGGTCATCTTGCCGAGAAGGTAGTATTCGCATGTCTCGAACGACTCCAAGTCGAACGAAGTTAGGAGTCCATCATCATGGAGCTTCATCATGCGTTTCAAACTTATATGACCAAGCCGACAATGCCAAAAGTAAGTCATATTCAGATCATTTGGTTTTAACCTTTTCACATTTATGTTATAGAAAGATTCACTATCAAGATTCAAAATAAATAACCCATCCCGGACAGGCGCAAAGCCATGAAACATATCATTCAAATATAAAGAACAACCATTATTCTTAATATTCGACTCATAGCCCTATCTCATCAAACATGAGGCAGAAATGATGTTTCGACTAAGCACTGGAACATAATAACAATTATTTAGCTCCATTATGAATCCATAAGGTAAATGAAGTTGCATTGTGCCGACTTCCAACGCAGCGACTGATGCGCTCAACTTTCGACGTAGAGCTCGTTGGGAACCCCAAGAGGAAGGTACGATGAATATAGCAGCAAGTCTTCCCTCAGTTATGAAACCAAGGTTTAATCGAACCAGTAGGAGCAAGGAAACACCCCAAAGGTGTTACTAGCTAAGCTTTGGCAGGGCGCACTACCGGTGCTAGTAGCAACGTGGAGATCTGCACAACACAACCGCAGAACTTTGTCCCCAACTTGCGATGAGGTTGTCAATCTCACCGTGTTTTGTGGAAAACAAAGGATTAAACGTATCGCATGGAAAGAAGTAAAAGTTTGCAAAAAGTAAACACAAAGCAGTAAACAGTTCAGATTGTATGTAAAGAAAAAGGACCGGGATCCATAGTTCACTAGAGGTGGCTCTCCTTAGATAGATAACATGCTGGGTGAACAAATTACAGCGGGGCAATTGACAAACACCAAGAAAGCAATACATGCATATACTAATCATCTTGACTCCTTTGAGACTTGATTGGGCATTACAACATAATACATAGACCGCCATCCAACTGCATCTATGACTAATAATCCACCTTCAGGTTATCATCCGAACCCCCTCCAGTATTAAGTTGTAAGCAATAGATTATTGCTTTACGAACTGCGTGTAAAGTAAACAATACAATTGTTCTATGAACAAAGGATCGTTGTTTTCTCCCTAGTAGCAACAGCACATCTAGTACCTTAGAGATTTCTGTCACTTCCCCAGATTACCAGAGGCATGAACCCACTATCGAGCATAAATACTAACTCTTGGAGTTGCTAGCATCTACTTGGCCAAGATAGCTACTAACAACGGAAAGCATGCAAGATCTCAAATAACAAAGACATGATAGAATCAATAATCAATCTGAAATAGCATCTCAATATCCATCGGATCCCCGCAAACACAACATGTATGGATTACAAATAGATGATCTTGATCATGAACGGAGCTCACAAGATCTAAACATGAAAGCACAAAGGAGGAGAAACCAGCCATCTAGCTACTACATGGATCCGTAGTCCAAGGATGAACTACTCACGCATCACACCGGAGGCTTGCATGGTGATGAAGAAGGCCTCCAGGGTGAATTCCCCTCTCCGGCAGGGTGACGGGAAGAGCTTCAGATCCCCCCCGATCTAGGGACAGAGACGACGGCGGCTACAGACTCTTTCGTGGATTTTTGATCGGTGCCTAGGGTTTTCGTCCCGAGGGAAACTTATAGGCGGAAGGAGAGGCCGAGGGGGTGCTGGGGTCGGCCAGACCACCCCCTGGCGCGGGCCAAGCCTGGCCGCGCGGCCAGGTGGTGTGGCCGGCCCATGGCCCCTCTCCGTCTCGTATTCTGGCACTTGATCCCTTCTGGAAAAATAGGAACTTTGGCTTTTGTCCCGTCCAATTCTGAGAATATTCATTTTCTGACTTTCCTGGAACCAAAATAGCAGAAAACAAGCAGCTGGCACTGTGGCTCTTGTTAATAGGTTAGTCCAAGAAATCATAATAAAAGTACTCCAAAGTTGGAACAAAACACAAGAAAGTGGATAAAACTAAGCATGGAACATCAAAAATTATTGATACATTTGCAATGTATCAACATCCCCAAGCTTAACTCCTGCTCGTCCTCGAGTAAGTAAGTGATAAAAAGAAAGAATTTTTGAGGTGACATGCACCATCAAAGACTTGATCAAAGTATTTGCAAAACACTCAAAGCTGGGATCATAGTACTTCAATCGTAACATGAAAGACAAAGTTCTAGCAATAAGCAAAGAAACTATGATGCAACATGAAAAGACACAAACAAAAGATTCATGAGTAACAATGCTTTGCAAGACGTTTGTTTGTTTCACATAAATAAAACATAGCATAAAAGTATTCAGCTTGTCCCTCAATAGAGTAGCAAATATAAATGCATAGGACACCTTCAAAGTTCATCAGAGTGACTAGATACAATAGTTTCAAACAAGCAATAACAAGTTATGCATCAATCAACTAGTCTTGGGACAATGCACATAGAACTAAGAATGTCCACTATGCTCTCAAAGTAGGTGCATAAAGATAGAAGGTGGAGACTCAATATAATGGTGGAAGAAAAGCCTTTTGTAAAAGGAAGTAGGGATTCAAGTCTCATAAAGAGCTTCCAAAAATTATGGTACTTGTAGTTTTCAGCTCTCATTGCCCCTATCATAAGCATCTTGAAGGTGATTAAGGTTAAAGTGACACAACTAAGAGGATATGCTTGACAAGTTATAAACCGAAATCTCATGCCCCTTACTTACGAAGACCGATCCTCATGCTACTCAACTTTAGTCACGAGTAAGCTCTTGTCATTGTAAGTATATGTGTATCATTAAGAACCGCCAACGGGGTACCCCTTGCACATGATATGGGAGCTTTCCCATAATCAAAATGACAAGGCAAGCAGACAATGAGCATCTCAGCAATCTTTTTATTTGCTATTTGCATAGGTTTTTATTGAGGATGCTTCATAGAGTGCTCATTATGGTGATGCTGCAAGTTTCCAGCATGATTAGGCATGGCTTAGGCTAGCGGCCCAGGCGTTTCTCTAACACACATACAAACTCCATGATCTGACAAGTTCCACTTTTATTTCACACCGCCGGGATCCGTAAGCAAAAGAACATAATATCAACGGGGTACAAAGTACAAGTGCAATGTTGAAAGCGTTCCCCATGAAACATGGTTCTGCTAATTGCAACTTATAAAGCGCAAGCATATACGCAACAAAGAAGGACCCAATGGTTAAAGTTTATTAGAGGCAATAAAGTAAAGTGTGCCATCAAGTTCGCGAGAGCTTTAATCACTAGTTTTCTCATAACAAGTGGAAGGTAACCAAAAGCATGAATATACTTGGAATAGCATAAGCTAATAGGTAGGTATGGTGGAATCTTTGGAATAACTTGGTTTAGGGAGTTGGATGCATGAGTGGAACTCATACTTTGTTGTGGAGGCTAGCAAAAGACTGGGAGCGACAAACTAAGAGAGCAATTATGGCCATAATCATGCAGAGCGACAAAACATCATTGATCAAAGCATAAAGTGATACTACAAGTTGAAAACTAAAAGATCATAAAGGCTATGGTGACTTGAGATAGTCATAACATTGTGTGAGCATGTGCCAAGTCAACCCAAATAAAGCATCAAAGGGGAATACCACTATACTATGCTTTAATATGCTAAAACAACGCATGATTCATCCAAGGCACATTAAGCAATCTCAATTGTTTATAACAAGTCATGCTACAGCAAAGAACACTAAGCATAAAGCCAAAACAATATCAAGCATGGCATGACAGAGCATAGGCCACAATCAAAAACGAGCTCTTTTTACCACATAAGCATGAACTTT
This sequence comes from Avena eriantha, assembly GCA_910589775.1. NCBI lineage: Eukaryota > Viridiplantae > Streptophyta > Magnoliopsida > Poales > Poaceae > Avena > Avena eriantha. Next base: position 232,985,730 of record OU342744.1, on the reverse strand, counting down.
CCTACTCTTTTCCAAACCAAACCAAACTATTTTCAAACCAATGTATGAAAGAGGGGGTCCAACCAAGTTATTCAGAAAACTAAGCAAACTGAAAACCAAAACGAAAACGAAAAAGAAGACACTCCAAGAAAAACACAACTGTGCATGAAACAATAAAAATGAAGCGTTTGGAAGAAACCTAGGATTTTTATTGATGAAGAAGGGGATGCCTTGGGCATCCCCAAGCTTTGACGCTTGTACTTCTTGGATATTTCTTGGGCTGACACACGTGGCACCCCCAAGCTTGAGCTTTAGTCCATCCTTCATCTCATTACTCATTCCTTCCATACACCTGAAATTTTTCCTTCATACAAAACTTCACACAATCTCATTAGCAACATTAGTGCACTTAAGATAAATAAGTCTCAAGGTTCAGTTCTAACACCAAATAAACTTCCATTAGAACACTAGCTACTGTAGCACATCCCTCAAAAAGCTCAATTTCCCAAAGGAACTCAAGAAGGAACTAACAAGAAGCAAATGCAGAAAATGATAGAAATCTGTCAAAACAGACCAGCAGGTAAGACGGATTTTTTCGAAGACCTTATGTTGCTCAAATAAAAAAGTATTGAACTAATGAAAGTTATATAACAACCTGGGGCAGAAGCACAAACAATTACAGCTCAATCCGACATACAGAGATCTCTCAGGAATTTTTACGGTGAAGCACAGAAATCTGTTTCGGGACAGCAACTTTCCCAGTCATTACTTCACTCTCATTAGAGGTTACTCTTGGCACAAAAAGCAAATAAAAAGGATAATGAGAGGTTATTACAGAGGTAATAACTTCCAAGACTCAACTAAAACTCTTGGGTTATCTCCCAACAAGTACTTTTCTTTAACGCCTTTAAGTTAGGCATGAAAATTTGAGAAGATGCTCTCATAGAAAATATGAATTGAAGTAAAAGAGTGCATCAAGAAGCAAATTCAAAAGACATTTAAGTCCAACCCACTTCCTATGCATAGGAATCTTGTATGCAAATAAATGCACAAATAACAAAGTGACAGGCATAGGAAGATAAATCAAAAGTAACTTTTAGCACATAGAGAGGTGTTTCATTACCATAAAAACTTCTACAACCATATTTTCCTATCTCATAATAATTTTCAGTTGCCTCATGAATAAATCAACAATATAACTATCACATAAGGCATGCTTTTCATGATCTACAAGCACTAGAGCTTTATTATAAAAAAATTCGGAATGGGGCTTAGGAGGTTGGTTAAATGGTAGATGCCTCAAGCAGCACTATCAACTCGGAATGGGGTAGCGCGAGTGAACGAAAAAATTCCATCATACACATGTTTCTTCTAATAAGAGGATGACATGCGGGTCCTAGGAGGTTGATTAGACGGTCGATGCATTGAATAGCGCTATCAACTTCGGAATAGGGTAGCACGAGCGAAGGAAAGAAATTCCATCATACACACAATCCTTCTAATGAGAGGCTGAGATGTGGGACCTAGCAGCCTGACTAAACGGTAGATGCCTCGAGCAATGTTATCGAGTTCAAATCAGGGAGGCACGATCGAAAAGTATGGTCCGCTAGAGACACTATAATCCGGGACCCACACGCCTCAAAAGACTTCGACGAGTCAACATCGCGCGAGGAAACAAAAATCTTGCTTCTGCCACGTGCCACCAGAGCTTCCTCCATGTTTTTAGTAGATCCGTCATAGTAGAGGGCTCCGAAACCGAAAAAAAAGTTTTCCATCGGCCACGGCCGAGACAAGAATTTCGTCGTGAACGCGCCTTCTACGATGACCGTCGGGCCAATTCATTATGGAAGGAAACTTTTCTTGTAGTGGATGGTGTTCAGTTCCTCACCGCTAATCGTGAGATGGGAAAGAAAAGACAAAACAGTCGAGTAATGACTGAAGGTTGTCACTTGGAGAAGGATATCCATTTTTATGGTGTTCTGAAGGTAACCAAGGTGCTGTATTTTAACTCTGGTTTGGAACACCAGCGATCATTTGTGTTGTTCCACTGTGATTGGTATCATCTTGAGGGCCGCAAGGATATAGATATGGTGTATGATAAACTCTTCCGGAGTGTCAACATTACCAATTTTTGGTACAAAGATGACAGTTACATCTTGGCAACCCATGCTACAAAAGTGCTCTACGTGTCAGACACAGCCAAGGGAAAGGTTAAAAAAATAGTTCAAAGACATAAGTTTGATGTTGCCAAAGGAGAGGATGAGGAGGAGGAGCTGGTGCATACTGATGTAGCATACCAACAGTTTGTAGGCTCTGACAATGAGAGTGTATCTGAGGCTCTGCCTTTCAGGAAACATCGACCCTCTGGCAATGGAGGCCGCATAATAGATGCATTTGTGTTCAATCGTATCAAAGGTAAAAGGAAAGTTGTTGAAGTGGAGGAAGTTGACAGTGAGCCTGAAGTAGACGACACAATTGAGGAGTACTATAGTGGCAATGAAGATTAAGTACAAGATGATATAGATGAAGAGTAGTTCCAGCTTATGGTGGTGGAGTGTTGGATGATTTGGCGTTGCATGCTTGAACCGGTGGATGTGTGCATGCATGTGTGCATTCTTGTGTTCAACTTATGATCGTGTTTGCATGCTTTGTGCTGCATGATTGAACTAATTATTGTGTGCATGCATGTGTTGCATGCTTTGTGTTGAACTAATGGTTGTGTGCATGCCTTTGAACTGATTAATATGATTGTCCGTTAGTTCATGGAATTAATAGTTATTCATTGGGAAAATTAGCTAAAACATTGTGTTGTTATTCTGTCTATTAAACTTGGCTGAACAAAAGCTCTTTTTGTGGTAGAAAAGTTATGCTGTTATTCAGTCTGCATGCGACCCATTCATCAGCCTACTAGACGATGCCAGTGTGAACCAAAACCGATCACGCATGGGACCCACCTATCAAAGCAGCTAGAGAAAAAGCCTCTCCCCTCCATGCCACTCCCAAATCCCACAACACTTCCCCCAAATCCGTGCTAGAGAAAACCCTCTCCCCTCCCTGCCGACGACCAAATCCCAGCGATGACGGTGGCAGTAGAGGCTGCAAATCGATGTGTATGTGATCCTCAACCTAGCACCCTTTCACCACATGAACTCTTTGTTAACTGGCTGGCGATGTGGTCACCTCCTTGTTCTAGTTCGACGCATGGCCTCCTTGTTCTAGCTCACCACGTCGATGTTGCTGTTTAATTAGTTCTAGTTCGATGTGTCGCCTCCTTGTTCTATGGTAGCGCGTATGTACTCACAATCTAGTGCTCCGCGCATCGACTTTGCTGCTTACGGCAAAGGCTCAATCTAGTTCACTGGAAGCGCCCTTTAGTTTAGTCACTGAATTTGATTCTCGTAATAATTCGCTAATTAAAATTATATTCTTACTTAATTCTTGTATTTACTCTTTGGGGCAGATACGGTGAAGGCCAGGGAGATACATGAGCTGGTTCTAAAATTGATGCTACTGGCACTACTACTGTATATGGCATAAAAACTAAACATTCTAATTAGTGCAATGTCTAATTTAGGCTACAAAGGATGTTGTCATCATCGATGTCTCATCTTATGTTGATGTGCAAAACCCTACTGTAGTTTTTCGCAAGATGAAAGCTAAGATAGCAAGGCGAAGAGCTAAATCTTATATGAAAAGATTTAGAGTTGTCGAGAAACCGAGGATCCTTATTCGTAGAGGTGTGGCATTATATTGGTTGTGTACATGTTTTGCTACATTTATATGTAGATACAGATTATTACTTTATAATATTTTCTTTATAGGTCCAAGTATGATGGGGGTTGAGGAATTCGATGAGCACTGCATGTTTGGAAACAATTTAGAATTGACTTCTGACCAGGTTGCTTCCCTCAAAGTGATAGTTGAACGACACAAGCCATCTATACCATACTATGTGTGCAAGATGAACAATTCAAATGTCATCCGTGGGAAGGCCAAGATGGTTAGAATTTGACATTTTAATATTTAAATTTTAGTTTGCATAGTGAACTCTAGCCAACAACTAATATTATTATTCTCCTACAATACTTTTAGCTAGCTACAACTGTGCCCACCTTAACCGCTATCTCCCAAAGGTGTTACCACTCACATGCTCCTACAAGACCACTTTTGAGCATGTTAACCTGTTCCAAGGCATGAATGATGCTTCCCAAATGACAAGAGGCTGGTCTAATGTTCTCGAACTCGCTGGAATCAGGGAGGGGAATGTGTGCATCTTCACCTTTTTAAATGAGGGGCTACATGGCTTCATGGGTTGTGTTAATGTTATGTACTGAGGCCAAAAAGTATCTTGTTTATGCTAGTGTTGGATGAACCATTAATGTAATATGTTGTCAGTGAACTTGTAGTGGTAAGGAACTTGTTGTCAACCTGGTGCTCTACATGCTAAGTAATATTATCTGCATATGCTATGTAAATATTTGGTTGATTGTATTCATGTTGTTGCTTTTATACGTACTCTTAAATGATGGTATAAAAATATGCTTTGTTTTCTTTTTTTATAGTTGTGTGAAATGTACCATATGTATCAACCGCGTCGATACATATATACTGTGTTGATTGTCTATTTTTGAATTACTTCATTTCCTGTGATTGAGAGCTGGTATATAATATACGGAATAAACTTGTAAATCAGCAGAAAACCAATGGACAAGTCCATCGGTTGCAAGTTAGTTCTGCAAAAGATTGGTTGACGGTTCATTTCAGTCTAACTGCACAGAATGTTCTTCTGTTATTTAATTTCTATCAAACACACTGACAGCTAGGGCCGGCGAAAAACGTCACAAAACAGCGGCAAACCCAGCACTACCGTGAGATACACTACCGTCGACACCGAGCTGACATGTGGGGTTGAAGCACGGAGGAGACGGCTGATGGAAAAAAAGAGTCAGACATGTGCCGTGATGAAATCCACGACGAATTTAGCACTAGACAAAATGGCAAACTAGTCTTCAGCTCCTGGGACGAAATCTGTGACGAATTTTCCACGACGAAAACAAGGAACATCATGGATAACCAGGCACGAGGGGCTTGGAGCTCGTTGTGACGAAACATTATAGAATGTCAGGAATCCGCAACGTTTTAGGTCGCGGTCATTAAAAAACGTCACGGATCATCCAGATTCTTATAGTGGATACATTATACATTACAAACCACTACAATATGGTCTCATGTGAGACCTACCTCTCTTATTTAAATAGATCATGCTCTCAAACACTACAATATGCATTACCAAACTCTTACAAACTCGACCTCGAGTGGTCTTCCTCCTTAGAAGCTGCGACGCTCATCGTACATGCCTGGAATCCAACCGTGCTGACATGTAGTGCGCGTCATAGTCTATGATACAACTGGACTCCTGGATGGGATGTACTCAGTGTATGAGGTATTCAGGCTTGACTCATCGCTTAGCCTGAGTGTAAAAACTCCATCCAACTCATCTGAAATATCCTCGGAAACATGCCCTTAATTAACCTCTCCATGCATCTCCTGTATCCTAGCTCCGGAGTAGTCAACATAATACTTGGATTATGATGCTCCCTAGGTACTCTGCTGGGCAATAGTCCTCAGTGATAATTGGATAGTGCACATTCTCTGGTGTAGGATAATGCTTTGGTGACTCAAATACCATCTCCTGAGGATCTTCCTCCTCTTCCTCCTGACCATCTACAAATACTCCATCCCTACTGTTAGCAGTATTGGACCCCTCACCCATCCAGCTAGATTGTCCGACAGCTCTATCAAAACTATCTACTGACATATGTGTCCAACTAGATCCAATAGGTGATCCAGTCCTCCACCCATTAGAATTCTCTATGGGAAGTTCTAAAGGAGTCGCCTCCCTAGAACTCTATGGTACTGGATAGCTAGTTCCTTCACCAGGATATCGGGTAGGCTCAGGTATAGGTGAATAAGGATATGGTGTGAATGACTCTGGATCTATAGGAATATCCTTAGATATTGGACTAATATCACCTCCTGCTTCATTCTCTAACTATGCTGCCAACATCTCCTTTAGGAGCAATGAGATCCTATAGCATACTATCCTTATCTTCAACTATTAGACGATGAGTGTTGTAAAAAGACTCAACTAACAACCTGTATTGATCCATAACCTTAGAATCTAACTCCGGATGCTCCTTAACTAACAGAAGATGATCCACATCTAACTCCGAGTTCATGGAATCATGAGGAATCACAACTTATGTGCTTCCTGCAAGAAATCCAGCCTTGTGCTCCTGGACAGTGGCTAGTACATCTACTAATGCAATATTATACGCCAACTGACTACGACCTTCTCCAACCGGCATGGCTAAACTCGGCCTAAGATTCTCTGGCAAATGGATACTGACACGATACTTTGCCAACATGTGACCATCATAGAATGTGAAACTCTTCACTCGGATATTGATCTCACACCCAAAAACTTACAAAAGAACTCTGAGTTATGAGCATCAAGACTTTCTTCCTTCTTCATGAAGGTCTTCTTAGGAAACTTCGGTGCCATCCTAACTGTATATAGAACATTAGAATAATTAGTTTCAATTATTTATGATGCATCATAATAAAGAATTATCACACTAAAAGATATAATGAAATATTCCCAAATGATTTTTCATCATACATTCTAGGGAACTCTTTACCATTATGCCTAAGTCCTATAGGTTTAATCCATTACTAGGTTTTCCAACCTAAGGTCAAAGCAATTACTCTGATACCAGCTGTGGTGACCCAGCATACCACTGCATGTTGTAGTATAATATAGTCGTTTAGATAACACTCACCTGTCTGTGGCTATGGCTAGGAGTGGCTGAGTATAAAAAGCTTTTCCGTTTTCTGTTTTAATTAAAACATTTTCAAAAATGATTTAAATATGAATTCAATTCTGTTTCTAATAACTTTTGAATTCTAATTCCAAATAATACAAATGATATATGTTTTAGAATCAGAAAAATGTGAGGAGTTCAAATATGCCATTCAAAATATTATTTTGAGCACTTTAAATTTTCATGATGATTAAAATTACAATAAAATGCCCTTTTTCTTAATTAATTAATAACTTTAAATCTATAACTCCAAATTCAACAAATAATATGTCTAAATCGATCAGCACGATGAGCCTGTTCTAACTATGCATTCCTTGTTCTGAATTGAAGCATGCATCATGTCATTATTAGAAATCAGAACGGTTTACGCCAATAAAACTTGACCACATAAATAATAAAATGCTTTATTCTTGTACCCCACACCTCACCCATGCCATGCTACATTATTTCCATGTAAATTGTGCATCATTTATCATGGCATGCTTCTTTTCTTGTCGCATTTTGTTCATATGCTTGTGTACTTTATTCATGTTGGCCCTTGTTTGTTTGGTTCTTCTCGAATAGACGCCTAGCAGGAGAATTATCAGGAATCACAGGAGTTCTACCCAGATCCATCTCTCACTTCAACTGAGCTGCCAGGCAAGCACTACCACATGCTTGCATACATATAGTACCTATTGCCTCTATCTTATTCTTGCATCATTGAGTCGTGATTGCATTAAATTGAATCCCAAGTACTGCATAGCCTCTACTTTTAAACCCCACCAAAGCTTGTTCCTCCATCCCATGAGAAATTACTACAAGAGTTGTTTGAGCCATGCGAGTCGTAGAACAGCATGTGTAGGGTATGTGAGTGTCTGTTGGATAACGAGGTACCTATACAACTTAACCTGAGTAATAATGGGATAACTAATAAAAGAGGCACCAGTGAGCATTATCTTCTATTTGGTTTTTCATGCTCACTTGTGTCCCGTAGGATCCCAAGTACTTGATTCATGTTCCTTGACTATTCGCACTATCCACATCCAGGAGGCCTTATGGTCCCCCCTGAGCCAGAGCTTGATTCGTTTCTATTTCTTGGGGACACAAAGTAGTTTGGGGCTTTGTTACTATCCTGTACTTATGCCATGCTTTACTGTTTTATTTAAGATTGTGCGTGGAGCACCTGTACTGTTTTGGATGCGGAGTGTTTTTCGGTATCGACAAGCCCAGTCACACTTTCGGGTTCCCAGTCGTTTACAGCCATTGACGCAAACCTTGAGTCCGTCTCGGAGTCAGCTAGCTTCGTTGCGGGTAGCTTAATGGGGTGGCCCCCTGAAATATTTCTGAATCCTGTGATCCCTTTGTCGTGAATGCCTCGTTGGGTTTTTATTTGGTTTTTCAGAGGTTGATCGAGTGTGTGTTGCTATTTGTGCACCCCTGCAGGGTAAATCTTTCTGAAAGCCGTGTCCGCGGTTATGGCCGACTTGGAGCACAGTTTCTCGATGATAGACAAGTATAATTAAAGTACCGCTTTTAATCTGACTAAATACCTGACTAGTAAACAGTGCAACACTCATGGAATGATTAATAAAACTGCCAACGGATGGGTTGTTCGTCCGCTTTCTCGTTGGTAAGCGAGAAGGAGGATGGATCTGTTAATTCCACTGTTATAACTCTTGTTCCTAATTAACGGACATCCGTCTATCATTGGTTAGGCGGATGGTTAGTGAATATCTATAGGCTTGTTAGGTATTATCTTTTGCTGCAATTGCGTCACCCCAGGTATATGTCCCCTTTAGAGGCATAAAGACTTGCTGAGTACCCCTAGGGTCTCACACAATAAATTGTTTGATTCAGATGAACAGGTGTATTCGCAAGATGGATACTGGATGGAGGAGACAGATGATGTTGGCAACGATCACTCGTTGTAGAGATTCCGGGGATGGGGATCCGCGAGATCTGTGGGCGGGATGTGTTTATTTATGTGGCATCTTATGCCGATTTGCTTCTTATCCGTACTCGGATCTTGTTTTCCGCTTCCGCCTGATACTCTTATGTTTGATGTATGAGGAGCTATCCTAACTATTATCTCTATCTAGGATATTTGGATCTTGCCGTATGGCGTTGCAATATTTCTATTTCTTTTAGATTGATTGGCTCTATGAACAGTTGTATGGTGGCTTGCATACATACTCACTTGTGTATGTAGTTGATCCCTTCGCCTGCTGATTGACGCTCGTTCTTGTCCCGATGTTCTAGAAGTGGTTAGGATGGCCGACAGGTCTACCTATGAGTGGCCATAGGCCCCACCGTACTATTTTAACCACTTTCCTTCATCGAGGCATGCAACTAAGAGCGTAATTCACTGAGGTAGTTACAATTGGTATCAGAGCCATCCCGCCCTTCAGGGTCTCAGCCAAATGGTCGTTGTCAGTCTAGCAAATATTTTTGGTAGCTATGTATACTAGGGAAAAACAAACGTGAGAGTAGAACTTCTTCCATTTTTCTTCTTACCCACCCACCCACCCTTTTCTGTTAAGGAAGTGTAACGTTTTCAATCCTCGTCTAAAAATTCAAACTAGGATTCACGTGTTCTGGGTTCTGTAGTACCATAGGTTGTGTGTGTGTGTGTGCATTCGTTGACTATCTGTTGCATCCAAATGTTATCACTCTATGCCTTTTGGTTATCAACTATTGGTACATTCCATACCGACAGGCCTTTGTAAACCGACGCGATCTATCTGATTCGTGGTATACCGGTGCGATCTGTCATACTCTTGTTATCCGACGTTATCTTGTTTGTGGTGTTCGTTTCCGTAGTTACTAATCTTTAGGTTCATCTTAAAAAGAAGGTGTTGGGATATGTGTTTTACTTATTCATGTGCGGAGTAATGATTTGAGTGCGGGATGGAGTCGCGACCATACCACTACTTTTATCATTCGCTCTTGTATATTGAATTGGTAGAGTTACTAATCTTGATTCGTTAAGTGGTTTTGCGCATCTAGTGGTATTTTAATGCCGAAATTTGTGGAAATTTTTTCTTTGTTAGCTTGTGTACCACACTCCTTGTTCAGTCGTGTGCGTTATGCTTAATATCTTCTAGGTGCTTTGAAGTTTGTTGATATTTTAATATCATCTTGGTGAATTGTATCCTTTAATCTTGGTTAATTCCATTTTGGTACTATTTTGGATTATTATTATTCTCCATTATAGTACTGACTTGTGTTTTATATCAATCACATGATGGCACCACCACGCCGTTCTGAGGAGGACATACCACCTGAACTGGGGGCTGCTTTGGCAAGTATTGCTAATGCCTTGGGAACAATGCAGCAGAATCAGCAGCAATTCGAAGAAAGTGTCAAGAGGAACGAGTTTGTTTCGCTACCACACCTCCCAAGCGAGGAGACATCAAGAGTTTTCTGAAGTTCAACCCACGCCAATTTGAGGTGTCTGATCAGCCACTTGATGCTGATGATTGGCTACGTGAAATGTCAAGGTTGCTGATGACTGCGGATGTTCCTGAGCAAGAATGTGTAAAATGTGCCACGCACCTTCTGAAGGGAGATGCAGCTTTGTGGTGGGAAAATTACCTGAAGGCAGACCACTCTGGTTTTCAGCCTACTTGGGAGCAATTCACTGCGGCTTTCAAAGAGCAATATCTGTCAGAAATTGTCATGAAAAGGATGAAGGAAGTGTTTCTCAACCTCAAGCAGGGCAATGACAATGTCAATACCTATATCAGAAACTTCATGAACCTTCCTCGGTATGGGGGCGATGAGATCTCTGATGACAAGAAGAAGCAAAAGAGGTTCAGGCAAGGGCTCAATGCATCAATAAAATATGCAATCACTCATGCAAGGCTGGGGTCTTTTCTAGAACTCCAACATATAGCTCTGCAGGAAGAAGCAAGTAGGCAAGTGTTTGAGGAGTCCAAGAAACACAGCCGTGATGCAGCAAGCTCTTCAGGTATGACAGCTCCTTCTAAGCGCCGTGTCTTGGTTCCTAACACCCCACCGTCGCTCCCGGCTCCACCAAGACCGTCAAGCTACGTGGCAAGGCCACCAAACTCCTTCACCGCGGCTCCTAGGGGCTACAACCACAACTACCCTGGAGCGCCTGGCGGAGTCCCTGGCTACGCTGCTCCACGTCCACCGGGTGCTTGATACACTTGTGGAAACACTGGGCATCAGCACTGGAATTGTCCAATGAACAACAAAGCTCTTCCTCCACCACCTCCAAGACCTGCGGCAAGTTCTTCTATGGTTCGTGCACCTCCACCTCGGGCTCTCAACATCAACACCAAGCCCGGGTCTACGGTTGCTCGTGCCAACTGTGTCAACGTCGCTCAAGCTGAGCATGCTCCTAGAGTTTTCATGGGTACGCTTCCCGTTAACTCAGTCCCTGCACGAGTTTTGTTTGATTCGGGTACATCGCATTCTTTTGTTTCTCACAAGTTTGCAAATGAGAATGAGTTAGCAATGGATCCTCTCCCCAAGCGTTTAATGGTCCTTTCTCCTGGAGCAACAATGGCATCTTCTAAAATCAGCCATAACAATCAAATTGGGATTGGTGGTTCTTCGTTCCCGACTTCCTTAATTATTCTGGGTAATTCTGACATTGATGTTATCTTGGGCATGGATTGGTTAATAGCAAATGCAGCTGTGATTGATTGTGCTGAACGCTGGGTTTCTCTGAAAATTCCTAAAGGCCATATAGTCTATTCTCCAAGTCTGACTCCTGCAATTCAGCTTTTCTCTTTGGCGGCTCTGAATGATGATGCTATGGAAGCTATTCAGAGTGTTCCGGTGGTCTGTGAGTTCCCAGATGTTTTTCCTGAAGAGTTACCGGGTATGCCTCCGGATCGTGAGGTCAAGTTTGTGATTGAGGTTGAACCTGGTACCACACCTATCTCCAAGCGGCCTTATAAAATGGGTCCTGCTGAATTGGCTGAACTCAAACGTCAGCTTGATGAACAAGAGAAGTTGGGTTTCATTCAGCACAGTACTTCTTCTTGGGGTATCCCAACCATCTTTGTGAAGAAGCGAGACAAGACTGATAGACTTTGTGTTGACTATCGGGCTCTCAATGCTAAAACCATCAAGAATAATATCCCCTTCCGCGGATTAATGATCTCTTCGATCAGCTAGCTGGAGCTGTGGTATTCTCCAAGCTTGATTTGAGAAGTGGATATCATCAAATCAAGATTCGCAAGGAAGATGTTCCCAAAACAGCTTTCACCACCCGCTATGGCCTGTATGAGTACACGGTCATGTCTTTCGGTCTCACCTATGCACCTGCCACCTTCTCGAGGCTTATGAACTCGGTTTTCATGGAGTATCTTGATAAACTCGTTGTGGTCTATCTGGATGACATTCTAGTCTATTCTAAGTCAAAGGAAGAACATGAAGAACACCTTCGGTGTGTCCTAAACAAGCTTCGTGAGAACCGCCTGTATGCAAAGTTCTCCAAGTGTGAGTTCTGGCTGCCTCAAGTCACCTATCTTGGTCACGTCATCTCTGCCAAGGGCATTGCCGTCAACCCAGAAACTATTAAGACAATTGTTGACTGGCTTCCTCCCAAAAATGTCAAAGAAGTCCGGAGTTTTCTTGGTTTGGCCAGTTACTGCCGTCGCTTCATTCAAAACTTCTCGAAGATTGCGAAGCCTCTTACCGATCTCCTCAAGAAAGGCAAGAAATACCTTTGGTCTCCTGCATGTCAAGCAAGCTTTGAAACACTCAAAGAAAAGCTCACTTCCACGTCGGTCTTGATTCCTCCAGATACATCAAAGCCTTTCCAGATATTCCGTGACGCCTCCTTGCAAGGATTGGGTGCAGTCCTTATGCAAGAAAAACAAGTTGTTGCTTATGCCTCTCGACAGTTGAAGACGCATGAGATCAACTATCCTACACATGACCTCGAACTCGCAGCAGTTGTCTTTGCTTTGAAAGTATGGAGGCACTACTTGCTTGGCAACCGTTGTGAGATCTTTTCTGATCACAAGAGTCTGAAGTATATCTTCACACAGCCTGATCTCAACCTTCATCAGAGGAGGTGGATTGAAGCAATTAATGATTTCGATCTCACCATCAACTACACTACGGGCAAAGCTAATGTCATGGCCGATGCTCTTAGCCGAAAAGCTTATGTCAACAACCTCATGGTGGAAGAACAACAACCTCTCTTGTGCGAGGAATTCCACAAGCTCAACCTTGAAATTGTGGATCAAGGGAATCTTCTGAATCTCCTGGCAACACCTCTCTTGGAAGAAAAAGTTCGCTCCATTCAACTTGGTGATCCTTACACTAAAAAGATCATCTCCAACATTCAGCTTCCGAAGTATGAGTCCTTCCACGTTGACGACCAAGGCACTCTTTTCTTTGAACACCGGATGTTTGTTCTGAACTACCCGGGTTTAAGAGAGCAAGTTCTTAAGGAGGCACATGATTCTGTTCTTTCTATCCACCCTGGCAGCACTAAGATGTACATGGACTTGAAAACACAATATTGGTGGCCTGGGTTGAAACAATGTTGTGCCAAGTATGTCTCCGAGTGTGATGTCTGCCACACAGTTAAAGCTGTCCATCAGAAACCTTCCGGTCTTCTACAGCCATTGAAGCCTCCGGAATGGAAATGGGAGAAAGTAGAGATGGACTTCATAACGGGTTTCCAAGGTCGCAGAAGGGCAACAATGCATTCTTTGTTGTCATCGACAGGCTTTCTAAAGTGGCTCACTTCTTTCCCGCCAAGGAAACAATTTCTGCAATTCAGTTGGCTGAGCTCTATATCAACAGAATTGTCTCTCTGTATGGGGTTCCTGTAGAGATCAGTTCAGACCGTGGAAGCATCTTCACTTCCAAGTTCTGGGGAAGTTTCCAAATTGCTTTGGGAACAAAATTGAACTTCAGCACAACTTACCACCCTCAATCGCAAGGACAAGTTGAAAGGATCAATCAGATTCTGGAAGATATGCTCTGTGCTTGCGTTATCTCTTTTAGCATGAAGTGGGAAGAATGTCTTCCTTATGCTGAATTCTCTTACAACAACAGCTTCCAGAAAAGTCTAAAGATGGCACCATTTGAGGTTCTCTATGGTCGCAAATGCAGAACTCCGATTGGTTGGTCGGGCGCAGGTGAAAGAACATTGTTTGGCCCCGACATTGTAACTCAAGCGGAGGAGAAGGTTCACATCATTCTTGAAAATCTGAAGGTTGCTCAAAGTCGCCAGAAGAGCAACTATGACAGAAAGCACACGGACATGGAGTATGTCCCTGGTGATCTCGTTTACCTTCGTGTCACTCCCATGAGAGGCACGCACCGGTTTAGTATCAAAGGAAAGCTGGCTCCTAGATACATTGGTCCTTTCAAAGTTCGTGGAAGAAGAGGAGAAGTCGCTTATGCTCTTGAGCTCCCTGAAAAACTCAAGGTCCATGATGTTTTCCATATCTCTCAACTCAAGAAGTGCTTCAAGGATCCCGGAAGGACCGTGGACCATGAACTCATCAATCTCCAAGAAGATCTGTCTTATCAAGAACACCCCATAAAAATTTTAGGAGTCGCAGAAAGAAGGACTCGCAACAAGTCCATCAAATTCTGCAAGGTGCAGTGGTCGCACCATTCCGTTGTTGAAGCCACTTGGGAACGCGAGGATGAGCTCCGTGCCAAGTATCCTACCCTCTTCATGTCTTCTTCTTCTTCCTAGAATCTCGGGGCGAGATTCCTGTTAGTGGGGGAGAGTTGTAGCATCCCATCTGTCTAACATATGTAATGCTACATGGTCTAGTAATATAATTGCTACTTCCTACATATAATTGTTGCATCATAATTATATCATGCTCATGTCATCATGCCACCTTGCATTTGAGCATCATATAAAACCCTTTTCATTTGGTTCTTCTCTCATATGCATTAATAATTGTATTTGGCTCTTGATATATTGTATTTGGTTCTTGATAAATGCTTGATGACCAAGTTGAGTTGGGGGCATATCTTTTATTCAACTCCGTCACCTTTTCTTTGACACCACCTTATAATTCCACCATCCTAATTATCCATGAGCTTTTACATCTTCTTTTGGCATTAATCTACTTCTAATACCACATGCTCTCATATTAACATCATGTTGTTTCCACATTATTGATATGTGGAGCCACATGGCCACCTTTGCATGCTATATGAGTGGTGCCCCTTTTTCAAGCTTCCATATGGGTTGATTTTGAGTGAATGCTCATGTTGGAATATTTTGAGGATATTATGCACCTAGTGGAAAACACACACTAGCATGTCCTAATTATATTCAAATATGACCATCTCCATCTACTCCACTTGGAACATCCTTTTTAATTCCTTTAGCTTGGCTTTAATTCCATATTTGGGGAATGCATGGAAATAAATGCCACAGGACTTTATTATTGTTTTTACAAGAATAAACATGGCATTTACTATTCATGCATGGGCCATGCAAGGTGATCACCTTTTCCTTTTCTTTGGTTTTTCTAGTATTTATGAAGTGGATCTTTGTCTTTTGGAATCAAGTCATGTGGGGCTTTCTTAAGCTCTATTCTTTTGCTCTTGCTAAAACCTCACCACCTTGATCTCTTTCCTTGCCATGTGCAACAAAACCTCACCTCTCACCATCTCCACCCTCATCACCCCTCACTTGTGTATGATTCCATGCATGATCATGTGTGGTCATACCAAAAACCTAGACACACCTCTCAATATTGTTTTTCTTCTTCTTTACCATGGTCCAACCAAACCCACTCACCCCTCACCTCCATCTCACTCCATCCCTTGCTTGATCATGTGGGCATGTGGGACAAACCCTAAACCCCAACCCCTTGCTTGATCTTTCACTTGTACATGTGAGATCAAAAGACCCTACCCTACCCTCTCTCCTTAATCCTCCTCTCTAACCTAACCATCTACCCCACCACCCCAACCTGCTGAGCTACCCCCTCCAACCCTAACTCTAACCCTAGCCGAGCTCCAACCCTACCTCCAAGCCGAGCACCTCCCTAGCTAACCCCCTCTCTCTTTTTCTCTCTGCTGCCAGGCCACATACCCGTGCCACCCTGTGCCCAGGCCCACCTGCAGCCACACCACCCCTCCCATGCCCTGTTCCAACCAGTCGAGCACATGGGGGTAGAGGAGAAAAGGTGGCCGAGCCACCGTTTTCCTCCACCGCGTCGCCCACAGCACCTCTCCCTTGCCCCTCCTCCTTATCTTCCCCCTTCCGTCTCTGCCGTGCCCTAGATCCCCCTGGCCTCGCGCCGCAGCCCCAACCCCTCCCTCCATCCATTTCTCCATCGCCGGCCACCGTCGGTGTCCACCACCGTCCCCTCGTTCCAGCAGGTGGGCGTGGCGTTGGGGCTGTCGAGGAAGACCGTGAGGCCCCGTGCGTTGCCCCCGTACACGACAGTGAGGAGGAGACGGTCCCCGCTAGCCGCTAGACGCCGAGCCCGACGCGAAACCCTAGCCACCGGCCGTCTGCATCGTCGCCGCTCTGCTGCTCCCCGTCCCGATCTGAGGCTGCCGATCACTCTGCGGTGAGCCAACCTCCCTCCCTGACACCTTCCCTTTCTTCTTGGTCGTCCTTGCTCGCCGGACCACGTGCCGAACACCCTCTGTGCGCCGGCGTGCACGTGCGTTTGCTCGCCGAGGCGTCGCAAGAACCTTACCTAGCCGCGCCGCGCTTACCCTGCACCAACCCCTTAGCCACCATAGTGGTTCCGCCCCTCTGCGCGCACGAGATCGCGAGATCGATTCCCCTTGGCGCCGCGCGCGTCGACCAACAGTTCCGTCAGACAAACGCGAGAAGAAGAATAGTACCAGTTGGGTACTTTGCAAATACCCCACGACACCTTTTGCAACAATCCGCAGTACCCTAGGCCCACCAGACAGCCTCCCGTGGCAGTTTTGCAAAAAGGTTCCCGCATTTTGTATTCCTCGCCCCGCCATCCCCCGGATCCGCCACGTGTCACCCACCCGCTGGCCGCGCGCGCAGTGGACCCGCGAGGCCACTGTCCCCACCTGTCAGTCTCACTGGCTCACTACCCTCGCGGTGAGAAAAGCTTTTGCGAGCCGTTACGCCCAGTCAGCAACGGCCCCACCTATCTGTGGCTATGGCTAGGAGTGGCTGAGTATAAAAAGCTTTTCCGTTTTCTGTTTTAATTAAAACATTTTCACAAATGATTTAAATATGAACTCAAATCTGTTTTTAATAACTTTTGAATTCTAATTCCAAATAATACAAATGATATATGTTTTGGAATCAGAAAAATATGAGGAGTTCAAATATGCCATTCAAAATATTATTTTGAGCACTTTAAATTTTCGAGATGATTAAAATTACAATAAAATGCCCTTTTTCTTAATTAATTAATAACTTTAAATCTATAACTCCAAATTCGACAAATAATATGTCAAAATCGATCAGCGTGACGAGCCCGTTCTAACTATGCATTCCTTGTTCTGAATTGAATCATGCATCATGTCATTATTAAAAATCAGTACTATTTACTCCAATAAAACTTGACCACATAAATAATAAAATGCTTTATTCTTGTACCCCCACACCTCACCCATGCCATGCTACATTATTGCCATGTAAATTGTGCATCATTTATCATGGCATGCGTGTTTGCTTGTCGCATTTTGTTCATATGCTTGTGTACTTTATTTATGTTGGCCCTTGTTTGTTTGGTTCTTCTCGAATAGACGCCTAGCAGGAGAATTATCAGGAATCACAGGAGTTCTACCCAGATCCATCTCTCGCTTCAACTGAGCTGCCAGGCAAGCACTACCACATTCTTGCATACATATAGTACCTATTGCCTCTATCTTATTCTTGCATCATTGAGTCGTGATTGCATTAAATTGAATCCCAAGTACTGCATAGCCTCTACTTTTAAACCCCACCAAAGCTTGTTCCTCCATCCCATGAGCCATTACTACAGGAGTTGTTTGAGCCATGCGAGTCATGGAACAACATGTGTAGGGTATGTGAGTGTCTGTTGGATAACGAGGTACCTATACAACTTAACCTGAGTAATAATGGGATAACTAATGAAAGAGGCACCGGTGAGCATTATCTGCTATTTGGTTTTTCATGCTCACTTGTGTCCCGTAGGATCCCGAGTACTTGATTTTTGTTCCTTGACTATTCGCACTATCCACATCTGGGAAGCCTTATGGACCCCCTGAGCCAGAGCTTGATTCATTTCTATTTCTTGGGGCCACAAAGTAGTTTGGGGCTTTGTTACTATCCTGTACTTATGCCATGCTTTACCGTTTTATTTAAGATTGTGCGTGGAGCACCTGTACTGTTTTGGATGAGGAGTGTTTTCGCGGGTATCGACAAGCCCAGTCACACTTTCGGGTTCCCAGTCGTTTACAGCCATTGACGCAAACCTTGAGTCCGTCTCGGAGTCAGCTAGCTTCGTTGCAGGTAGCTTAATGTGGTGGCCCCCTAAAATATTTCTGAATCCTGTGATCGCTTTGTCGTGAATGCCTCGTTGGGTTTTGATTTGGTTTTTCCGAGTTTGATCGAGTGTGTGTTGCTATTTGTGCACTCCTGCAGGGTAAATCTTTCTGAAAGCCGTGTCCCCGATTATGGACGACTTGGAGCACAGTTTCTCGATCATAGACAAGTATAATTAAAGTACCGCTTTTAATCTGACTAAATACCTGACTAGTAAATAGTGCAACACTCATGGAATGATTAATAAAACTGCCAACGGATGGGTTGTTCGTCTGCTTTCTCATTGGTAAGCGAGAAGGAGGATGGATCTGTTAATTCCACTGTTATAACTATTGTTCCTAATTAACGGACATCCGTCTATCATTGGTTAGGCGGATGGTTAGCGAGTATCTATAGGCTTGTTAGTTATTATCTTTTGCTGCAATTGCGTCACCCCAGGTATATGTCCCCTTTAGAGGCATAAAGACTTGCTGAGTACCCCTAGGGTCTCACACGATAAATTGTTTGATTTAGATGAACAGGTGTATTCGCAAGATGGATACTGGCTGGAGGAGACGGATGATGTTGGCAACGATCACTCGGTGTAGAGATTCCGGGGATGGCGATCCGTGGGATCTATTGGCGGGATATGTTTACTTATGTGGCATCTTATGCCGATTTACTTCTTATCCATACTCGGATCTTGTTTTCCGCTTCCGCCTGATACTCTGATGTTTGATGTATGAGGAGCTATCCTAAAATATTATCTCTATCTAGGATATTTGGATCTTGCCGTATGGCGTTGCAATATTTCTATTTCTTTTAGATGGATTGGCTCTATGAACAGTTGTATGGTGGCTTGCATACATACTCACTTGTGTATGTAGTTGATCCCTTCGCCTGCCGATTACGCCGCTCGTTCTTGTCCCGCTGTTCTGGAAGTGGTTAGGACGTCCGACAGGTCTACCTGTGAGTGGCCCTGGGCCCCACCGTACTATTTTAACCACTTTCGCTCATCCAGGTATGCAACTAAGAGCGTAATTCACCGAGGTAGTTACAGCCGCCGTGTCCGTGGCTTGGCGCGGGTCGCAGCGCCTTCGGGTGCTACCCGTGCCGCTATGTACACCGTCGTTAGCCACCACTGCTTCCTCTCCTATAACCTAGAGAGGACCACGGGTATGTGTTTCCCCTCTCCTCCTCTCTCTGTCTCACTCTAAGCTCCAATCTATGCTGCCATACGTATATCTAATTAGGGTTTCTCTCTGTTTTTGGGTTTATCTCTCTCCTTGTTACTATTAGTGATAGTAGAAATTGAATTGACTATATTTATGCTTTGAACCTACTATGAAGAATTTAGTTCTATGCTTGAAGTAGAACTACTGATAGTAGTACTCTATCAATTTCTCACTGTCTTTCTAAATGTTGATCTGTTCATAAGCGTGTGGTTTCTATGATGTTGGTGGTGGATTATTCCTAGAACCATACTAATTAAATAACTATGGCCATTGTGCCCTTCCTGGTAGTGGTGAAAATATTGCATGGTTACTATAAGTTGATGTCATATATAGATTGTGGCGTTGCTGATCCTTTACTTCTGATCTACTAATGAATGTCGTATGATTTCTAGCCTTTGGACTATACAAATGATTTAAGTATATGATTCCTAATGTTGTCAAGGAGATGATTTTTATAGTTGTTGTTTACATAGGAACCTAACTTGATGATATATGGAAACCTTGGCTTATGGTTATATAGAACAAATACGGTGATCCTTTATTTATTTATCAGATAAAGATTGATTTATTTACACTACAAGAAAAGTTTCCTTCCGCGACGACTTGGCCCGACGGTCGTCGTATAAGGCGCGTCTTCCGCGATGAATTTCTCGGGTTGGCCATGGCTAATGGAAAACTTTTTTTTGGTTTTGTGGCCCTCTACTATGACAGAACTGCTAAAAACATGGAGGAAGCTCGGTTGGCGCATGGCAGAAGCAAGATTTTCATTTCCTCGCATGATGTTGACTCGCTGAAGTCTTTTGAGGCGTGTGGGTCCCAGACGTTAGTGTCTCTAGCGGATCATAATTTTCGATCGCACCTCCCTGATTTGAAATCGATAATGTTGTTCGAGGTGTCTTCCGTTTCGTCAGGCTGCTGGGTCCTACATGTCAACCTCTCATTATAAAAATCGTGTGTATGATGGAATTTTTTTCCTTCGCTTGCGCTACCCTTTTCCTAAGTTGATGGCATTACTCGATGCATCTACCGTTTAATCAGGCTGTTGGGACCCACATGTCATCCTCTCACTAGAAGAAACATGTGTATGATGGAATTTTTTCATTCGATCGCGCTACGTACCCTGTTCTGAACTAGATAGTGTTGTTCAATGTATCTCCCGTTTAATCACGCTATTGGGCCCCACATGTTATCTTCTCATTAGAAGAAATGTGTATATGATGGATTTTTTATCCTCCTTTGCGCCTTCGTGTTCTAAACTTGATAGCGTTGCTCGCTGCATTAGCCGTTTATTCAGGCTGGTGGGTCCCATATGTCAGCCTCACATTAGAAGAATCGTGGGTATGATGGAATTTTTTCTTCCATAGCGCTACCCTGTTCCGAACTAGATAGCGTTGCTCGACGAATCTGCCGTTTGCTCATGCTACTGGGTCCCCCATTTCAGCGTTAAACGTTTTTCGATCCAGCATCTGTATAAGGTCGCGCTGCTGGGTCCCACATATCATCCTCTCTGAAATGAAATGTACGTATGATGGACTTTTTTTGGCCATGTCCGCTGTTTCACCTTGGCAACTTATTGGGTCCCAGATGTCAACCACCTATGTGCAGGAAACGTGTCTATGTTGGGTCCCTACTAACAGCCTCTATTTAAAACAAATGTATGTATGTTGGACTGTTTTTTGGGTCCCAGATATCAGCCTCAGAGTACAAAAAATACTCATAAAGGCCGAATTAAAAAGATTCTAGGCTAACTCGGGGCGGATGCCCTATTCGTCATGGCTTATATTCCACGGGCTCACTCCTAAATTGAATGGGCTATGGTCGCTGGCCACAAGACCACGAAAGGGCCGAATTAGAATGTATTAGGCTATGCTTGGGGATGATAGGCTAATTTCATGGGCTATGCTTGGGGATGATAGGCTAATTTCATGGGTTATGCTTGGGCCTGATGGGTCTGACATGTCAGCTTCTTTGTAAGTGCAACGTGTGTATTATGGACTTTTTTTTGGCCGCGTCCGCTGTTTTCATCATGGCAGTCGTGTATGGTCATACTGCTGGGGCCCTTATGTCAGCCTATCTGGCATGTTCTGGCTTGTGGGTCCCTGATGCAGCCTTGTATGTTCAATCTGGTGGGTCCCTGATGCGAGCCTCTCTATATAAGTATTTAAACTTTTTTTCGAACCCACCCTCAAAACAAACTCGAGGGACGCTGCATGCTGGTGGGTCCGTGATGTCAGCCTCTCCATAATGCAATATTGCTAGAAGAAAAATGTAAACCCAAGATACACACACAGGCGATTCGAACAAAAGACCTCCAAATCAAATAAACGTAAACTATGTGCATTGGCACTACAACAATATTTTTATAGAATAAATATCATTAAACTTTTATTTGTACTACAACTTATGTATTAGTCTTCTTAAAAATATTTTTTGTCTCTATGTTTATTTCTTTTAAAATATAAAATGGCAGTGCTCCTGCCATATCATTTTATAAAATGCCACATAACGGAGTATTGTCTTAAAAACATGGGTAGGCAGAGTTTTATTTTTATTTTGAGAGGTGGGGGTAATGCCCAAAAGGCCGAATTTAAAAGAGTTTGGCCATTCTACGTAGACTTCTCTACATGGGTTATACTCTGATGACCCACAAGTATAGGGGGTGTATCGCAGTATTTTCGATAAATAAGAGTGTCGAACCCAACGAGGAGTAGAAGGTGTTGGCTAGTGGTATGGATCAGGAATTCTCTACAAATACTTAGCAAACGGATTTTTAGGGGTTTTTGACAATGCAAGTAAATAAAGTAAGAGTAAACAAAAGATAGTAGGAATGGATGCAGCAAGTGGCCCAATCCTTTATGTAGCAAAGGACAAGCCGGTTG
The DNA here is from genome assembly GCA_910589775.1 of Avena eriantha. Classification (NCBI taxonomy): domain Eukaryota; kingdom Viridiplantae; phylum Streptophyta; class Magnoliopsida; order Poales; family Poaceae; genus Avena; species Avena eriantha. Next base: position 232,963,310 of record OU342744.1, on the reverse strand, counting down.
TATTACTTAAGATGACCAAACGTTCTCGAGGACACATGAGAAGACTGTCAAGTGCTTTCGCTTCATATAGTTGATTAATCTTCTTTATCTTGCTAAGTGTTGTGTGGGTGAACCTGTGCTAATGTACCGACCTTCCTAGGACTAATACATACTTGTGAGTATACCCCTTGCAAACATCCGTAAGTATAAGAAAGTAATTAAGGTAGAAACCTAACCACATCTTTAAACTCTAAGACCCTTACGTCCCTTGTGCAATGGTTTCCTAACGGGGGTTCAAGTTTCTGTCAGTCCGGCAACCCCGACGATTAGTAGCCAAATACACAATGCATTCCCCTAGGCCCATATAGGTGAAGTGTCATGTAGTCGATGTTCACATGACACCACTAGAAGAAGTACACCACAACTTAAATATCAAACTATTGAATCTTTCTCAACACAACTCCACTACTAACAACATGACTTCTCCCATGTCCTCAAGAACAAAACAAACTACTCACAAGACATCATATGGATCATGATCAGAGATGGAATAATGATGTATAACAATCAGAACATAAACAATAATTCAATGGCTCACTTAATAGCATCAACTACAAAGAGTAATCAACACCGGGAAAGTTTCCCCTATGAACTATGCAAGATTCAACACAATTGTTACAGCAATATGGAGATGGTGGTGAGGGTGCTGATGATGATGATGATGGTGGTGATGATTATGATGATCCCGATGAAGTCCAGCTTGATGGTGGTGTTGATGGCGACGATCTCCCCTCTCCGGAAAGGAATTCCTCCGGCAGAAATCTGTCTGTCAGAGAGATCTTTCTCTCTCAGTGTGTTCCGCCCCACAGAATCGGTAAAATCTTTCTGTGGTTGCTCCCCGAGTCTTAGGGTTTCGGGAGGATAATATACGCCAGAGGGGAGTGCTAGGGGTGGACCAGGGCCACCACACCACCTGGTGGCACGACCCAGGGTGGCCCGCGCCAGGGGGTGGTGTGGCCCCCCTGTGGCCCATCTCTAGCTCCTCTTCTGGCTTCCTTCGTGTTCTGGAAAAATAGGATTTTCCTGGATTTTCTGATCTTCGCGAATTTTGCCTCGAAATAGCACCTTTTCCATCAGAGTCCTGACTGCAGTGGTCCATGCTCCAAAAGTCATCAACCATGCAAAAACAGATGAAATAACATAAGTATCACCTCTCAATATGAAATATATCAATGAATAACAGTGAATTATGACATAGAATAGTGATGCAAAATGGACGTATCAACTCCCCCCAAGCTTAGACTTCGCTTGTGCCCAAACGAAACTGAGCTCAATAAACATGGCCTCAGGTTTATGGACTGAAGAGTAGCTAAAACAATACGTACAAGAAGCATCACATTCATCAAATACATAGATCATAATAGAAGACAACTCACTATTATATAACTCAAATTGTAATAAGTAAAGGAAACACAATAAAGATACATAAAGTGAATCATAATTGGTAATGGCAAACTTAGCTCTTGGTCAAAGAATAGTTGATAATTTGCTGGAGTTCACAAATAACTGGTTTTCAATGATAGCTTTCGAAGTAGTAAACACCAAGATAAGAGCAAAGTGCAAAAAAAGGAACATAAGAAACATGATTGAATAAATCATCATATGAGTGGATGGAACACAACAACTCAAAATACTTGCTGAGATAGAAGGGAGTGGATTTACTGACTCAACTACAAAGTAAAAGAAAGGCCCTTCAAAGAGGGAAGTAGGGATTGCAAGTATCATAAAGAGATCCCAAAAATTATGGTACTTACTAGCTTTCAGCTCTCATTGCCTCTATCATAGGCATCTTTAGGTGATTAAGGTTAAAGTGATCAAATATGAGGATATGCGTTGACAAGTTGTAAATTGAGAATCTCATGTCCCTTGAATACGAGGGCCGCTCCTCATGCTACTCAAGTTTAGTCACCAGTAAGTTCTTGTCATCGTAAGAATGTGTGTATCATAGAGAACCGTCAACGGGGTACCCTTGCCCGATGATACGGAAGAATCCCCATATCAAAATGACAAGGCAAGCAGACAACAAGCATCTCAGCAATCTTATTTACCATGGGAATATGGTGCTTTTTTCTCTCTTTCCTATTTTCATAATATCTCTTTTTTTCTTTTCTCTTTTTCTCAATCTCTATCTCTTTTTTATAAGAAGAATGCTTCATAGATACTCGTTATGGTTACGTTGCAGGTTTCCACCATGTCAGCATGGATTAGACCAGCGTTCCAGGCGTTTCTCTAACACACATGCATAACTCGATGGACTTACAAGCTCTCCTTTCATTTCACACCGACAATATCCATATACAAAAGAACATGATATCAACTTGGTACAAAGTACCAGTGCAATGTTGAAAGCGGTCCCCATGACAACATGGATCTGCTAATTCACAACTTACAAAGCGCAAGCATATACGCGACATAGGTGAGCACAATGGTTCAAGTTTATTAAGTACAAGAAAGTAAAGTGTGCCATCAAGTTCGTGAGAGCTTTAATCACTAATTTTCACATAACAAGTTTAATTTGGGAGGTAGATAAAACAAGAATTTACTTGGAATAGCAATAATGCTAATAGGTAGGTATGGTGGACACAAATGGCAGAGGTTTTGGTTTTAAGGAGTGGATGCACGAGAAGAATTCCCTCTCAGTACAGGTTTTTGGCTAGCAAAGCTGGGTAGCAAGTATAAGAGTTGAAGGAAACAAACAAACATACAATGATAAAGACAAACATGCAATCTTCCTTGGAAACACAAAAGATCTTAACTAGAGAATATTAGTCTTATGAGGAAATCAAGAAAGAAAGATGATGAAATTATTTTTCTTTAGAGTACTTCTATCTTTTCATTCAACTCTCAAAAATAGTGTTGCTATTGACCGAGCCAGGTTTTCCAAAACCAACTAAATTAACTCAATGATCCCAAAGTGATACCAATACTAACAACAAGATCAATCATATAACCACGAATTGAAAACCAATATAAGCTATGGAAAAGAGTGAATGATAGAACTTCTCATTAATATTCCATAATGGAAACTCACACCAAGGGATACATATCTAACGAGAGAGGGGACACTTCCATAATGCAAACCATCCTACATGATAACTTCTCTATTCATGATATGACTCTACTAAAAAGGTAAAAAGATAGAAGATAGTGATGTGATACCGCGACACTCCCCCAAGGTTGAAATAAACCAAGGGGATGCCAAACCTGATGACAAATTACTCCTTTGGTGGTGGTGGTGTTCTCTCATCATCGTTCAACTTCTAGGGTAAGGGCTTCGCATCAACAAAGGACATCGTGGTTTCCAGCATCCTGAAACTAGCAGAAGCACTTATGCGTTTAAACCTAACCTCATACTCACAGTTTTGATTTTGAACGTCATAGAACTGTGCTTGTAGTTAGTTGGTTGTTTGGCGGAGTGAGAGGACTTCGTCTTTGAGTTCAGAAGTCTCCTTTTGGTGCTCGGCGATGAGTTCGGAACAAATCTTATGGATGATATCCACTTCGCGCTCTGCCATCTTCTTGTACCTAAAGACTTCTTGCTCCAGTGCTTCCATCCTGTCTTCCAGACTTCCTTCACCTTTAGGGCCTTGAACCTCTTTTATCCGGACCTCCCCATCTTCGAGAAACAGCTCCTTGGGATGAATCTTCAACTCTCTCATGTATGTGTTGATGATATCTTCTAAGGAATCTCCCTTGGCTGATCCAGAGGAAGACATTGTGGCTCCAAATCTGGGACTACCTGTCAGAAACAGATCGAAACAAAAACACGACGAAAACACAATATACGAACCTCGGGGGATCCAGGGGGTTATATATTATGAAGTTTCATATCAAAAGGAAGGCCCGCGCCATAGGGTGGTGTGAGCCACCCTAGCTCCGTTTCCGTCCCTTTTTCGCTTCGTAGCTTTCCTTATTGACTAAAAAATACAAAAATATAGTTGGATAGTATTTTCGCGGAACTTTTCTTACCAGAACTATTACCTATTTTAAAACAGACTCTGGAGGTCTCTGAATTTGGTCCTTGATGAATTTCTCCGGAGTTATAACTTGAAAGGCATCAACATCTTCATTGTAAGAATCTCCAGCAATATAGTGCTTGAGTCGCTGCCCATTCACTACTTGTGTAGTATTATCTTTTAAAGAAGAAATTCTTATTGCTCCTAAACGGTATACTTCTTCAATAATGAAAGGTCCTTCCCATTTTGACAGTAGCTTTCCTCCAAAAAACCTCAGACGAGACCTATACAATAGAACTTTCTCACCAACATGAAATTCTCTCTTAAGTATTCGCTTATCATGCCATCTTTTAACTTTTTGTTTAAAGAGCCTAGCATTTTTATAAGCTTCACTCCTCCATTCATCTAAACAACTTAAGTCAAATAATCTTTTCTCACCAGTGAGCTTACAATCTCTAATTAGTTCTTTAACTGCCCAGTAAGCTTTATGTTCTAGTTCTAAAGGTAGGTGACAAGCTTTCCCATAAAACATTTTATAAGGAGACATCCCCATAGGATTTTTGTAGGCAGTTCTATAAGCCCATAAAGCATCATTCAACTTTTTAGCCTAGTTTTTTCTAGATCTATTAACAGTATTTTGCAAGATGGATTTAATTTCTCTATTTGATAACTCTACTTGCCTGCTAGTTTGGGGGTAATAGGCTGAAGCAATTCTATGATTAACATCATATTTAGCAAGGGTCTTTCTAAAACCACCATGAATGAAATGAGAACCCCCATCAGTCATGAGATACCTAGGCACTCCAAACCTAGGAAAGATAACATCCTTTAGCATTTTTAGAGAAGTCTCCCTGTCAGCACTCTTTGTAGGAATGGCTTCTACCCACTTAGTAACATAATCAACGGCAACAAGAATATGAGTGTAACCTTTCGAGGGAGGGAAAGGACCCATAAAGTCAAACCCCCAGCAATCAAAGGCTTCAATAACTAGATAGTAGTTCATAGGAATTTCATTGCGTCTAGAAATATTACCAACACGCTGACATTCATCACAAGATAAAACAAATTTTCTTGCATCTTTAAAAAGGGTAGGCCAGTAGAAACCTGATTGTAGCACCTTTTGTGCAGTTCTATTTCCGGCATGATGTCCTCCATAAGCACTACTATGACATTTACTTAATATTTCCTTTTGTTCGTATTCTAGAACACATCTTCACATAATACCATCCACTCCTTCTTTGTATAAGTGTGGGTCATCCCAAAAATAATGCCTCAAATCATAGAAGAACTTCCTCCTTTGCTGAGCTGTAAAAGTCGGAGGCAAATACTTGGAGACAATAAAGTTAGCATAATCAGCGTACCAAGGGCTGCCTCGCGAGCTTACCCCTAATGTAGCTAATTGCTCATTTGGGAAACTATCATTAACATGCATAGGGTCAAAAGAGATGTTTTCCAATCGAGATAAATTATCAGCTACAGGGTTTTCAGCACCTTTCCTATCCACTATATGTAAATCAAACTCTTGTAAAAGCATCACCCATCTAATAAGCCTAGGCTTAGCGTCCTTCTTCGTCATATGGTATTTAATAGCAGCATGATCAGTATGAATTGTGACTTTTGAGTCTACAATACAGGGTCTAAACTTATCGCAAGCAAAAGCGACAACTAGAAATTCTTTTTCAGTAGTGGCATAATTCCTTTGAGCGGCGTCTAAAGTCTTACTAGCATAATGAATAACGTTTAACTTTTTATCAATTCGTTACCCAAGGACAACACCTACAGCAAAATCACTAGCATCGCACATTATTTCAAAGGGTAAACTCCAATCAGGTAGTTGAACAATAGGGGCTGTTGTTAAAGCCTTCTTAAGAGTTTCAAAAGCTTCCTTACAATCATCATCAAAAATGAAGGGTACATCTTTTTGAAGAAGATTAGTAAGCGGTTTTGATATCCTAGAAAAGTCTTTAATAAACCTTCTATAGAAACCAGCATGACCAAGGATACTACGAATACCTTTGATGTCTCTTGGACATGGCATCTTCTCAATTGCCTCAACCTTAGCTCTATCAACCTCTATGCCTCTTTCAGAAACTTTATGCCCGAGGACAATCCCTTCATTAACCATGAAGTGGCATTTCTCCCAATTAAGAACAAGATTAGTTTCTTCACATCTCTACAAAACTTTATCAAGGTTGTGCAGACAATTATCAAAAGAAGTTCCGTAGACAGAAAAGTCATCCATGAACCCTTCTACAGTTTCCTCGCAAAAACCATGAAAGATAGCAGACATGCACTTTTGAAAAGTAGCAGGAGCATTACATAAACCAAAAGGCATACGTCTATAAGCATAAGTTCCATAAGGACAAGTAAAAGTAGTTTTTTCTTGATCTTGTTGTTTAACAGCAATTTGAGAGAAACCAGAATAACCATCAAGAAAACAAAAATGGGTCTTTTTAGACAACCTTTCCAACATTTGAGCAATAAAAGGAAGCGGGTAGTGATCTTTCTTAGTAACTTTATTAACTTTTCTAAAATGGATGCACATCCTATATCCTACTACTATTCTTTGAGGAATAAGGTCATCATTATCATTAGGAACAACGGTAATACCTCCCTTTTTAGGAACACAATGAACAGAACTAACCCATTCACTATCAGCAATAGGGTAAATAATACCAGCATCAAGGAGTTTCAATACCTCATTCCATACCACTTCCTTCATCTTAGGATTTAAACGTCGTTGGTGCTCCACTACTGGCTTTGCATCTGGTTCTATGTTGATAGAATGCTGACATATAGTAGGTGAAATCCTTTTTAAATCATCTAGAGTATAGCCCATAGCTGCTCGGTGTTTCTTCAAAACCTCCAACAACCTTTCTTCTTCCTTTCCTGAAAGTTTAGAGCGAATAATAACCGGATATATCTTTTTATCATCAATATAAGCATATTTAAGATCATCAGGGAGAGGTTTTAGATCGAAGACCGGATCCTTTTTAGGTGGCAACGTGGTACCCAAGTCTTCTACAGGCAAGTCATGCTTTAGCATCTTGGGTTGACGACGGAGGATCTCGTCAATCTCATTCCTTTCTTCCATGAAGATCTCACTTTTGTGATCTTCCATAAATTGCTGCAAAGCATTGTTAGGAGCAAGAGAGATAGAAGCAAGTTGTTCAACTCTAAAATCCTCATTATGGGTTTCCTCTTTGCAAGGTTCTTTAGTAAATTTCGAAAAATTAAACTCATAAGATTCCCCATCAAACTTAGTCAAGATTTTCTCCCTCTTGCAATCAATAATAGCTCCACAAGTACTCAAGAAAGGTCTACCAAAAATGATAGGATAAGTTTTAAGCAGCTGAACCAAGTACTAGAAAATCAGCAGGATACTTAATCTTACCACAAAGAACTTCCATGTCTCGTACAATACCAATTGGAGAGATGGTCTCTCTATTAGCAAGGTAAATAACCACATCAATCTCTTCCAATTCGCAGGGACTGATTTCATGCATAATTTCTCTGTAAAGCTCATAAGGAATAGCACTGGAACTTGCACCAATATCACATAAACCATAATAGCAATGATCACCAATTCTAACCGAAAGCACAGGAACACTAGCTTTTTAGTTCTATTAGGATGTGAAACAATATTAGAAGCATCCTCACAAAATACTATGTGGCCATCTTCTATGCTTTTAGTGACAAGGTCTTTCACAATTGCTACCATAGGTTCAATGTTAATTTGTTCATCAGGTTTTATAGTTCTATTTTAACTTTTAGTGATTACATTAGTTATCATAGGATGATCCTTTACCTTCTCTGGGAAGGGAATCTTCTCGATATAAGGCTCAGGTAAGATGTGATCAATAATGCAACACTCAATGCTCCCAACAGGAACACAGCAACAATATCTTTATAAGGTTCATGGTACTTATTCCATCCCCTTTTTGGAATTTCAATATAAGAAGCAAAAGCTCTAAAGCAATTCGTAATAACTTGCAAATCAACACCATAAGCATTTTTAATATTTTGAAAGTCATCAGTTCCCATAAAAGATTCAATGCATTCATAATCATAATTTATACCTGACTTTCTACCTTTGTCATTCTCACAAGCTTCATCATTGTCTTGAATACGGTCTAGAAGATCCCATTTAGCTTCTTCTTCCATGCGAGTGAATGATCCAGCACAAGAAGCGTCCAATAAATCCTTGTCTTGTAGAGGGAGCCTTGCATAAAAGTTGTTGATAATAATATTGTTGGGAAGCTCATGAATGGGACATTTGAGCATTAGTAACTTCAATCTCCCCCAAGCTTGAACTGTACTCTCTCCATCAAGAGGCCAAAAGTTGTATATTTGATTCCAATCTTTATGAATCTCACTAGGAGGATAAAACTTTGAATAAAGGAGAGGAACTATTTCCTCCCATTCCAGAGCTTGACCATTCTTCAGCAGCTTATACCATTCCTTAGCTCTTCCTTTCAGTGATAATGAGAACAACTTCTTCTTAACTTGATCTGTAGTAATACCTACACACTTGAACAACCCGCATAATTTGTGTATAAAGAGTAAATGATCACCGGGATGGACAGTTCCATCCCCAACATAGTAGTTATCCATAACATGATCAATAATTCTTGTAGGTATTTTAAAGACATCATTCTCAGCAGGTGGTGGCTTATCTACTACCTTAGTAGTGGTAGTAGCATTACCAAATAAGAAACTCAGTGAATTATCCATAACGAAAATAAAGCAACTAACAGAAGTAAACAATACTCACAGTAGAAGTTTCCTTTACCAGTTCCACTCTCCAATAGCGCTTCACTCCCTGGCAACGGCGCTAGAAAATAGTATTGATGACCCACAAGTATAGGGGGTGTATCGCAGTATTTTTGATAAGTAAGAGTGTCAAACCCAACGAGGAGCAGAAGGTGCTGGCTAGTGGTATGGATCAGGAATTCTCTGCAAATACTTAGCAAACGGATTTTTAGGGGTTTTTGATAATGCAAGTAAATAAAGTACGAGTAAACAAAAGACAGTAGGAATGAATGCAGCAAGTGGCCCAATCCTTTATGCAGCAAAGGACAAGCCGGTTGTATTACTTAAGATGACCAAACGTTCTCGAGGACACATGGGAAGACTGAGTGCTTTCGCTTCATATAGTTGATTAATCTTCTTTAGCTAGCTAAGTGTTGTGTGGGTGAACATGTGCTAATGTACCGACCTTCCTAGGACTAATACATACTTGTGGCTATACCCCTTGCAAACATCCGTAAGTACAAGAAAGTAATTAAGGTAGAAACCTAACCACAACTTTAAACTCTAAGACCCTTACGTCCCTTGTTCAATGGTTTCCTAACGGGGGTTCAGGTTTCTATCACTCCGGCAACCCCTACGATTAGTAGCCAAATACACAATGCATTCCCTAGGCCCATATAGGTGAAGTGTCATGTAGTCGACGTTCACCTGACAACACTAGAAGAAGTACACCACAACTTAAATATCAAACTATTGAATCTTTCTCAACACAACTCCACTACTAACAACATGACTTCTCCCATGTCCTCAAGAACAAAACGAACTACTCACAAGACATCATATGGATCATCATCAGAGATGGAATAATGATGTATAACAATCTAAACATAAACAATAATTCAATGGTTTAGTCAATAGCATCAAATACAAAGAGTAATCAACACCGGGAAAGTTTCCCCTATGAACTATGCAAGATTCTACCCAATTGTTACAACAATATGGAGATGGTGGTGAGGATGCTGCTGCTGATCATGATGATGGTGGTGGTGGTGGTGATGATGACGATGATCCCGATGAAGTCCAGCTTGATGGTGGTGTTGATGGCGACGATCTCCCCTCTCCGGGAAGGAATTCCCTTGGCAGAAATCTGTCTCCCGGAGAGATCTTTCTCTCTCGGTGTTTTCCGCCCCACAGAAGCGGCGAAATCTTTCTGTGGTCTCTCCCCGAGTCTTAGGGTTTCGGGAGGATAATATACGCCAGAGGAGAGAGCCAGGGGTGGACCAGGGCGGCCACACCACCTGGTGGCATGGCCTAGGGTGTCCTGCGCTAGGGGGTGGTGTGGGCCCCCTGTGGCCCATCTCCAGCTCCCCTTCTGGCTTCCTTCGTCTTCTGGAAAAATAGGATTTTCCATATATTTCCCGGATTTTTGGATCTTCGCGAATTTTGCCTCCAAACATCACCTTTTCCATCAGAATCCTGACTGCAACGGTCCATGCTCCAAAAGTCATCAACCATGCAAAAAACAGATGAAATAACATAAGTATCACCTCTCAATACGAAATACATCAATGAATAACAGTGAATTAGGACATAGAATAGTGATGCAAAATGGACGTATCATACTTCGTAGGCTATGCTCCATGGGCTTCATTATCAAATTTTACTGGGCTATGCTCAGCAGTCCCTGACCCCTGAAAGGCCTAATTAATATGTTCTCGGCTGTGCTCCATGGACTCCTTTCTCAAATTTCACTGGGTTGTGGTCAGCAGTCCCCTGACCCTGAAAAGACCAAATAAAAATAATGAGCTAGTAGATTTCTTCTCCTGGTTAATAAAAATTGTATTGTGGTGTGCTCGGCCGAATTCGAAACAAAGACCTCAGAGAGGGAGGGGGAAAAACGATAATTCTTTTTGGTACATATTTGTGTCAAAAATTCAAAGTTCATATTTAGGAGCACTGGACCAATTCAGTAGCATTTCAAAAGTGACCAATTTAGCAATACAGACAATGAAATACAATAGCAGTACAGAGAGAACCAGTTCTTGTCTTAGCTCTAAAAACCTTGTAGCGCGATCAGTTTGTCCTTTTCACGAAACCCACATGACCATTGGAGCAAGAAAAACTAACGATCAAATCTGTTTTGAGTCTATGTGACCCCCGTATGCAACCCAAAATGCCCAAGTCTCATATAGATTGTGACACAGCCATGTTTCAAAAGAAAAGTAAGACTATGTACTTCCATTGATTTAAACAAGTACCATTACATCCGTATTAGTTCCACAAAATTCTTTAGTAATAGCAACAACAGAACATTTGAGAGATTCATTAGCTTTCGTGCTTGAAATTCTATAGAAGAAAAGAGAGAATCAGTTCTTGTTCTAGCTAAAAAAACTTGGCGCATGATCAGTTTGCCCTGTGCTCCGAAGAGACTTGATCATCAGAGCAAGCAAAACTAACGATCAAGTCTGCTTCTGTGTGAATACATCCTCCTTATGTCAATGCCTGTGTGAATGCCATATGCAACCCAAACTGCCCAAGACACATGTAGATAATTGTGACAATGCTAAGTTTTAAAAGAAAAGCAAGACAATATGATGCACTTCATCTAAACAAGTACCAGTACATCACAATTTGTTCTACAAAATATTTTACTAATAGTAACAACAGAGCATTTGACAAATTCAGTAGCATTTGAAAGATCCAGCATTATAGAATAAGACCGTGAAAATATCAGATAGATTCCCGGTTGATATTCAGCAGCACTTGACAAAGTCAACACAACATTCAAAGTGACCGGTTGGCAGTACACAGAGAGTGACCAAAAGAATTGACAGATTGAGCAATGCGAACATTGAAATTCAATAGATGTAGCAAGGCCTAATTCAAAAGGAAAGCGAGACCATATTCTGCACTCGGTTGGTTGATCTAAAAAAGTATCGAACAAAACTTTTGACAGGTTTAGTAGCATTTTAAAGATTCAGCAGTACATAATAAGAAAGAAAAATATCGATAGATTGCTAGTTCACATTCAGCAGTACTTGGACATATTCAGTAGCATTTCAAAGTGACAGATTCGGTTTGCCCTTTTCTCTGAACACTCATCATTGGAAGAAATAATACTGACGATGAAGTATGCTTTTGTGTGCATGCCTCCTTCTCACATTAATGCCTGTGTATGACCTCCATAGGCAACTCAAAATGCCCAAAGCCTTATCTAGATTATGAGTTTATGACAAGGCCAAGTTACAAAAGAAAAGCAAGACCATCTACTACACTTGATCTAAATTGAGTTATCCTATTACATAGTATTACGATTACTTATGGTAGTTTGGTTCCAATCGCGGGAATTGGCGAAGCTCGGGATGAACCATAATGGAGTCTTTGGATATTTCCATGCAACGTTGGTTGAGAAACCAACAACTGCTTCTTTGGTATTTAGACTAAAGCAACATATTTCAGGAAACGACATATATCCAAGTCCTATTGCATGGTGGGAGGTGTAGACATAGTTGTTTCTTGTCAGATATCTTCGGGTAACATCTGCACCGCCTACCGCAATGTTAATTGGATAGTTCAATCCAAGGAAAAGGGAATCTGCTCCCAGGTCAGCAATCGCTATCCATGGCTTAGGTGGATACAAGTAAGCAGTGTCCTTTGAGTACACCTTGCAGCCAAACCCAGTAGCATAGGTGCCACAAGTGTGACCGCAGCGATCAACACTATGATCAGCAACATGATTGCCATGACCATAATAAGTACCACCATAAAAATCCTCATCAGTAACACCCACGGTATGGATAAGAAGGAGAGACTCTTCTATAGATATTGCTAAGAACCATGAACCAGGTTCGTGCTCGTCATCATTTATGGCATCAAGGTTGCCCTCCTTGATATGTGCAATAGGTGGTGACGGGAGCAGAATAGGACCTTGAAAAAGAAATGATGGCCAAATCAGCCAACACTAGTTTACATCCATTAATACTGAAGCTAGTGTTTAGAACATGAATGGATCAAACTTACCAAAATACAGGTGATTCTAGACATAAACACTGCCACTCTCAGTGGCTGCAAACACCAGACCCTTGTGGATAAGTGCATTACTGTATCTGAAATAGCATTGGAACTGGTTCTCAAGAACTGTCCATGCATACTCATCGATATCAAGGGTAGCAATTGAGTAGTCAAAGATAGCGACAAGAGAGAAATCTAAATAATCCGCCGTAGCTATGGGAGCTTGGCAAATAGCAATCTTCTAGAGGAGAATAGGATGATCATTATGCATGAATGTAAACGGATCATTGGTGGGTACACACTCATTGACTTGCAGGAGAGGAACGCGTTGATGAGTGTACACATTGACAAGCTCCCACTTGCACTCGGAGCTAACAATGGTGATCCAATATCCATTGGCAGCTACCCACTGCTGACCCATACAATTCGGGAACACAACATCGGAGGAGAACCTGTCAAGAAGCGTCAGCTTACATGTAATGCCCTTGCCCTCGAAGTACTCATTGCATTCCCATGGTTTTTTAGTCGGGTGAGAATGAAGAGCACAGGGGAGGCCAAACGGCTGAGAAGCATGTAAAGTTGCACTATATTTTGCCAAGGCAAGAAGATGTTTGGACGAACCGGCGAGGCTCACGGCGGTGATGATGTCGCATCTGGTAATGAGTTCTTCAAGTGGGCCTTCGGTAAAAACATCCTGGAATAGCTCAGAATCATCACCGTCCTTGCTTAGTCCTGCCATCGCAAGGGAGCTGATGGAAGTTGAGATGGTGTCTTGATTTGGTTTTCTAGAAAAGAGCAAAGATCGATGGAGGTAGGCGGGACAGGGAGAAGAACAAACACTCTCATAATGTGCGGTGAATAGGATCGGAAAGAGACATTATGGAGGAGAAGAATGGCGGTGCTTGGAGTCGAGGTAGGGTAATGGGGAACTGGGATAGAGAGTATAGGCGAGGTTTAATAAAATGAAAACGGACGCATGTTTGTCTACTCCAGTTCCGTTTAGAATAGTACTACTCTGTTCCAGTTCCCTCCACAATAAATCTTTCTTGTAAAATTAAAACAGAGTACTACTAAGTACTCGAATGTAGGGGTAGTTGTAGGAGTAGTGATCCACCTGTAATAATAATTTCTCCCGTTCTCAAGCTCTTTTGTGGTACTAGTTTTCAACAAAAAAACTCTTGTGATACATATAGTAGGCCATATTGCAAAACATGGTTTTTGAAAGGCTGCCAAAAAATTGTCCTTGTTTTAAAAACAATCAACCAAAAATAATGAGTACTAATAACAAAAGAATTCACACGATGTTCTACTTCATGTACTACTATCCATGAAGATAAACATGAGTTTTGACAACTGTTTAAAGATAAATGTGAGTATGAACATTCTTGGATTTCAAGCCAAATGACCAAGTTCAAGGCCATATCTACATCATACTTTATGCTGATGGTCCCGTATCCAAGAATTTACTTGGAGAAAAATTTGGCCATATTTTGAATGAAATCAAAGAGGAAGTAGTATTAAGAGTAGGGCTCGGTCATCTGCTCTCTCGAGGAGCCGAACCCGACTATTTTCTTTGCTAAATTGTATGGTCGTTTATGCTAAGTGTATGGACCTTAGCGTAATTTTACTTTTTTTAGGTCCTTGATGTAAAATGTACTGCCACCATCCGTGTAAAATTGTAACCAAAAAGTATAAGTGGTGAAATTTAAACAAATTTAAGGTTAGTTGTCAACGAGTATGACAATTCTTGGATTTCAAGCTGAACGACTAAGGTCAAGGCCATATCAACATCATACTTTATGGTGATGATCCCATGTCCAAGAATTAGCATGGCGATAGATTTGGACATATTTTGAAAACAACCGAAGAGGAAGTATTATGAAGAATATGGCTCAATCAGCTGCTCTCTCGAGAAGGATCCGTACACGAGTATTTTCCTTGCTTATTTTTATGGGGGTGTTAAATTTATGGACATCGATGTAATTTTACCTTTTTGGGGTCCTTGATGTAAAATGTACTTCCACAACCCATGTAAAATTCTAACCTAAAAGTGTAAGTGATGAAATTTAGATGATTTTAAGCTTACTTGTCAATGAGTATGAACATTTTTGGATTTCAGTCGAACAACCAAGGTCAAGACCATATAAACATCATACTTTATGGTGATGATCCCATACTAGAGAATCTGCATGGCAACAGATTTGGCCATAATTTGAAAACAATTGAAGAGGAAGTAGTATGAAGAGTTTGGCTCAGATCACACTACAAGAAAAGTTTACTTCCGCAACGACTTGGCCCAATTCATAGAAGGCGCGTCTTCGGTGATGAAATTCTCGGCTCGACCGTGGTCGATGGAATTTTTTCTGGTTTCATGGCTCTCTACTATGACGGAACTGCTAAAAACATGGAGGAAGTTCGGCTGGCGCGTGGTAGAAGCAAGGATTGCATTTCCTCGCGTGATGTTGACTCGCCGAAGTATTTTCAGGAATGTGGGTCCTGGACGTCATTGTCTCTAGCATGCCACACTTTTCGGCCGTGCCTCCCTGATTTGAACTCGATAACATTGCTCGATGCGTCTGCCGTTTAGTTAGGCTGCTAGGTCCCACATGTCAGGCTCTCATTAGAAGGATTGTGTGTATGATGGATTTTTTTCTTTCGCTCACGCTACCCTGTTCTGAAGTTGATAGCGCTTATCAATGCATCTACCATTTAATCAACCTCATGGGACCCACATGTCATCCTCTCATTAGAAGAAACGTGTGTATAATGGATATTTTCCTTTGCTGGCGCTACCCTATTCCGAACTTGATAGCGATGTTCGATGCATCTACTGTTTAATCACGCTGCTAGGCCCCACATGTCATCCTCTCATTAGAAGAAACGTGTGTATGGTGAATTTTTTACCCTCTGTCGCGCCTTCGTGTTCCGAACTTGATAGTGTTGCTCGCTGCATTAGCCGTTTATTCAGGCTGGTGAGTCCCTAATGTCAGCCTCACATTAGAAGAATCGTGTGTATGATGGAATTTCTTATTCTCTAGCACTACCCTATTCCGAACTAGATAGTGTTACTCGACCAATTTGCCGTTTGCTCACGCTGCTGGGTCCCCCATTTCAGCCTCTCATTACAAGAAACGTGTGCATGCTGAACTTTTTTTCGCTCGAGCGTCCCTGTTTCGAACTGGCAATGTTGCTCGATGCAGCATCTGTATAAGGTCGCACTGCTAGGTCCCACATATCACCCTCTCTGTAAATGAAACATGTGTATGATGTACTTTGTTTTGGCAATGTCCACCGTTTTGACCTTGGCAACTTGCTGGGTCCCAGATGTCAACCACCTCTATGCAAGAAATGTGTCTATGCTAGGTCCCAGCTGATAGCCTCTATTTGAAAGAAACGTGTGTATGTTGGACTATTTTTTTGGGTCTCAGATGCCAGCCTTAGAGTATAAAAATGCTCACAAAGGCCAAATTAAAAAGATTCTGGGCTAACTCGGGGCGGATGCCCTATTCGTCATGGCTTATATTCTATGGGCTCACTCCTAAATTTAATGGGCTATGATCATTGACCACAGGACCACGAAAATGCCGAATTAGAAGGTATTGGGCTATGCTTGGGGCCGATAGGCTAATTTCATGGGCTATGTGAGCCTCTTTGTACAAGTATTTGAACTTTTTTCGAACCCACACTCAAAACAAACTGGAGAGACGCTGCATGCTGGTGGGTCCGTGATGTTAGCCTCTCCATAATGTGATATTGATAGAAAAAAAAAATGTAAACCCAAGATACAATTCGAACAAAAGAACTTCAAATCAAATAAACGTGAACTGAGTGCGTTGCCACTACAACAAATATATTTATAGAATAAATACCATTAATCTTTTATTAGTACTACAATTTATGTATTAGTCTTCTTAAAAATATTTTGTGTGTCTATGTTTATCTATTTTAAAATATAAAAGGGCAGTCCTCCTGGCATCTCAATTTATATAATGCCACATAATAGAGTATTTTCTTAAAAACATGGGTAGGCACAGTTTTTTTTATTTTAAGAGGTGGGGGCAATGCCCAAAAGGCCGAATTAAAAAGAGTTTGTTTATTCTACATAGGCTGCTCTAGGTGGGTTATACTCCATAGGCTATGCTCCATGGGCTTCATTCTCAAATTTTAGTGGGCTGTGATCAGCAGTCCCCTGACCCCTAAAAGGCCAAATTAATATGTTCTCGGCTATGCTCCATGGGCTCCTTTCTCAAATTTCATTGGGCTGTGGTCAGCAGTCCCCAGACCCCAAAAAGATCGAATAAAAATGTTATGGGCTAAAGAGGGGCCAAATGAGCTACTAGACTTCTTATCCTGGTTAATAAAAATTGCATTGTGATGTGCTCGGTCGAATTCGAAACAAAGACCTCAGAGAGGGAGGGGAAAAGTGATAATTCTTTTTGGTAGCTATTCATGTCAAAATTTAGCAGTACAGAATAAGGTAGAAAAATTATCAACAGTTTCGAAGTTGATATTCAGGAGCACTTGACCAATTCAGCAGCATTTCAAAAGTGACTAATTCAGCAATAGAGTCAATGAAATACAATAGCAGTAGAGAGAGAAATAATTCTTGTTTTAGCTCTAAAAACCTTGTCGCACGATCAGTTTGTCCTTTTCACCAAACACACTGGACCATTGGAGCAAGCAAAACTGATGATCAAGTTTTCTTTGAGTACCTTCTTCTCACATCAATGCCTGTGTGACCCCCGTATGCAACCCAAAATACCCAAGTCTCATCTAGATTGTGAGACAAGCATGTTTCAAAATAAAAGCAAGACTATCTACTGCCCTTGATTTAAACAAGTACCAGTACATCAGTATTAGTTCCATAAAATGCTTTAGTAATAGTAATGACAGAACATTTGAGAGATTAAGTAGATTTCCTACTTGAAATTCAATAGAAGTACATAGATAATAAGTTCTTGTTCCAGCTAAAAAAACTTGGCGCACGATTAGTTTTCCCTATTCTCCGAATAGGCTCGATCATAGGAGCAAGAAAAACTGATGATCATGTCTGTTTTTGTGCGAATACCACCTCATTTCTTCAATGCCTGTGTGACCCACCATATGCAACCCAAAATGCCCAAACTCATCTAGATAATTGTGACAATGCTAGGTTTCAAAAAAAAAGCAAGACAATCTGCTGCACTTGATCTAAACAAGTAATAGTATATCACTATTAGTTCACCAAAATACTTTGGTAATAGCAACGGAAGAACAAAGGCAAAGCAAGACCATCTCCTTCCCTTGACCTAAACAAGTACTACTAGTATATAGTAGTTTAAAATACTCCGTACTATACTAGTACTACTATGCATCCAAAATCCACCCTCCAACACATAGAGATCCCTAAGCGAGTTAAGTAAATATTGTGTTAATTGGGGATTCTCCCCCGCGATTGATGCATATTGAGTAATGCAGGCCGGTAATAGGAGATGGTTCACTACTAAACATAAAGTAATGCTTTTTCCTCCGGATGATGCCCGACACCTCCCAGCTCCCAGGTGTGGAGGAACTGTAGATTATATAGGCCCAAAACCGCAACTCTATTGTCAGGTAATAGGCAGTGATCAGCACATTATACAAGGGCGACGAGCATGAGTCCAGCCTGATGCACACAATGGGTCCGTTGATGTCACCCGACTCACGCATCTCAAATAGCAGATTAAACACCGTACCATCGTCCCCTGATCCGATCTTCTCTACTCTCGATGAGCGGGGTGCCAACAGCGGCTGAGAGATGTACCTAGAGTTTCTAAAGGAAGTAAGATTCAGAGGACTAAATTGCAACATGCTAAATATTATAAGAAAAAATGATAGAGTAAATATGAGTAACCTAACTACGATAAAACATACATAGTACTCCCTCCGTTTCAAACATAAGATGTTTTAGCTTTTGTGAAACGAGTGTATCTAGACCCCTTTTAGTAGATGGGTTCACTCTGAACTACACACTAAAAAGAGTCTAGATAAACTCGGTTCACAAAAGCTAAAACATCTTTATATATTTTTAAATGGAGGGAGTAGATACTGAGTACATGTGCAAGGCCATTGTTTCAAAGGAAAAGCTACTTTATCTAAGCAAGTAGTGCTAGCTCCCAGTACGAGAGCCATGTTTGAAAGGAATGCTCGACCATTGGAGCATGATAAACTGACGACAATGCTTGTGTGACCCCCACATGGAACCCAAAATGCCCAAGTCTCGTCTAGGTTGCGACAAGGCCATGTTTCAAAAGAAAAGCAAGGCTATCTATAGCCCTTGATTTAAACAAGTATAATACATCAGTATAAGTTCCACAAAATGTTGTAGTAATAGCAACAACAGAACATTTGAGAGATTTAGTAGATTTCCTGCTTGAAATTCAATAGCAGTACAGAGAGAATCAGTTCTTGTTCTAGCTCAAAAAACAGACTCGATCATTAGAGCAAGCAAAACTGACAATCAAGTGACAATGCATGTGTGACTCCCCATATGCAACCCAAAATGCCCAAGACTCATCTAGATAATTATGAAAATGCTAACTTTCAAAATAAAAGCAAGACAAACTGTTGCACTTGATCTAAACAAGTAACATTGCATAACTATTAGTTAAACAAAATATTTCAGTAATAGAAACAATAGAATAAAGGCAAAGCAAGACCATCTCCTGTCCTTGCCGTAAACAAGTACTACCAGTACAAGTATATAGTAGTACAAAATAGTCCGAAGTACAAGGACTAGTGTTATACTAGTACTACTCTACATCCAAAATCCAACCTCCAGTACACGTACGTCTGTGGTATGTAGTGAAAGTGGGATAAAAATCTGAGGTAGTAGAATGGTAAATTTGGAATTCGCACTCGCGATGGATACATATTGAGTAATACATGCCCTAGGTCTGAGAAATTTGTTGGTACACCACCATGGAATGCTTTTCCTTTTGCATGATGACAGGCACCGCCCTGCTCCCAGGAGTGAAGGAATTGCGCATTGCACACTCCCGAAACCCAGCCTCTGGTGACGGGTGATAGATGGTGAACTACATATTGTACAAGGGCGACGAGCACCCGTCCGGCCTGATGCACACGACGGATACAATGATGTTGCCCCACTCGAGCATGTGAAATAGCACAGCGAACACCATACCATCATCCCCAAATCCTATGTTCTCTAGTCTTGATGAGCGCGGTGCCAACAACGGCTGAGAGATGAACCTGGGATTTCTAAAGGAAGTAAGAATTGGTAGAATAAATTGCAGCATGCTAAATATACATATAAGAAGTTCTCAGGTGCCTGAGATCTAGGCACTCCCAAGAAAAAAATACAGAGCCATGTTTCAAAGGAAATGCTAGATCATCTTTAGCGTTTGATCTAAACAAACTTGAACGGCCGATCATCATCAGAATCATGATGGTCATATTTGCCATCTCCCACATTGTGGATGCAAAATGAGTAATCCAGAGGCCAGCGACGCGCTTCTCTTCGGCTCAAAAAACATGCCATCTTCGGCGAACTCCTCCAGCTCCTCTCCAATCGTTTAAGGTTTATAAAATTGCGACTCCACCACGTATCGTGGAAACAAACACGCCGCCAACTTGACGCACTAGACGGATACGGCGAGGCCATAGTCGAGCATGTCAAATCGCACGATGAACAATGTACCATCATCCGCGGATACCACAGTCTCTACTCTCCATGAGCCAGGTGCCAGCAAAGGCTTAGAGATGTTCTTGTCTTCCTCGTTGTAGTTGAAACTCAGCACTTCAATTGGGTGGGCTTTTTGAGGTGACCGAGGAGCGATGTGGGTGGGGCGGCGAACTCGCAGCCAAGCTCAGTGAAGTTGCACGGGCCGTGCGGGAATGCCATCTTGTGGTTGAGGAAGTCATGGAAGGCGACCGATGCCCCGCAACCGTCGTTGGGGCATCTACTACCTTTTCCACCAACAACTTGGCAGCGCAACTCCTTGGAGCATGCGGTCAGTCGGACGACGCTAGTAGTGTCCATACGCATAGTGATTTCTCCGAAGCAGTCATCGCTGACCTTGCTCTAGCCACCATACCAAATGTTGTGCATCGAATTCGCCATTGCGTCCGGACAGACTGGGGACGAGGGCGGATTCAAATAGTTGGGGTTTCTTGGAGGAGATTTATGGAGGCCTACAAGAACCGATGCAGCAGGAAAGAAATGGCTAGGAAAAATTAGGAAATGCGCACTCGAGAGGATCCAAAATGCGGCTAGCTAGCGTTAGCGAATGGGGATCGCCTGAGATGGGGTAGATGGGAGGCTCTTTGAACGAGGGGTGTTAAGTTTGTGTGTGCCCTCATCCTTGTAACATCCCAAAACTTCAATCCAAGCTTATCAAGATCTAAATGATCAAATTTGGGGTTGACAAAAACTTTTCCAAATTTAAAATAAAAGCATTCATATATGTGTGCATTTAAATAGGAGTTGTTTTGAATTGCCATGATCGTGGGATATTTTGCTTCTAAAATGTTTCTTAGGTGATTTAAACATCATCTACATCATTCCCAAACTTTTCCTAAAAGAATATCAAATCAAAAAGAATTAAAAAGGAGGAATGGTCATTTTGGCCATTTTAATCCACTACACTACTTTGAGTGTTCCAAGCACTCATTTCTTAATAGAAACAATTCTTGATCTTTGTACCCCTTGCTAGTACACATAATGAGGTACCAAGTCCCATCTTTTGATCTGCTAAAAACATTCTGTTAACTATTTTAATTGGCATTTGAAAATTGAATCCAATGCATATGCATAGATCACCCCTATTTCAAAACCCATCTTTTTGAGCTCCACTTTCAAAACCCTTGCAAACAGAGACTACCTAGCACTAGTGGAGAACACCCAAAAATTTTGGAACCAAAATTCAAAAGTTTAGTTCTTGCGGCCATTTAATCAAAGACTTAGCAGGTAGGTTTAAACCTAAATCATAGCTCACTGTTTTGAACAGGGTTTTGCCCCCATTTGATCTCCATTTAATCTCTTTGTCCCCTCTTGATCTAACGAGGCCCTTAGCACCCACTCCCCTAGCCCCAGGTGGCATTGCCACGCCATGCCGAGCCAACCCTCGCCGGCCAACCTTGCCCTCACCACAGCAGACCATCTCCCCCTCTCTCTCCATGTCTAGGAGGTAGCCAACACCTCACCGCCACGCTCTGTCCCCTGCCCGAGCCAAGCCCTGTAGTGGACCACCGAGGAAACCACGTGCCCAGTGCCACCGCACCATGCCGATGCCGCCCGTAGAGAATGCTTTGTCCCCGCGTGCACAAGCCGCCGCTCGACCGCAGCCCGCGCCCACCATTCCGCCACGACCCAGGGAACACGACGGACACCCTCGTTCGCCGCCCAACGCACCACAGCCACCGCTCGCCGTGGACACCGCCGCCTTTGCCGCTCAGAGCGCCACCTCGCCTAGACCGCATGCCACCGCCCCTACGGTCGCATTCACTTCCTAGGGCAGCGCCAGGAGACCACATGTCGATCGCCATCCTCCGCCATGCCGCTAGCAGCCCGTAGGCGTGTCGCTGGAGTCGCCCGCCCATACCCTTCGGTCTCACCGTCGGGCCTATAAAAGGAGGAATCCCCAGCCTCTTCTCTCCACACCACTCCACTCCCCTCACCTCACTGAACCTCACCCACCTCTAGCCAGAGCAAGGGGAGCAGTAGCTCGCCGGAATTTCACCGGAGCAGGCCGCCTCTGGAGGAGAAGGGCGCCTGCGATTTAGGGCACCCCAAGCTCCGCCGCAACCGCGCCTCGCCTCGCCGTCGTCTTCCAGTTTGTTTGCCCGCCTTGCCGTCGTCACTGGAGCCCTGGTACGTCCCCAGCAGACCCCCACCGAGCCGCTAGGGTTTGAGCTCGCCGACGACCTGTTCGTCATTGACGACGACCCTAACCCGTAGATTCCCCTTCTAATCCTATGGCCACAGAGCGCGTACCGTTTTGCGTGTTAAGACCCACTGACAAGCGGGACCCCCCCTGTCAGCTGAGCCCCGTGCCACGGAGCGCCACTAGGCCGGCCCAAGTTTTTTCCCGCTCTAGCCCAGCCATTCAAATCTGGATTTTTCTTTTTTAGTTAAATCTAGTTTCTGTCCACTAGTTTAAAATTCAATTCTGCGAGTTTTACAAATCCAAATTGCATGAAACTAATTTTTCCTGAAAGGTAGTAAGATGATCTATCCAAGCCCGTTGGATTTAATTCAATTAGAGTTATAGATCTCTCCTAATAAAAATAACAAAACAGAAGCATTTGCAACTTGCAACATTTTTATAAAATCAACCAAGTTAGCTTTTGAGTTGATTCCAACTCTCAAAAATCACATTTCATCATATCTATCTAACTATGTAATAATATTAAGGTTTACATGTAGTGACTTTGGACTAGTACCAAATTAATGCTATATAGGCATTTCTAGTCACTTTAAATCGTTAAATAATGAACTTAAACCAAAGTAATATTGATCCAACCTTTAATTCTCATTCCCACATGTTGGGATATGTGGTGATGACATGTGTCAATATGATCCCATATTTTAAATGGAGAATATTAAATTTTAGTTAATTTTTCAATGAGTAGAAATTACTTTTCTAAAATAAAAAGGATGAAACCATTGAATTACACTTGTGATGCTTGTGATGATAATAGATCATCAAATGGTGATTTAGATTGCTACTTAGCCTAGTTAAGTATTGTTTGGTGATTGTGTGCTCCGTATGTATTCATAGACGATAGTACCGACCAAGCTTTCGAGGAGGAGGAGTTCTACCAAGAAGAAGAAGAAGAAAACTTCAACCACTGCACTACCCAAGGCAAGCTACTATTAGCAAGCTAGCACTATCCAAGTGCAAGCCACCATTAACGATGCAAGATAACCCTTGCAAGTTTAGTGCTTAGCAAACTAGAATCAAACTAGATGGTGTAGCAAAGATGCCTTAGGCATGCTTTGATCACACCCCTTTTTGACTAGTAATACCCCAAGTCTTATTTACAAGCTTTACTCTCTTAGTTTACACAAAGTTCTTTACTTGTTTTGAAGGTAGCATAGAAAGTATAAAACTTGACCTAATTAGAACCCTTTAGATGTCATTCTATGGCATGAGATTGAACCCATCTTTTCCACCTTAGTGAACACTCTTAACTTAATAGTTTAGAGTAGATCAAAAACTTGAGTCACTTTAGATGGGAACACTTGGTGAAAATGAATTATGAAAACCTTGGAATGACGAGTCATTCTATTGAGATGTTTTGACATGTGTTGAGAAACACAAATGGTTGATGATGATGAAAATGTTGAGGCATGAGCCTTAACCCCTTTATAAAACTAATGGTTGGATTCGGATGCGATACCATTCCAAATTACCGTACAACCACACTACCTGAATTGGGTAAGGCTTAGATGGAAATTTATATGCATTAGTATTAGTTCCCTCACGGGAGAGGTCTGAGCTGAGGCTACCTCTCACTTTTGTCCACCTATGCAGTGCCCAAGATGACTGATGGTCATGGTTGGGAGGCCATGCTCATAGGAGTGGTGCTTATACTAGGGTGTGTAAAGGGAAGGCTATGTTTGATTATCTGCATACTAAGTATGATGATTCAGGGTTATCCCTGACAGATGTATCGAATCTTGTGGTGAAAGTGTACCACCTCTGTAGAGTGTCAAACTATTCGAATAGCCGCGTCCACGGTGATGGACAGTTGGAATGGCCATACTGTTTCGTTGTCAGATATTTTCCAAATAACTTGATATGAATGATGAATCTTGACTTGACTACAATAGGGTTGTGTTTATGACAATAGCTTCCCAACTTAAGTGATTCTAGAGATTTACTTTATCTTTCTTTGCTTCGGAACTCAGCTTAGGTTTCAAACTTAACTTTCTAGTTATACTTAGAGTTATCACTTTATCTTAGAATTATAGTACTTGTTAGTGGTAGTTTGCGAGTACTTAAAGAGTACTCATGGCTTTTGTCCCTGGCTATTATCGTGGCCAGACTATGAAGGAGACTATCAAGATGATGGCCAACAGGACGGCTATGATAACTAGGACTATCTGCCTTTGTCAGCATTGCTTGTGCCCCTGAAGATGGACCCCACCGCTACGCTTATCTTTTATTTCCGCTGCTTGTTGTATTAGGACTGGATCATGAGATCCTTATTTGTGTAAGACCTTATGTATGGTTTGTAATGGATGATGTACTGTGATATCCAATCCGTTATGTCTCGCAAAAATGGTAATCCTGGGATTGCGAGGTATGGCATAACGGGCATCTGGGATTAAAAATCCGGGTGTTGACAGTCCTCCTTCTGTAGTGGATCAAGGACGCCTGCTGGAGTTATAGCTAGAGTGCTAGACTAGCAAACTATCACGTCCTGGCTCAGTATTGTATTCTCTCATCACGTAGACTGTGTTTCAGGAAAGTACGTGAACCCACATTTCTCCCCACCCTAGATAGCGTGCACCGTAGAATCACTTTTCTCGCATGCGAAGGATTTGAACCCACATGCCGAAATAAAAGGACGTCAATCCTCAAGCCAGCTCGCCCAAATCTGATAAATAGGACTACTAAAAACTATAACGATAGGTGAAGCTCAAAAAATAATTACAATTTTGAGCCACGTCCATAGAATTTCCGTTATATATTTGGTTCTTATACTTTGTATCATGTAGTAGTAATCAACCTATTAGCTACCTAATAGTACTCTCCATGCTCTAGAGAAATGACGAAGAACATTCTAAATTATTGAGAAGTGTGTTTTGAGGTTTGTGCATATCATTTAGTGTGCTAAAGACTAAATTTTCGAGATACCTCCATATAATTTCGAGATACCTCCATAGAAATAAGATCCAATGGTATTTTATGGAGGTATCTCGAAATTATAATTATTTTTGGGCTTCACCTATTATAATGTTATATAAATTAGTAAAAGGCACATGCCACACACATATATACTGTATGAAATGTGATTTAACAAACATTAAGTTATTATAAACCAATAGTCTTGTTAGAGAAAAATGCATACATTAAGTCTATTCATAATAACTATCTACACATATTGAGAATACAACCTATTGTGCTATGAAATTTGGGGGGATGTGATATGATGGTTCTAGAACATGGTGGTGTCTGCTCTAGGTAGTACTCAACACGAATCCAGCTACTCTGAACCACTGGGTCTAACTGCCCAACAGTCAGGATTGGTACTATGGATCCAATTCACAACTGCTCCTCTATAGTAATAGAGAAAAAAATGATATGGCATATACTTCTACTATCTGATTCTCATGTGCAAGGCATGTGCAACTTACTAATAAGATATATAACACGAATAACTTTGAACATCAATCATCGGATATAGATTGATAGATTCCAACATTGCTAATTGTTGGATCTCTTGCAAATTCAAGAAAGAATCTATCGCGCTTACTTGTAGTTCAAATTTGACCTACTTTCTTTAAATTGACATAAAGTTATTTGAGTGCATGGGTGTAGTTAGATAATATATAGGGAAGCTTGAAATGTGCTAAGACTAGGGAACTGTAACAAAACATGACCGTGTTTTCTGAAAATAGGGTGGTGGGACTTTATTTTTTTGACTGGGGTATGTCCTGAAGGAGTGAGAAGGTTCAATAATTAACACAGTTAGTGCATGTGTACATGTTACACCAAGGACCTTAAAAAAGTGAAAATTACATCCAAGTCCATACATTTAACACAAAGGACCCTACAATCAAGCAATTAAAATTAGTAGTCGGGTCCTGCTCCTCCATCACGAAGCTGAGCCATGATCTTCGTAGTAGTACCAGTAAGCTGCACGTGCCTTGCACGTGAAACTCACATAATATACAGAAGCATGACATGTCATCAGTATATAACATTGTAATAGGTAAAGCTTGAAATACCTATGAATTTGAGCCATGTTTCTAAAGTATGAGTGTATATTTGGTTCTTGCACTTTATATCATATAGAAATAAATGTTTATTAGCTACCTATTAATTGAAAATTCTATAATCATGGTCTAGAGAAACAATCGAGGAGATTCTACAATGATGGATATGTGTGTTTTGACGTTTTTCTACATGTATAACTTATCTTATCTTATCTTACAACTATATAGTGTACGAATAACTTTGAATATTGACCTTTGGATCAAGACTCACGAATCCCAACATTTTCAGCTGCTGGATCTTCTTTTCCATTGTAACATCTAGAAGATTTTATTGATAGTCTTCATCACAATGAATGGTATGCACAAAACTCAAAACACACTTCTCCATCATTCTAGAATCTCCTCCCTCATTTCTCTAGACCATGATACTAGAATTTTAAAGTTTTAGGTAGCTAATAATCGTTGACTTCTAAATGATATACCAAGTACAAGAACCAAATATACACCCATACTTTATAGATGTTGATCAAAAAAATTATGCTTTACCTATTAAAATTTTATATAGTGATGATATGTCAGATGTCTATTATCTGAGTCTCACGTGTTGATCAAAAGGGATGTTCCACACACGTATATACTGTATAAAATGTGATTTAACAAACGTTAAGTTGTTATTAAGAAATATTCTTGTTAGAGAAAAATGCATATATTAAGTCTATTAATAATAACTATCTACCCATATTGAGAATACATCCTACTATGCTATGAAATTTTGGGGGTGGTGACATGATGGTTCTAGAACATGTTGGAGTTTTCTCTAGGTACTATTCAACATGAATCCAGCTGTTTTGAACCATTGGATCTAGCAGCCCAGCAATCAGGATTGGTGCTATGGATCCAATTCAAAACTGCTGCATTGTAGTAGTAGAGAGAATACAACCTACTATGCTATGAAATTTTGGCGGTGGTGACATGATGGTTCTAGAACATGGTGGAGTTTGGTCTAGGTACTATTCAACATGAATCCAGGTGCTCTGAACCATTGGATCTAACAGCCCAACGGTCAGGATTGGTGCTAAGGATCCAATTCAAAACTGCTCCATTATAATAGTAGAGATAGAGATATGATGTCGATATGGTCATCCTTTGAATAACCTTCATCCCCGATGTTTGGAAATGAAGAGAAAAATTCCAAAGGTTGAATTGTACTAATATTTGTTGCCAATGCCCGATTCCTTCCTATGTACACCAACACACATGCCGGAGACACAGCTGAGCCATCGTACCAAGACACACGTGTGCAACGCTATGGACGAGGGAGTGCTGAGATGGATGGTGAGGCATCGACTAAGAGCGAAAAACAAATTTGTTTTGTTTTGAGTGCACATAAGTCCTAAAATTTACTAGAGTGTGTATGCTGTAAAGGCTGTAGTACCTCATGTCAGGAACCCATCATAATTCTGCTTTGACATCGCACCGCCTTCAGGTGCCCTGTCACGCTGCCCTCCTGCCATGCCTCCCTTTTATTCTCTGAGCTCCTCTTGCTCTTCGGTTTTTTCCCTCATCTCACTAGTACCTCCGTACCAAAGCTTAAGGATTTTTTATAAGTCAAGCTATAGAAAGTTCGACTAAACTTCTAAAAAAACAACAAGAACTACTGTATGGTATTAGTAGATACCATGTGAATATATGTTTCATGATGTATCAAAGGGTTTGTATTTCATATTGTAAATATTAATATATTTTACTAGAAACTTTGTCAAAGTTTAGATAGTTTGACTTTTCAAAAAAATAGGCCTTGAGCCTTAGATGCAGGTACTACTAGTGTTTAGTACTCCGTCCCAGAACTTAATTCTTGATATATAAACATCATGGGTCCCTTCAGACGACGTTAGGAAAATTCAAGAGGAATCTACCATGCTTACATGTAGTTCAAATTTGACCTAATTTATTTCAATAAACATAAAGTTATTTAAGTGGGCACGGTTCGCTAGGGAATCTTGAAATGTGCTAAGACTAGGGAATTGTAGGAAATCATGGTCCCCACTTTTCTGAAAACTAGGTGGTTGTACTTTTTTGACTAAGGTATGTCCCGAGGGAGCGAGATTCTTCAATTAATTAACACGGTAAGTGGATGTGTATGATGCAGAAGTGTGTTTTGAAGTTTGTGCATAGCATTTCATTGTGATGAAGTCTATCAATGGAATCTTCTGGATGCTAGAATGGAAAAGAAGATCCAACGGCTGGAAATGTTGGGATTCGTGAGTCTTGAACCAACAATTAATATTCAAAGTTTTTTGTACACCATATAGTGTTAAGATAGTTGTAAGGGTAAGACTAGTACTTGCGTAACAAAATAAAACAACACACTTCTCACTTTCAGTAGATCTTGTTGAAGAAGATGCACGAATCTACCAGATGTAGGTATTGTATCATAAACTATATATGATGTCAATATGGTCATGACATTGGCTGTTCGGGTTAAAACTAGGAATGTTCATGCACCGTAGGCCAATACACATTGTGAAGCAGCGAGAGCATTTTTTTATCCAAAGGTGTCAAAACACATGCTTCTTTTTTTCTTAGCACTATATAGTGTACGAATAACTTTGAATATTAACCGTTGGATCAAGATGCGAATACCAAAATTGTCAAACATTGGATCTTTATTTCCATTTTAGCATCGAGAAGATACTATTGATAGTCTTTCTTTTCTTATCTTACCACTACTAGTAAAACGCACGTGCCACACACGTATATACTATATGAAATGTGATTTAACAAAACATTAAGTTGTTATTAAACAATAGTCTAGTTAGAGAGAAAATGCATATATTAAGTCTATTAGTAATAACTATCTACACATATTGAGAATACAACCTACTGTGCTATGAAATTTTGGGGGTGGTGACATGATGGTTCCAGAACATGGTGGAGTTTTCTCTAGGTACTATTAAACATGAATCTAGCTGCTCTAAACCATTGGATCTAATAGCCTAACGGTCATGATTGGTGCTATGGATCCAATTCAAAACTGCTCCATTATCTCTAGCTATTATAATGGAGAAGTTTTGAATTGGATCCATAGCACCTATCCTGACCATTGGGCTATTAGATCCAATGGTTTAGAGCAGCTAGATTTGTGTTGAATAGTACCACTTTATCAATTTGTTTTCACACATCAACTCAGTCATCCATGTAGGGCCCACAGATTGGGGAGGTTGCGGTCGCCTTGGATGCACCACAAAATTATGACTAGCCCATCGAGTGCGGGAAGCAAAGTCAGCATTTCGTCCATCAATATTTTCCACACGCATCGGCTTCATCAACGACATTGATTGTCCCCTCTCTTCGGTAATCTACCACATTTAATCTTAGATCACCTCCTTCCAATTTAATATCTCCCCTTCCCGGCACCAAACCATCTCTAATCCCCCGCTTACAGCAACCATCTCCATCCTCATCTGTCATCCATGGCCACCTTCTGGCTGCCGCCTGCCGTACCGAAGCGCAAAGACCCCGACATCGCTGCACAGGAGGATAATGCCCTACGCATTTGGGCCTTCTTCCCACGGAGAACAAAGTGGCAGCTGGCACGCCTTCCTTGATTCTGGGTACGGTCACCGCAAATACCAGATGTACAGCCTCTACAACAATCTAGACGGGACGTTGAAGGTCAAGTTCGTCAACTTCAGGGACGCCCGTCTCCTCTACAGCCAGGCCTTCCACTGCGGCTGTGAGATAGTGGTGTTCACCGGCGCCAACATTTTCACCAACTACTAGAACCAGTTCCCAAACAATGGCAACTTCATCCACAGTGTTCTCTCGGAGTTGCCGATGGCTCCAGAGGTGCCACCTCGTTATCCGGAGGTGCTGTCGATGGCTTAGGAGGTGTCGCCGCCTTATCCGAAGGTGCCGATGAGTTAGGATCTGGCTCTGTCACTGGAGCTGTCATTGGTGCCGATGTCACAAGCTGCCACTGGCGGCGCAGACTAGGTGCTAGTTCAGCAGCGAGTACTATATATGTAAACTCGTGATGTTATGTTAATGTTTTAATGAAGTTTCTTTTGGTACTGCTCGTGAAAAAAAGTTTCCTTTGGTACTACTCACTATACCCTGTAGTACTAGTAGTACTACGAATGGTGATCTATTGGATATCCTCCCCCAGATGTTTGTGAAGGAAGTGAAAATTTTGAAACTGGGAAAGTTTGAATTGTACTCTATTGTAAGGGCCAAAATGGTTCCCACCAACACAGCTGACGAACAAGCCAGACAAAAACATGGAGCCACCAACAGAAGGCAGGTTGTCGGTCGATGCGCGTGCGTAGCACCACGTTGTGGACGAGGGAGAGATTAGCTGGCCACGGTGTGGGGTGGTCATGAGGAAGTGAAGGAGAGATGAAACACATTTTGTTTTGCATGCATATATATTGTGGTCTTGAAATTTACTCTACTCACTGTACCCTATACCTCATGTCAGGAACCAATCCCAGCTTTGCACTGACATTGCACCGCCTTCAAATCCTCCTCTTCGCAGCTCTCTCGCCGCCTCCTCTGTGCTCATAGTCTCTTCTTGCTCATTATTTTTTAACAAAAAAAGGAAATAAATTCTTCTTACTTGCTTTTTTAGAAAATAATTTCCCGTCACTTGGAAAATTAAAATTGATACATTTTGTTTTTAATATCTTTGAATGTTCTCAAAAGATGGGTCGGCATGCAAATTCTTGGATATGGGATCATGATCATAAATTATGATGTAGAGATATGGCCTTGACCTTGTGATCATTCGTCTTGAAATCCAAGAATTTTTCATACTCGTTGACAACTATGCTTAAATTCATTGAAATTTCACCACTTACTTTTAGGTTAGCATTTTACACGGTTTATGGGAGTACATTCTACATCAAGGACCTAAAAAAGGGAAAAAATACATCGAGTTTCACACATTTAGCACAAAGGACCCTAAAATTGAGCAAAGAAAACTGTTGTGTTCGGCTCCTTGGGAGAGCAGCTGGTCGAGCCATACTCTTCATACTACTTTCTCTTCGATTTTTTTCAGAATATGGCCAAATATGTCGCCATGCAAATTCTTGGATACTTGATCATCAGAATAAAGTATGATGCAGAGATATGGCCTTGACCTTTTGGTTGTTCGGCTTGAAATCCAAGAATGTTCATAATTGTTGACAACTATAATCTGAAATTCGTTTAAATTTCACCACTTACTTTTAGGTTAGAATTTTACATGGTCGGTGGGAGTACATTTTACAAGAAGGACCTAAAAAGGGGAAAATGAAGGGAATATACCCGAGAGGCAATAATAAAGTGGTTCTTATCGTATTCCATGTTTATGATAAATGTTTATTTTGCATGCTATAATTGTATTAATTGGAAACGTTAATATATGTGTGTTTAATAAACAAAATACAAAGTTCCTAGTACCGCCTCTCATATAAACTAGCTTGTTGATTAACAAGATGATCAAGGTTTCCTAATCATGGACATTGGATGTTGTTAATAACGAGGTCACAACATTGGTGGAATGATGTGATGAACATTCATCCGAAGTATAGCATTACGATCAAAGTCATTATTTTTATATTGCTATAACATCATATGAAGTAATCTTAGTCCTTAGAACATGAGATCATGTTAATTGCTGACACCGGAAGAGTATCTTGATAACATCAAACGTCACACCGTAACAGGGTGACTATAAAGGTGGGTTTAGTACTACAAAGGTGTTATGTTGAGGCTCATGGATCAAGATTGGGATTTGTCCATCCCGATGACGGATAGATATACTCTGGGCCCTCTCGGTGATATCACATTAAGATAGCTTGCAAGCAACTGATGTGATCACTAGAATGTTATATCACGGCAATGAGAAAAGAGTGCATGTCGGCAACGAGATCAAACTAGGTATGGAGATACCAATGATTGAATCTCGGAAATGTAATATATCGCGAGACAAAGGGATTTAGTTACTAGTGTTAAAGGTTCTCACGATCCCAGAAGTCATCATTGAATGTGCAGTAGTCAATATGGATCTCCAGGTCCCGCTTCTGATTATTGATCTGAGAGGGGTCTCGATCATGTTTGCATTATTCGCGAACCAAAGGGTGACACACTTAAGGGATACCGACACCATTTAGAGGAAATATGTTTCAGATAAAGATTTAAGAAAGCGCTGGAATTATTTCAATAGACACCGAAACTGTTTTGGGTGAAATTACTGAAATTGGTTCTGCATGTAATATTGAAATGTTGCAGGGGGTTTTATGTGAATTAAAGTAATTAACAAAATTCTCAATAAAATTAATAAAAGAGTTTTATTAAATGAGAGAGCATTAAATTTGGAGAAATT
The DNA here is from genome assembly GCA_910589775.1 of Avena eriantha. NCBI lineage: Eukaryota > Viridiplantae > Streptophyta > Magnoliopsida > Poales > Poaceae > Avena > Avena eriantha. The sequence continues at coordinate 232,930,258 of OU342744.1, read as the reverse complement.
TAATGCATTTAAAGTGGAGACTTTAAAAGAGAATGTGAAGGGGCATTTTAATGTGGAGGGGTTACCACCACATGAATGGGGGAGGTGAATGGACACCCTCCATGGGCGCCGGCCATGGGAGGGGTACCCTCCCCTCATCCTATAAAAGCCCCCCTCTCGCTCCTTCTTCCTTACATCTCCTCGTGAAGGATCTCTCTCCCCCTCTAGTATTATTTCCCCATGGTCTCAGATTAGCGAGATACATGTTCCTGGTGGCTTTATCTAGAAAGGAGTTGCTGCTTCCGCTGCTTTGCTGGAGCGATGGACGGAGGTTGTCTGGGTACCGGACGTGTGTGCGATCACGGATGCACCGCTGCTTTGCGGTGCTAGACTTGGTGGCGCTGGACTTGCTGGAGCTGGATCTGAAGGACGTGCTGGAGCCGGACCTGCTGGACTTCATCATGATCTTGAGATCGGCAAGTGTACGACTACATCATCCACGGGTTCCATCTCGTTAACAAAGCTTTGTTGTCTTCGAGGGTAAGTTCTCCATGGATGTATATCCACATGTTACTTGTATCTAGTAGATAGATCTTGGCGTATAGTTTCCATCGTAGGAATTTTTTGTTTTCTATGCTGCGAACCCAACAGAAAACTACATTGAGGTCCATACATTTAGCACAAAGGACCCTAAAATTAAGCAAGCAAAACAAACGGGCTCGGCTCCTTCTCGAGATAGTAACTAATCGAGCAACACTCTTCATACTACTTCATTCTTCGATTGTTTTCAAAATATGACCAAATTTGTCGACATGCAAATTCTTGGATACGACATCATTATCATAAGTATGATGTAGATATGGCCTTGACCTTGGTAGTTTGCCTTGAAATACAAGAATGGTTCATACTCGTTGACAACTAAGATTAAATTCATTTCAATTTCACCACTTACTTTTAGGTTACAACTTACACGGTCGATCGGAGTACATTTTACATTAGGGACCTCAAAAAAGGAAAATTACATCGAGGTCCATACATTTAGCATAAAGGACCCTAAAAGGAAAAAATTCTGGTTTGGCTCCTTATTGAGAGATCAGCTGATCTGAGCCAAACTCTTGACACTACTTCCTCTTTGATTGTTTTCAAAACATGGCCAGATCTGTTGCCATGCAAATTCTCTGACATGGGATCATCATCATAAAAAGTATGATATTGATATGGCCTTGACCTTGGTCGTTCGGATTGAAATCCAAGAATGTTCATACGTGTTGACAAGTAAGCTTAAAATCGTCTAAATTTCACAAGTTACACTTTTAGACCTAAAAGCAGGGAAATTACATTGAGCTCCATACATTTAGCACAAAGGACCCTCAGTTTAAGCAAGGAAAATAGTCGAGTTCAACTCCTTCTCGAGAGAGTAGTTGATCGAGCCATACTCTTCATACTACTTCTTCGATTGTGTTCAAAATATGGCCAAATTTGTCGGCATGCAAATTCTTAGATATGGGATCATCGGCATAAAGTATGATGTAGATATGGCCTTGACCTTGGTGGTTCATCTTGAAATACAAGAATCCTTCATACTCGTTGACAACTAAGCTTAAATTCCTTTAAATTTCACCACATACTTTTAGGTTAGAACTTTACACGATCGATCAGAGTACATTTTAATTAGGGACCTCAAAAAAGCAAAAAATACATTGAGGTCCATATACATTTAGCATAAAGGACCCTAAAAGAAAACAAATATGGTTTGGCTCATTCTCGAGAGATTAGGTGATTTGAGCCAAACTCTTAATACTACTTCCTATTAGATTGTATTCAAAACATGGCCAGATCTGTTGCCATGCATATTCTCTGACATGGGATCATCATCATATAAAGTATGATGTTGGTATGGCCTTGACCTTGGTTGTTCGGCTTGAAATCCAAGAATGCTCATACTCATTGACAAGTATGCTTAAAATCATCTAAATTTCACCACACTTACAGTTTTAGACCTAACGAAAGTGGGAAAATTACATCGAGGTCCATACATTTAGCACAAAGGACCCTAAACTTAAGCAAGGAAAACAGTCGGGTTCAGCTCCTTCTCTAGAGAGTAGCTGATCGAGCCATACTCTTCATACTACTTCATCTTCAGTTGTTTTCAAAATATGGCCAAATTTGTCAGCATGCAAATTCTTGGATACGGGATCATTAGCATAAAGTGATGTAGATATGGCCTTGACCTTGGTCGTTCGGCTTGAAATCCCAGAATGCTCATACTCATTGACAAGTAATCTTAAAATCGTCTAAATTTCACCACTTACACTTTTAGACCTAACGAAAGGGGGGAAATTACATCGAGGTCCATACATTTAGCACAAAGGACCCTAAAATTAAGTAAGGAAAACAGTCGGGTTCAGCTCCTTCTCTAGAGAGTAGCTGATCGAGCCATACTCTTTAGACAACTTCATCTTCGATTGTTTTCAAAATGTGGACAAATTTATCGGCATGCAAATTCTTGGATATGAGATCATCATCATAAATTATGATGTAGATATGGCCTTGACCTTGGTCGTTCGTCTTGAAATACAAGAATGGTTCATACTCGTTGACAACTAAGCTTAAATTCGTTTAAATTTCACCACTTACTTTTAGGTTAGAACTTTACACGGTTGATCGGAGTACATTTTACATAAGGGAGCTCAAAAAAGTATAAATAAGATCGAGGTCCATATACATTTAGCATAAAGGACCCTAAAAGAAAAAAATTGGTTTGCCTCATTCTCGAAAGATCAGCTGATCTGAGCCAAACTCTTAATACTGCTTCCTCTTTGATTGTTTTCAAAACATAGCTAGATCTGTTTCCATGCAAATTCTCCAACATGGGATCATCCGCATAAAGTATGATGTTTTGATATGGCCTTGATCTTGGTCATTTGGCTTGCAATCCAAGAATGCTCATACTCGTTGACAACTAAGCTTAAATTCGTTTAAATTTCACCACTTACTTTTAGGTTAACATTTTAAACGGTTAGTGTGAGTACATTTTACATCAAGGACCTAAAAAAGGAAAATTAGGTCCATACATTTAGCACAAAGGACCCTAAATTGAAAACTTTCTGGTTTGGCTCCTTCTCGAGAGATCAGCTGATCTGAGCTAAAGTTTTCATACTACTTCTTCTTTGATTGTTTCAAAATATGAAGAAATATGTTGCCATGCAAATTCTCTCATATGGGGTCATCAACATAAATTATGATGTTGATATGGCCTTGACCTTGGTCGTTCGGCTTGAAATCCAAGAATGTTCATACTTGTTGACAAGTAAGCTTAAATTCTTTTAAATTTCACCACTTACACTTTTTGGTTAGAATTTTAAATGGATGGTGGGAGTACAGTTTACACCAAGGACATAAAAAGGGAAAATTGCATCAAGGTCCATACGTTTAGCACAAAGGACCCTAAAACCAAGCAAGGAAAATAGTCGGGTACGGCTCCTTCTCGAGAGAGCAACTCATCGAGCCATACTTTTTATACTAGTTTTGACTAAGGTATATGTCCCAAGGGAGAGATATTCTTCAATTAATTTACACGGTAAGTGGATGTGTACATGTTACACCAAGGACCTCAAAAAATGAAAAAGAGATCCAAGTCCATACATTTAGCACAAAGGACCCTAAAGTCAAATACTTGAAAATTTGGGTAACATGGTCTATAGAAACGAGGGGGGAGATTCTAGAATGATGGAGAAGTGTGTTTTGAGGTTTGTGCATATAGCATTTCATTGTGATGAAGACTATCAATAAAATCTTCTAGATGCTAGAATGGAAAAGAAGATCCAACGGCTGAAAATGTTGGGATTTGTGAGTCTTGATCCAACAATTAATATTCAAAGTTTTTCGTACACCATATAGTGTTAAGATAGTGGTAATGGTAAGACTAGTATACTTGCTTAACAAAAGAAAACATCGCACTGCTCACTTTCAGTAGATCTTGTAGAAGAAGATGCACGAATCTACCAGATGCGGGAACTGTATCATAAACTATATATGATGTCAATATGGTTATGACCTTGGCTATTCGGGTCAAAACCAGGAATGTTCATACACCATAGGCCAATACACATTGTGAAGAAGCCAGAGCATTTTTTTGTATTCAAAGGTGTCAAAACACATGTTTCTCATTTTTTCTTAGCATTGTATAGTGTACGAATAACTTTGAATATTGACCGTTGGATTAAGAATCGAATCCCAACATTGTTAGACTTTGGATCTTCATTTCTATTTTAGCATCGAGAAGATACTATTGATAGTCTTTCTTTTATTATCTTACCACTATTATATATAGTGTGCGGACAAAAGTATGAAAATTAATTTATGCAAATTGGGTAAAATTATATGTTTGTATTTCTTTTAATAAATATATGCATGTATTTAAACTATTAATGTCTAACAAAATGTTTTTATTGTCTAGTGTCTAAAAAATTAAACATAGTTGAAAACTAGGGCGTAAGTGTGAGATGTTTTCTTTTCTATGTTGCTTTGGATCACTTTTTCCATCGGATGAATGTTGGATGGTAGATACAGGGGGCATGTTGATTTGAGTCCCCCTTGCAGTGGGCACATGGAGTAGTAGTTGAACAATTTTAGAAAACACTTAAAATCCAAAATATAAACATTAGCAGCGAAGACAGTTTACACCCAAAATACACCCTTCCTAGTGCCAAAAGAGACCCTGCCTCCGACTACTACTACATTAACTAGTAAACGAGTGGTACATATCTACAACTAAATTAACTAGTAATACATCATTAATATCGCATTAGGATCACTTAGCCAAAGATTAAGATCAATTCATCTTATCGATGCAACGCAGAAGGACAACACCTTGATCATTGGGTATTGTTCACCAGCCGTGGTAATGTACCACAACGACACTGTGAGGAACGTCAGATCTTCGAGGCCAACACTGACGGGTGACGCACAGCTCGTCGGCTCAATGATCCCATTAAGGGTGTCCGTCGAGAAGTTCGTCGGCAACTGCAGGCCAGTCGCGCACAGCTTCACCCTGTACCGGGGCCACGAGACGAGGTTGCCCTAACGCACACCGAGGAAATGACGGCGGCCTAGCCGAGCTTGCCGATGATGACGTTGAACATGGTAGCATCATCACCGTAGATCATGACCATGGATGGTGGAAAGGACGGTAACAACATCGTTACTATACACTCCATGGGCTAGCTGTACGATAGCCTATGCACTTGTACCTTGTGGACATCGTTGAGCTGCAAAAGGAGCTCGACCAATGAGGCGGTGAATATGCAACTGATGGCGAGCTGGTGAATATGCATCCGATGCCGCAGGGGCTATACGGGCACGCGACCTTGTGGTTGTCGAGCTCATGGTAGGCGACCATGGCGAGGCAGCCGTCGTCGGGGCATAAAACAGTTATCGGTGCTAGCTCGTCTTTGTCCATCGCCGGCTAGCTCTTGGTGGAATCCACCAACGCGCCAAGCGTTGGAGTGGTTCCCTGGAAGCTCATCTTGTTGATGTAGTGCCCATAGTCCAGAATTTTTATGCAGCATTAAGTTTTTTCTAAACGAAGGCTGCAGAAAGTTGACTGGTGAGAGTAAATCAGGTACTTATTACCCTGTACAGTACTGTACTAGACAAACAGATCCTACCCATGTGAGTGGTAAGAAGGTCTACGCCTTTTTGGAAATGGAGAAGGTCTACACCTAGAGAGAGACACGGAATCCTGGGGCCTGGTGCAAAGTGTACAGTGCTACGGGGAGAGAACGAGGATTGCATGCATGTCTTCAACACCATGTGCATTTTATTCTATTTGCTTGTCTCTTCTGGATGTTTCGTTTCTCGACATGGCAGACTCGTTTCTCTTCTCCATTTCTTTCTTGTGGTTAAAGCTTGTCTAGATACAGAGTAGTAGTAGTAGTAGTATAGTTGAACTAGTACTCTAGTAATACGGAGTATATGCCATTTTATACTCGAGTTGTACTACCAGTACTCCAATAGTAATACATATGTCTCCTTTTAACTATACTATTACTCCAGTAGGTAGGCATCTGCGGGCGGTGGGTGGCAGGCGGCGGTGGCTATTTGCGGCTTTTTACTACTCCTAGGGTGGCGGATGGCAGGCAGTGGTGGCAGTAGGGTTCTAGTAGTACGGAGTAGTACTCGAGTACTCCTGCTCACTAATTCATGAAGTAAGACTTCAGTAGTGTACTGCAGTCCTGTACAGCTCAGATGCAACTGTCATCATACCACGGTTCCTAGGGAGATGCCAGAGACAAAGGTGCTCAAATGCACATCCCAGGTGGGCCACGATGCCTAGTGATTGGATAAAGCCTTGATACCTGACCACACAACCAAGGCAATTCATTTCGCTACTCTCTACTACTATTTCTCGGTGATTTTCTTCTCTCTACTCGCTCTTCATTTCTTGGCATGGCATGCAGCCTCCTGATTATAAAAAGCATCATAAAAGCCTCAAAATGTAAAATTATAGAGGGAGAGCATATAGTCAATGTATCGAATACGAGTGAGAGTTTGGAAAGATTCAAGTTCTTGCTAAGAATATGCATGCCTAAAAAATTTACCGTGTTTTGAAAGCAATTAAAGAGACTATGCCTCACCGTGTTTCGAAATATTGTCTGCGTTTCGAAATTAACTTCACACCTTGCGATAATCTATGCACTGGACCCCCCAGGAAGTCAATGTATCAAGAACGAGTGAGAGTTATTTGGCAACATTCAACTTCTTGCTAAGCATATGCATTCCTAGAAATTTGATCGTGTTTTCAAAACAATCAAAGAGACTATGACTCACCATGTTTTGAAATTTTAGCTGCGTTTCGAAATTAACTTAACACCTTGCGATAATATGTTCAGTGGACCCACCACCAGGCAGTCAATGTATCGAGAACGAATGAGAGTTATTTGGCAAGATTCAACTTCTTGCTAATAATATGCATGCCTAGAAATTTGATCGTGTTTTGAAAACAATCAAAGAGACTATGACTCACCGTGTTTTGAAATTTCGGTTGTGTTTCGCAATTAACTTCACACCTTGTGATAATATTTTTAGTGGACCCACCACGAGGCAAGCAATGTATCGAGAACGAGTGAGAGTTATTTGGAAAGATTCAACTTCTTGCTAAGAATATGCATGCCTAGAAATTTGACTATGTTTTGAAAACAACCAAAGATTCTATGACTCACCGTGTTTTGAAATTTGGCTGTGTTTTGAAATTAACTTCACACCTTGCAAAATTTGTTCAGTGGACCCACCAGGCAGTCAATGTATTGAGAATAAGTGAGAGTTTGGAAAATTCAACTTCTTGCTAAGAATATGCATGCCAAGAAATTCGACTGTGTTTTAAAAACAATAAAAGAGGCTATGACTCCCCGTGTATTAAAATTTTGGCTATGTTTCGAAATTAAGTTCATACCTTGCGAAAATATGTTCAGTGGACCCACCACCAGATAGTCACTGTATCGAGACGAGTCAGAGTTTGGAAAGATTCAACTTCTTGCTAAGAATATGCATGTCTAGAAATTTGACCATGTTTTGAAAACAATCAAAGAGGCTATGACTCACCGTGTTTTGAAATTTTGCTCGTGTTTCGAAACTAACTTCACACCTTGCAAAAATCTGTTCAGTGGACCCACCACCAGGCAGTCAATGTATCTATACGAGTGAGTTTGGAAAGATTCAACTTCTTGCTCGAATATGCATGCCTAGAAATTTGACCGTATTTTGAAACCAACCAAAGAGGCTATGACTCACTATGTTTTGAAATTTTGCCCATGTTTCGAAATTAACTTCACACCTTGCGAAAATTTATTCAGTGGACCCACCACCAGGAAGTCAATGTATCGAGACAAGTGAGAGTTGTTTGGCAAGATTCAACTTCTTGCTAAGAATATTGCTTGTTGGCTCAAAATATGTAGAGCTCGTTGGGAACCCCAAGAGGAAGGTATGATGAGCACAGCAGCAAGTTTTCCATCAGTTATGAACCCAAGGTTATCGAACCAGTAGGAGTAAGGATACAACTCCAAGGTGTTACTAATAACTTGGAATCCTACACAACACAACCAAATAACTTTGCCCCAACTTACAGTGAGGTTGTCAATTTCACAGGTTTTGCTGAAAACAAAGGATTAAACATATAGTGTGGAAGATAGTAAGTACTTGCATAAAGTAAACAGTAAACGGTAAACAGTAGATGGTATATAAATGGTAAAGGAATGGACTGGGGTCCACAATTCACTAGAGGTGTTTCTCCTTAAGATAAATAGCATGTTGGGTGAACAAATTACAGCGGGGCAATTGATAGATTGACAAAGCATAACAATGCATATACTATATATCTTGACTCCTAAGAGATTTGATTGGGCATTACAACATAATACATAGACCGTAATCCAACTGCATCTATGACTAATAATTCACCTTCAGGTTATCATCCGAACCCCTTCTAGTATTAAGTTGCAAGCAACAGATAATTGCATTAAGCAAAGTGTGTAAAGTAAACAATACAATTGCCCCATGGACAAAGGATTGTTGTTTTCTCCCTAGTAGCTATAACACATCTACAACCTTAGAGATTTCTTTCACTTCCCTAGATTACTAGTGTCATGAACCCACTATTGAGCATAAATACTCCCTCTTGGAGTTGAAAGCATCTACTTGGCCAAGATACCTACTAACAACAGAGAGCATGCAAGATCATAAATAACATAGACATGATAGAATCAATAATCAATTTGACATAGTATCTCAATATCCATCGGATCCCCGCAAACACAACATATAGGATTACAAATAGATGATCTTGATCATGAACGAAGCTCATAAGATCTAAACATGATATCAAAAAGGAGGAGAACCAACCATCTAGCTACTGTATGGACCCATAGTCTAAGGGTGAACTACTCACGCATCACTCCGGAGGATGGCATGGTGATTAAGAAGGCCTCCGGGATGATCTCTCCCCTCTGGCAGGGTGCCGGGAAGAGCTTCGAATCCCAGCCGATCTTGGGATGGAGATGGCGGTGGCTACAGACTCTTTCATGGCTTTTTTATCGGCTACTTAGGGTTTTCTTCCCGATGGGTTTTTATAGGCAAAGGGGCAAGGTTGGTGGAGGCCTGAGGGGCCCACACCACCTGGTGGCGCGCCCCCTGGCCGTGCCGTCATAGGGTGTGGCCACCTCGTGGCCCCTCTTCAGCTGCCCTTCAGACCCCGTGTTGCTTCAGGTAAAATATTGACTTCAGCTTTTGTCCCGTCCAATTCTGAGAATATTTATTTACTAGCTTTTCTGAAACCAAAAATAGCAAAAAAAAACAGGCAACTGGCACTGTGGCATCTTGTTAATAGCTTAGTTCCAAAATATAATAATACCTCAAAGTGTGAATAAAACATAAGAAAGTTGATATAAAACAAGCATGGAGCATAAAAAATTATAGATACGTTTAGGACGTATCAAGCATCCCCAAGCTTAACTCCTGCTCGTCCTCGAGTAGGTAAGTGATAAAAAGAATAATTTTTGAGGTGACATGCACCATCACCATCTTGATCAAGGTATTTGTAAAACATTTATAGCTGGGATCAAAGTACTCTAAACATGAGCATGAAAGATAGAGTTCTAACAATAAGACATAGCAACTATGTTGTAACATGAAAAGGTACAAACAAAAGATCATGAATAACAATGCATTGAAAGACGTTTGTTTGTTTCACATATAGAAAACATAATAAGAATGATATTCAGCTTGTCCCTCATGGTATAGCAAAACATAAATGCATAGGACACCTTCAAAGTTCATAAGGGTGACTAGATACAAATAATTTACGAGCAAGCAATATCAAAGTTATGAATCAATCAACAAGTTTTGGGACAATGCACATTAAACTAAGAATGAGCACTATGCTCTCTCAGTTGGTGCATAAAGATAGAAGATGGATACTCAACTTAAAAGTAAAAAGAAAGGCCCTTCACAAAGGGAAGAATGGATTTCAAGTTTCATAAAGAGCTTCCAAAAATTATGGTACTTATTAGGTTTCAGCTCTCATTGCCCCTATCATAAGCATCTTGAGGTGATTAAGGTTAAAGTAACACAAATATGAGGATATGCTTGACAAGTTATAAGTTGAAAATCTCATGCCCCTTGCTTACGAATACCGAACCTCATGCTACTCAAATTTAGTCACAAGTAAGTTGCTATCATTGTAAGTACATGTGTATCATAGAGAACTGCCAATGGGGTACCCCTTTCCCCATGACACAGGAGCTATCCCATATCAAAATGACAAGGAAATAGACAATGAGCATCCCAGCGATCTTTTTATTTGCTATTTGCATAGGTTTTTATTGAGGATGCTTCACAGAATGCTCACTATGGTTATGCTGCAAGTTTCCACCATGATTAGGCATGGCTTAGGCTAGCCGCCCAGGCATTTCTCTAACACACATACAAACTCCATGAGCTTACAAGCTCCCCTTTTATTTCACACCACCGAGATCCATAAACACAAGAACATGATATCAACTGAATGATAAGTGCAATGTTGAAAGTGTTCCCCATGACAGCATGGTTCTGCTAATTTGCAACTTATAAAGTGCAAGCATATAAGCAACATAGATGGACAGAATGGTTAAAGTTTATTAAGTGCAAGAAAGTAAAGTGTGCCATCAAGTTTGTGAGATCTTTAATCACTAATTTTCACATAACAAGTTTAATTTGGAAGGTAGATAAAAACATGAATATACTTGGAATGGTGTAACACACCATTCATAGGAATTTATAGTGGACTCTTTGGAATAACTTGGTTTCATTGGGAGGTTGGATGCATGAGTGGAACTCATACTTGGTACAGGTGGAGGCTAGCAAAAGACTAGGAGCAACCAAATAAGAGAGCAATAATGGCCATAATCATGCAAAGTGACAAAACATTATTAATTAAAGCATAAAGTGATATTACAAGTCAAAAACTAAATCATCATAGAGGCTAAGGTGACCGGTTCATAGTCTTAACATGGTGTAAGCATGTGCCAAGTTAACCCAAATAAAGCATCAAAGGTGAATACCACAATATTATGCTTTTGTACGCTAAAACAACGCATGATTCTTTCAAGGCACATTAAGCAATCTCAATTGTCTGGAACAAGTCATGCTACAACAATAATCACTAAGCATAAGGTCAAAGCTATATCAAAAATGACATGGTATAGTCTAGGCCACAGTCAAAACAAGCTCCTTTTGTACCACTTATAAGCATGAACTTCCTACTCTTTTCCAACACCAATCAACTTATTTGAAACCACATATGAATGTGGGGGTCCAACTAATTTATTTAAGCAAACCAAACAAAAGAAAACTAAAAACAAAAACAAAGACGCTCCAAGAACAACACAATTGTGCATGGAGCAATAAAAATGAAGTGTTTTGGAAGAAAACCTGAGATTTTTATTGATGAAGAAGGGGATGCCTTAGGCATCCCCAAGATTTGATGCTTGTAACTGTTGAATATTTCTTCGGGGTGACACGGGTGGCATCCCCAAGATTGAGATTTTGTCCATACTTCATCTCATCGCATTATTCTTTCCTACACTTGAAAAATTCCTTCATACAAAACTTCACACAATTTTCATTAGCAACATTAGTGTATTCAAGATAATAAGTCTTGGGTTCAGTTTCAACACAAGTAAAACTTCTATTAAAACACAAGCTACTGTAGCAATTCCTTCTAAAATCTCAAGTGATAAAAGATAACTCAAAGAGAAAGAGATTAAGAGGCAAATGCAAATAATGGCAGAAATCTATCAAAACAGACCAGCAGGTAAAATACGATTTTTTCGAAGACCTTCTGTTGCTCAAATCGAAAAGTGCTAAACTAACGAAAGTTAGATACAAACCTGGGGCATAAGCTCAGAAAATTACAGCTCAATCCGACGTACAGGGATTTTTCACGATTTTTATAGTGAAGCACAAAAAATCTGTTTCAGGACAGCAACTTTCCCAAGTCTTACTTCTCTCTCATTAGAGGTTATTCTTAGCACAAAAACCACACAAAAAGGATAAGGAAAGGTTATTACTGAAGCAATAACTTCCAATACTCAACAAAAGAAAAACTTACTGAAAGTAAAAATAATTTGGGTTATCTCCCAATAGTGCTTTTCTTTAACGCCTTTCAGCTAGGCATAGGAGCAAGATTCAAGTATTTTTGAATGAAGAAGCATTAAGATCAATACCAGAAATATATTCAACAAGGCAAGGTATCTCATCCAAATAAGTTCTAGAGGATCCTCTCTCAATACTCTTGGGTTCACTATTTTCATCAAACGGGTTTTCAGGAACAATGCAATCAAAATTCATTTCTAAGGCTTCATGCATTCCTACAAGTTTAAAAGGTATTGGTATTTTAATTTCCTCTCCATTTTTGGCTTTGATTTTGTCCATATTTTCTAGTGTACCAATAACATCTACACATGAGCCTAGCATATTAAAATGATCAAAGACCTTTCTAGCTTCCTTAACAACATCATAGAATTCCTTAAGCAAAGTCTCTAGGATAAAATCTCTCTTTTCAGTATCCTCAATATCTTGAAGTTTAAGAAACATTACTTGCATCATGGGTTTAAGGTTCAAACCTAGCCTCCAACATGTGAACTAAAGAAGCTGCAGCAATTTCATAATTTGGAGCAAGTTCTGCTAAGGATCTATCCTTAATATCCTCATGCTTGCTAACATGATTAAAGAATTCTTCAATATTATCTTTCCCAATTATAGAGCCACTACCTATTGAAAGGTCTTTTAGGGTGAACTTAGGGATCAACATGTTGAGCTAAGAACGAGATGACAACTACAGAAATAACTATTTTTGTGTTTTTGATAAAAGAGAAGCAAACCAGTACAACTAACTTTTTGTGTGTTTTTGATAAAAAGAAACAAGCAAACAAAGCAAAATAAACTAAGAAAAACAAAAACAAAGTAAAGAGATTGGTTGTGAGAGGCTCCCCTAGCAAGAATCTTCTTTCTCCCTGAAAAGTGATTGACGAGGAGGAAGAGATTGAAGCTGCCCTTAACTCTTCTGCAACGGCGCCAGAAAAATTTGCTTGTTGACTCAAAATATGTAGAGCTCGTTGGGAACCCCAAGAGGAAGGTATGATGAGCACAACAGCAAGTTTTCCCTCAGTTATGAAACCAAGGTTATCGAACCAGTAGGAGTAAGGAAACAACTCCAAGGTGTTGCTAACAACTTGGAATCCTACACAACACAACCACAGAACTTTTCCCCAAGTTAGAGTGAGGTTGTCAATCTCACAGGTTTAGCTGAAAACAAAGGATTAAACGTATAGTGCGGAAGATAGTAATTGCTTGCAGAAAGTAAATAGTAAACGGTAAATAGTAGATGGTATATCAATGGTAAAGGAATGGACTAGGGTCCACAGTTCACTAGAGGTGTTTCTCCTTAAGATAAATAGCATGTTGGGTGAACAAATTATAGCGGGGCAATTGACAGATTGAGAAAGCATAACAATGCATATACTAGACATCTTGACTCCTATGAGATTTGGTTGGGCATTACAACATAATACATAGACTTAATCCAACTGCATCTATGACTAATAATCCACCTTCAGGTTATCATCTGAACCCCTTCCAGTATTAAGTTGCAAGCAACAGATAATTGCATTAAGCAAAGTGTGTAAATTAAATAATACAATTGCCCCATGGACAAAGGATTGTTTTTTTCTCCCTAGTAGAAACAACACATCTACAACCTTAGATATTTTTGTCACTTCCCCATATTACTAGAGCCATGAACCCACTATCGAGCATAAATACTCCCTCTTGGAGTTGCAAGCATCTACTTGGCCAAGATAGCTACTAACAACAGAGAGCATGCAAGATCACAAATAACATAGACATGATGGAATCAATAATCAATCTGACATAGTATCTCAATATCCATCGGATCCCCGCAAACACAACATATAGGATTACAAATAGATGATCTTGATCATGATCAAAGCTCACAAGATCTAAACATGATAGCACAAAGGAGGAGAACCAACCATCTAGCTACTGTATGGACCCATATTCCAAGGGTGAACTACTCACGCATCACTCCGAAGGCTGGCATGGTGATGAAGAAGGCATGCGGGATGATCTCTCCCCTCTGGCAGGGTGTTGGGAAGAGCTTTGGATCCCCCTGATCAAGGGATGGAGATGGTGGGGGCTATAGACTCTTTCGTGGATTTTTTATCGGCTACTTAGGGTTTTTGTCCCGAGGGGCTTTTATAGGCGAAGGGGCAAGGTCGATGGAGGCCTGAGGGGCCCACACCACCTGGTGGCGCGCCCCCTGGCCGCGCCGCCACAGCGTGTGGCCACCTCGTGGCCCCCCTTCGCCTGCCCTTCAGAGTCCGTGTTGCTTCAGGTAAAATATTGACTTCGGCTTTTGTCCCATCCAATTCCAAGAATATTTCTTTACTAGCTTTTCTGAAACAAAAAACAGCAGAAAACAGGCAACTAGAACTGTGCCATCTTGTTAATAGGTTAGTTCAAGAAAATGTATATAAATACTTCAAAGTGTGAACAAAACATAAGAAAGTTGATATAAAACAACCATGGAGCATCAAAAATTATAGATACGTTTACGACGTATCAAATATGCATGCCTAGAAATTTGACTGTGTTTTGAAAACAGCCAAAGAGACTATGACTCACCCTATTTTGAAATTTTGGCTGTGTTTCGAAATTAACTTCACACCTTGTGATAATCTGTTCAGTGGACCCACCAGGAAGTCAATGTATCGAGAACGAGTGAGAGTTGTTTGGCAAGATTCAACTTCTTAATAAGAATATACATGCCTAGAAATTTTGACCGTGTTTTGAAAACAATCAAAGAGGCTATCACTCACCGTGTTTTGAAATTTGGCTGTGTTTCGAAATTAACTTCACACCTTGCGATAATTAAGTGGACTAATACCTTCGATCCGGATTACGGATGTAGTGTTGCTTCTTTTTCCCTAGTAGACCTAGGTTATCGAATCCTCAGGAAGCGAATGCGTAGTGAAATTACTTTAACGGACCTTCGGGAGTTTGAGAATTCCTTTTGTGTTTTCATTAGACCAGTAGTTTGTGTCTTTTCACTGTTGTCAATGATGGAGAGACAGAGGGCCTAGGGCATTCGGTTTCACCTTTAGCTGTGCAAAACATCTGATGGAAATAAAAGATAGAAATAAAGCATGCGTGTACTTGTTAGAGCAAGATAAATTATATGTGGGCAGTGCATCCATAATTGCTATTGCCTCCGCAACCGCTTATAGCAATAACCTACTAGTCACAAACATAGAAGAAAGAGAACTAATGATATGTGTAGTGATGTCACCATTAATCCCAAGCAAATCCCTCACATACAGCAGTACTACCCCTTCTGCCACTAGGGTTCCCAACCTGCAGATTATTCATCACTCATACTCCCTATACCTGGCTCAACCCTCAGGGTCTTGGGTACCTGACAAGTCCTTGGATTGAGGCAAGAGAGGATACAATAATCATCATGTCATACAAACTAATACACGATCCCATCTATGATAATTCACATGCACAATTGCTACATGGCTAGGCCAAAGCCCTTAGCCCAAGGAGAATTACTCACACATAGAGATGAGATCAACAATCACATACATTGTATTAAAAACCATGAGATTGATAGCAATAGTCTTACAATGTCACTAATCGGAGAAGAGATCTACTATTACAAGTGGTGGAGTATGGCTATGGAGATGGAGAAGGGTTTGGAGATGTAGAGGCAGTTGGTGATCTATGGCAGGGACTTTCTTCTAGGTCTCGCTATGTTTCTCGTTGCCCGAGGCTTCTTTATATAGGGGATGTTCGTCTGCGGTACCAAAGTTCGCAGGCCAGCGCATGGCAGTACCTAAGTTGCCTGAAATTGCCATGTTTCAAAATGTTGGGCCGCCAACTACTGAGAGGGGCCATTTCGAGGCAAACTCATCTCACCCCTGCCAAATTCAAACATTTCGTTAAACTGCCCCGTGAAGTAGACGGTCAGGACCCTCATGTTGGTCATATGTCCATGACGCGAGCGCCAACGTGGCAACCTCTTAGGCAAATCGAGTAACTAAGTGGATTGGATGCGTTGACCAATTTCACAAATCCATTCCCACCTTTCCCCTAGCACCGGCAGCATCGGAATCCACCCTCCAGGAAGGACGATCCCTTCGGACATTTGACTTCCGGCGCCAAGTTGTTGCGCCTAGTTGCTGCGCCCAGTCGCTGATCTCGAGCTCCAATGGTGCATGCCGTAGCTGCCGTTGCGAGGCTCTAGCCCACCTCCGTCGTCGACGAGCCGAGCAGCTCGGAGGATGGCAGATCCTACTACCAAGGAAGAAGAAGTTCTGGATACAAGCGGGTGAGCTACCCTTCTCTTTGCTATTCGCACTAATTATAACTGCTAGCTGGCTACTGAACCTAAATTTTTTTGTTAGCCCAACGCTGACAAACATATTTTTTCCACAGTTTTCTGTCAAGTGGGATCTCCGTGGACCACCCATACCTGGTTACGGTAGTCCTCTTCAGGTACGACTCTAAGGGCAAGTGGTATGGACACCATTGTATCACGATGGAAGAAGCACCTGTGCAGATCTGCACTATATCTGGTATGGTTGGTGCTCTGCGTAATCATGATGAATTATGGCTGAAGCAGACTGCAAAGTTCAGCTTCATGGATGAACGTGGCATCATGGTTTCTCTAACGTGTGACAGTCAGCTAATTGGGTTGATGAAAAGGTATGCTTTGGATTGCATGTTTGAGCTGAATTGTGATGTACTAGATGTGGAAGCTGGTGCAACTAGGAGTTGCCCTTCTATTCTTGGACAGGGTGGTCGCTCGAACCCAATTAGCTCCTGGTAAGCAAAGGTCTCTTGGGGTTCGCATGTTTGTGCTGAATTGTAATTTTTGTTTCATTTACTTTGTAGATATTGGGAAGTTATGCAACAGTCATGTTTCTTTGACATGAAGTGCCACAAGGTTAGAAATATGACTGATGGGTCAGTCATTTTGCTGCCCGAAGAAATTAAAAACGAGTGGAAAGATGATGCTGGACATGATTTTGGTGCCCATTGTCCCAGCGATGCAGAGTACGTGAAGCTAAGAAAATTAGCACCGAGGAAGAGGAAGAAGGCAGGAAATGAAGAAGCCAGTGGACATGAAGGCTTGGCACCCAGGCTTCGAAACAAGGCTGCTGGCAATGAAGATGCATAGTAATGTGTTGAACTTGAACCTATATATGTAATTCTGTTAAATTCTGCAGCTCTGTGTGTGCCATGTTGCTGGGCGAAACAATCTACCCACGTTCTCTGAGTAAAATGTACCGTGACTTAGGGTTTGGAAACGCCCGAGTCAGTAGTTGATTCCAAAATTGTGATTGTGCCACTGCTATCTGAAAACACGTAGCACCGGTTCCACGATTGCTGAGGGGCAGGAGGTCTCCAAATACGACAGAATGTAAGTGGCATAGAAATAAATTATTTAAGCTGCCACACTCCACAAAGCAGCAACTTACTTCAGATGCTGCACAACGACATGACAACATAAACAGCAATGGCAATCGATAATGCCCAGACACTTGAGCCCGTCTATCTCACCGCCTCCCTGCTCCTGCATCCCCTGCGTCTGGCGAAGCTCCCGGATCTCCATTAACCGGGTGTACGTGCTTCCACTTCATAAATTGTGGCTATGCCATTTGCATGCGGCACAATCAACGTAGATTACGTTTAAACAAACCACCAATGTCAGAATACCACCATGATCAGACAAAAGGAAGTGATGTAGGGTTAAGACAGACTAATGGGAGAGCAATTTTTTCCTCCCAGGACTCCGGGACCACTAGTTTAGACCGCTAGGTCAACAAGTACTACTATTACGACCTAAAAAGGCACGTAGCTCAAGCTAAATAGAACTAGTTATCACACATCTCCTTGATCTTTCTAATCTTAGCCCGATGCGCATCTTCCTGCAAGAGCAAGGATCGATTCGTCTGCTCCTTCCTTTTAGCATCTTCCTTGCCCAGCTTCAATTTTTTCTCTGTATTTTTCCTCATGCACTTGTCAATACTCGTAGTTGTGAACTGCAGGACTTTGGCATGGTGAAGATCATTCCTTGCTTGAGTCATTTCTTGCTCTTCTTTAGCCTTCAGGGCCAACGCCACGTCACTCTCCTTCTCTACTTTGCTAACCTTGTCTTGCACCCTCCTGAGATCTCGGTTAAGCTTGGTCATGTCAACTAGGTCCCATAGCTTCATCTCAACACTGTCAAGAAGTGAGTTGACTACGGATTCTTTCAACTCAATAGTCATATCCCATAGTTTGTCTAGCATTTTATGCATCGATTTGGACAACTCTAGATCTACCCATTTGACAACACCGCAACTTCCGCCTTGCATCATTGCACGATGTCCTTGACACCGTAGAAATCTCCTGCCTGCGTTTCGTCCTTCGAGAGCTACAAATTTAGCGGGCACATGTCCATGTTTACATAGCAGAGGACTGTCTTCATCCACTAAACCATGATAGTCGGAGTCATACATCGTCTGGTAGGCCTAACACATCATACGCGCATGAGTAAACAGAGTAGATCTAGCTCAAAAAATAGATAACTGGCCATAGATGATAGAGATAGAGATGAGACAACTCACATCGAAATCACTGTCCCTGTCGTCATGACGCATTCCCTCGCCGTCTCCCCTTGAACCCATGGCGAGAGGGGAGGGGGTGGCTTCCGGAGAAGGGATTGGGATGGAGGCACCGTCGGCTTGCGGCTATGGCAGGATGGGAGTGAAGTGGGGAAAGTGGCTTCGAGGGGAAGGTAGAGAAGTACGGGGAGGAATAGAAGTAATGGGGACATGACACTGGGATATGGCCCACTAAACTTGCGAGTCATGTCACTCGCAATAGGGGAGCGCCCGGTGTTGCCAGTTTGTCTAGAGCAAGCGTGGCCAATCATGCCGTAGAACAGCCTACTCGCGGATCGCTCTCACGAAGACCATCCCAATCGTCCAATCGCCCAGATCGAATGGTATATAACAATCGTCAAGTAGAACAACTCTGTTAGGGCATGCCATCTAGAAGACTCGGTCTAATGGCCACCCATTGGGGGGCTAAGGTTAGGGCTCTCCTAATGTTAGGATCCATATGTGGTTTATGAGAGGAACAGACATGCAATGACACTAGGTATGGTTCATGAAAAGAACAGACATGCAATCACACTAGTGGATCAATATGTGGTTTGTGAAAAGAACAGACATGCAATCACACTGGGTGGATCCATGTGTGGTTCATGAAAAGAACACACATGCAATAACACTGGTGGATCCATGTGTGGTTTGTGAGAAGAACACACATCCAATGACACTTGGTGTGGTTCATGAAAAGAACACACATCCAATGACACTAGTGGATCCATGTGTGGTTCGTGAAAAGAACACACATCCAATGACACTGGTGGATCCATGTGTGGTTTGTGAAAAGAACAAACATGCAATCACACTAGGTGGATCCATCTGTGTTTTGTTTAGAGGAACAGACATGCAATGACACTGGGTGTGGTTCATGAAAAGAACAGACATGCAATGACACTCGTGGAGCCCTATGTGGTTTGTAAGAACAACTGACATGCAATGACTCTAGCTATGGTTCATAAAAAGAACACACATGCAATGACACTGGTGGATCCATGTGTGGTTTGTGAAAAGAACAGACATGCAATCACACTAGGTGGATCCATGTGTGGTTCATCAAAATAATAGACATGCAATGACACTGGTGGATCCATGTGTGGTTTGTGAGAAGAACAGACATCCAATGACACTAGGTGTGGTTCATGAAAAGAACACACATCCAATGGCACTAGCTATGGTTTATGAGAAGAACACACATGCATTGACACTGGTGGATCCATGTGTGGTTTGTGAGAATAACACACATCCAATGACACTGGCTATGGTTCATTAAAAGAACACACATCCAATGACACTGGTGGATCCATGTGTGGTTTGTGGAAAGAACAGACATGCAATGACACTGGGTGTGGTTCATGAAAAGAACGAACATGCAATGATACTGGTGGATCCATGTGTGGTTTGTTTAGAAGAACACACATGAATTGACTCTAGTTGTGGTTCATGAAAAGAACAGACATGCAAGGACACTAGTGGATCCATATGTGGTTTGTGGAAAGAACAGACATGCAATAACTCTAGCTGTGGTTCATGAAAAGAACACACATGCAATGACACTGGTGGATCCATGTGTGGTTCATGAGAAGAACACACATGCAATGACACTGGGTGTGGTTCATGAAAAGAACATGTTGGGTTCGCACCATAGAAAACAAAAAATTTCCTACGATGGGAACTATACGCCAAGATCTATCTACTAGATACAAGCAACGGGTGGATATACATCCATAGAGAACTTACCCTCGAAGACAACAACGCTTTGATAACGATATGGAACTCATGGATGATGTAGTTGTACACTTGCCGATCTCCAGATCGTGATGAGGTCCAGCAGGTCCGGCTCCAGCACGTCCATCAGATCTAGCTCTAGCAAGTCCAGTACCACCAAGTCCAGCACCGCAAAGCAGCGGTACATCCGTGATCGCACAGACGTCTGGTACCCCGAAAACCTCCGTCCCTCGCTCCAGCAAAGCAGCAGAAGCAGCAACTTCTTTCTAGATAAAGCCACCAAGAACATGTATCTCGCTAATCCGAGACCATGGGGAATAACTAGAGGGGGAGAGAGATCCTTCAAAAGGAGGGGTGTGTTGTGAGGAGGAGAGGGGTCCTTTTATAGGGAAGAGGGGGGCAACCAAGGGCCGTGGAGTGGTATCCATGGTGGTGCCCCCACCTCTTCCATCATTCATGTGGTGGATGCTCCACTCACATAAATATGCCTCCACTCATACTTCCACTCACAAGCATTAAATTTCAACCAAATTTAATGCAAACTCTCATTAAATAAAACTATTTTATTTATTTTATTCAGAATTTTGTAAATTACTTTAATTAAAAAACATTCACATAAACCCCCCTGCAACATTTCAATATCACATGCAGAACCAGTTTCTGCAATTTCACCCGAAACAATTCCGGTTTCATTAGAAATGATTCCAACGCTTTCTTAAATCTTTATCTAAAACATATTTTCTCAAATGGTGTCGGTATCCCTTAAGTGTGTCACCCTATGGTTCGCGAATAATGCAAACATGATCGAGACCCCTCTCCGATCAATAATCATCAGCGGGACCTGGAGATCCGTACGGACTCCCACATATTCAACGATGACTCTTGTGATCATGTGAACCTTTAACGTCATAAGTAAATCCCTTTGTCTCGTGATATATTACATGTCTGAGATTCGATCATCAGTATCCAAATACCTAGTTTGATATTGTTACCGACATGCACACTTTTCTTGTTCCCGTGATATAACATTCTAGTGATCACATCACTTGCTTGCAAGCTATTTCAATGTGATATCACCGAGAGGGCCCAGAATATATCTATCTCTCATCGAGATGGACAAATCCCACTGTTGATCCATGAGCCTCAACATAACACCTTCGTAGCACCGAACCCACCTTTATAGTCACCCTGTTACGGTGTGATGTTTGATGTTATCAAAATACTCTTCTTGTGTTAGCGATTAACATGATATCATGGTCTAAGGACTAAGATTACTTCGTATGATGTTATAGTAATATAAACATAATGACTTTGATCGTAATGCTATACTTCGGATGAATGTTCATCACATCATTCCACCAATGTTGTGACCTCGTTATTAACAACATCCAATGTCCATGATCAGGAAACCTTGATCATCTTGTTAATCAACGAGCTAGTTTATATGAGAGGCATTACTACGAACTTTGTATTTTGTTTATTAAACACACATGTATTAACGTTTCCAGTTAATACAATTATAGCATGCAAAATAAACATTTATCATAAACATGGAATAAGATAATAACCACTTTATTATTGCCTCTTGGGCATATTCCCTTCAGTCTCCCACTTGCACTAGAGTCAATAATCTAGTTTGAAAACTTTGCGTATTGAACACCTATGACTTTCTGGTGTTGCATATACGCGATTGCTAGTGGTTAAGATAATCTCCGGATTATACAGTTTCAGGTCTGTGTGTATTTGCATGTCTTTGCGTCTCTACGCATCACTCATTCTCAAATGAGATGGCATTGTATAAATTCGGTCCTTTGGTGAGACCTTTAGTTTGTTCGGGTTAAAATATGTTGATTTTATTTTCATAAAATATATCTTCATAGTATTAGCTCACTTTGCACCACACCTAGTTTGGTAACAAACTACTTAACACAAATGCCCTCCTTTGCTACTACTATAGCAGTCATATACTTAGCCTTTTGTTGTAGTATCTGTCACAATGTCTCAACTTTGGAACTCATCCAAATCCATCATGGAAAATCCTTTCCATTACATTGTGCCACCCATAGTATAAATTGAGATAAATTTAATTTGTATCTTGTGACAAAACTAGTATCAATGGAACACTTTACAATGAACTACCTTTAACTATTTATCACTTATACATGATATATTCTTAGTTCTTCCAAAGCTCATAAGAATATCTTTACTGTCATCCAATGAACATCATATGAATCATGCCGGTATGTGGTCATAACATTTAGAGCATAGGACATATCTGGATATGTACATATCACGGTATAATCGATCAAAAATCTTCATGTGATTTTACTCACCAAGTGTTGAAACACTTGAATCTTGATACAATTATTTCCATGCAGCAAGAACCTTTCTTGTTGTTTCCATATTGAACCCTTTCAATAGCTCATATATGTACGTCTGGCATAACTATATTAGCGCCTCAATCTATCCATATAGACATTGATGCCAAATATTCCGGTTTTGCCCAAGTCTTTCATCAAAATCCTATTTTAATGAAATTCTTAACTTGTGTCAATAAAAGATACATCATTTCCAATCAACAATATGTACTCTGCATAATGTATTGGAAATTTGTCTCAGCGTTCCCACTTAATTTTTTGCAAATGCAAGCATCTTCATCATCTCCGATGTAATTAAATTCCTTTAACATTTTCATCATGGTGAAGATTCCAACTCCCCTCTGCTCACTTCAACTATTGAAGTTTGCATGCCCTTTTAGCACCCTTTGAATTAACAAAACCCTTCGGACCGTGTCATGTACACGTCCTAGGTAACCATTCTATTAGAAGAACCTTGTTTTGTTTATTCAACTACCATATACCAAATTATATGTAGTGGTTGGTACATTAATCCGTCAAGACTAAATATCGCTATGAAAGATCAAATCTTGTCATTTGCATGCGGCACAATCCACGTAGATTACGTTTAAACAAACCACCAATGTCAGAATACCACCATGATCAGACAAAAGGAAGTGATGTAGGGTTAAGACAGACTAATGGGAGAGCAATTTTTTCCTCCCAGGACTCCGGGACCACTAGTTTAGACCGCTAGGTCAACAAGTACTACTATTACGACTTAAAAAGGCACGTAGCTCAAGCTAAATAGAACTAGTTATCACACATCTCCTTGATCTTCCTAATCTTAGCCCGATGCGCATCTTCCTGCGAGAGCAAGGATCGATTCGTCTGCTCCTTCCTTTTAGCATCTTCCTTGCCCAGCTTCAATTTTTTCTCTGTATTTTTCCTCATGCACTTGTCAATACTCGTAGTTTTGAACTGCAGGACTTTGGCATGGTGAAGATCATTCCTTGCTTGAGTCATTTCTTGCTCTTCTTTAGCCTTCAGGGCCAACGCCACGTCCCTCTCCTTCTCTACTTTGCTAACCTTGTCTTGCACCCTCCTGAGATCTCAGTTAAGCTTGGTCATGTCAACTAGGTCCCATAGCTTCATCTCAACACTGTCAAGAAGTGAGTTGACTACGGATTCTTTCAACTCAATATTCATATCCCATAGTTTGTCCAGCATTTTCTGCATCGATTTGGACAACTCTAGATCTACCCATTTGACAACACCGCAACTTCCGCCTTGCATCATTGCACAATGTCCTTGACACCATAGAAATCTCCTTCCTGCGTTTCGTCCTTCGAGCGCTACAAATTTAGCGGGCACATGTCCATGTTTACATAGTAGAGGACTGTCTTCATCCACTAAACCATGATAGTCGGAGTCATACATCGTCTGGTAGGCCTAACACATCATACGCGCATGAGGAAACAGAGTAGATCTAGCTCAAAAAATAGATAACTGGCCATAGATGATAGAGATAGAGATGAGACGACTCACATCGAAATCACTGTCCCTGTCGTCATGACGCATTTCCTTGCCGTCTCCCCTTGAACCCATGGCTAGAGGGGAGGGGGTGGCTTTCGGAGAAGGGATTGGGATGGAGGCACCGTTGGCTTGCGGCTATGGCAGGATGGGAGTGAAGTGGGAAAAGTGGCTTCGAGGGGAAGGAAGAGAAGTACGGGGAGGAATAGAAGTAATGGGGACATAACACTGGGATATGGCCCACTAAACTCGCGAGTCGTGTCACTCGCAACAGGGGAGCGCCCGGTGTTGCCAGTTTGTCTAGAGAAAGCGTGGCCAATCATGCCGTAGAACAGCCTACTCGCGGATCGCTCTCACGAAGACCATCCCAATCGTCCAAGCGTCCCGATCGAACGGTATGTAACAATCGTCAAGTAGAACAACTCTGTTAGGGCATGCCATCTAGAAGACTCGGTCTAACGGCCACCCATTGGGGGGCTAAGGTTAGGGCTCTCCTAATGTTAGGATCCATATGTGGTTTATGAGAGGAACAGACATGCAATGACACTAGGTGTGGTTCATGAAAAGAACAGACATGCAATCACACTAGTGGATCAATATGTGGTTTGTGAAAAGAACAGACATGCAATCACACTGGGTGGATCCATGTGTGGTTCATGAAAAGAACACACATGTAATAACACTGGTGGATCCATGTGTGGTTTGTGAGAAGAACACACATCCAATGACACTGGGTGTGGTTCATGAAAAGATCTCACATCCAATGACACTAGTGGATCCATGTGTGGTTCGTGAAAAGAACACACATCCAATGACACCGGTGGATCCATGTGTGGTTTGTGAAAAGAACAAACATGCAATCACACTAGGTGGATCCATCTGTGTTTTGTTTAGAGGAACAGACATGCAATGACACTGGGTGTGGTTCATGAAAAGAACAGACATGCAATGACACTAGTGGAGCCCTATATGGTTTGTGAGAACAACTGACATGCAATGACTCTAGCTATGTTTTATTAAAAGAACACACATGCAATGACACTGGTGGATCCATGTGTGGTTTGTGAAAAGAACAGACATGCAATCACACTAGGTGGATCCATGTGTGGTTCATCAAAATAATAGACATGCAATGACACTGGTGGATCCATGTGTGGTTTGTGAGAAGAACAGACATCCAATGACACTGGGAGTGGTTCATGAAAAGAACACACACCCAATGGCACTGTCTATGGTTTATGAGAAGAACACACATGCAATGACACTGGTGGATCCATGTGTGGTTTGTGGAAAGAACAGACTTGCAATGACACTGGGTGTGGTTCATGAAAATAACAAACATGCAATGATACTGGTGGATCCATGTGTGGTTTGTTTAGAAGAACACACATGTATTGACTCTAGCTGTGGTTCATGAAAAGAACAGACATGCAAGGACACTAGTGGATCCATATGTGGTTTGTGGAAAGAACAGACATGCAATAACTCTAGCTGTGGTTCATGAAAAGAACACACATGCAATGACACTGGTGGATCCATGTGTCGTTCATGAGAAGAACACACATGCAATGACAGTGGGTGTGGTTCATGAAAAGAACATGTTGGGTTCGCACCATAGAAAACAAAAAATTTCCTACGATGGGAACTATACGCCAAGATCTATCTACTAGATACAAGCAACGGGTGGATATACATCCATATAGAACTTACCCTCGAAGACAACAACGCTTTGTTAATGATATGGAACTCATGGATGATGTAGTCGTACACTTGCCGATCTCAACATCATGATGTAATCCAGCAGGTCCGGCTCCAGCACGTCCATCAGATCCAGCTCTAGCAAGTCCAGTACCACCAAGTCCAACACCGCAATGCAGCGGTACATCCGTGATCGCACAGACATCTGGTACCCCGACAACCTCCGTCCCTCGCTCCAGCAAAGAAGCAGAAGTAGCAACTTCTTTCCAGATAAAGCCACCAGGAACATGTATCTCGCTAATCCGAGACCATGGGGAATAACTAGAGGGGGAGAGAGATCCTTCAAAAGGAGGGGTGTGTTGTGAGGAGGAGAGGAGTCCTTTTATAGGGAAGAGGGGGCAACCAAGGGCCATGGAGTGGTAGCCATGGTGGTGCCCCCACCTCTTCCATCATTCATGTGGTGGATGCTCCACTCACATAAATATGCATCCACTCATACACCCACTCACATGCATTAAATTTCCACCAAATTTAATGCAAACTCTCATTAAATAAAACTATTTTATTTATTTTATTCAGAATTTTTTCAATTACTTTAATTAAAAAACATTCATATAAACCCCCTGCAACATTTCAATATCACATGCAGAACCAGTTTCTGCAATTTCAACAGAAACAATTCCGGTTTCCATAGAAATGATTCCAACGCTTTCTTAAATCATCCCTTAAGTGGTGTCGGTATCCCTTAAGTGTGTCACCCTATGGTTCGCGAATAATGCAGACATGATCGAGACCCCTCTCTGATCAATAATCATCAGCGGGACTTGGAGATCCGTACTGACTCCCACATATTCAACGATGACTCTTGTGATCGTGTGAACCTTTAACGTCATAACTAAATCCCTTTGTCTCGTGATATATTACATGTCCGAGATTCGATCATCAGTATCCAAATACATAGTTTGATATTGTCACCGACATGCACACTTTTCTTGTTCCCGTGATATAACGTTCTAGTGATCACATCACTTGCTTGCAAGCTATTTCAATGTGATATCACCGAGAGGGCCCAGAGTATATCTATCTCTCATCGAGATGGACAAATCCCACTGTTGATCCATGAGCCTCAACATAACACCTTCGTAGCACCGAACCCACCTTTATAGTCACCCTGTTACGGTGTGACGTTTGATGTTATCAAAATACTCTTCCTGTGTTAGCGATTAACATGATATCATGGTCTAAGGACTAAGATTACTTCGTATGATGTTATAGCAATATAAACATAATGACTTTGATCGTAATGCTATACTTCGGATGAATGTTCATCACATCATTTCATCAATGTTGTGACCTCGTTATTAACAACATCCAATGTCCATGATCAGGAAACCTTGATCATCTTGTTAATCAACGAGCTAGTTTATATGAGAGGCATTACTACGAACTTTGTATTTTGTTTATTAAACACACATGTATTAAGGTTTCCAGTTAATACAATTATAGCATGCAAAATAAACATTTATCATAAACATGGAATAAGATAATAACCACTTTATTATTGCCTCTTGGGCATATTCCCTTCAGTCTCCCACTTGCACTAGAGTCAATAATCTAGTTTGAAAACTTTGCGTATTGAACACCTATGACTTTCTGGTGTTGCATATACGCGATTGCTAGTGGTTAAGATAATCTCCGGATTATACAGTTTCAGGTCTGTGTGTATTTGCATGTCTTTGCGTCTCTACGCATCACTCATTCTCAAATGAGATGGCATTGTATAAATTCGGTCCTTTGGTGAGACCTTTAGTTTGTTCGGGTTAAAATATGTTGATTTTATCTTCATAGTATTAGCTCACTTTGAACCACACCTAATTTGGTAACAAACTACTTAACACAAATGCCCTCCTTTGCTACTACTATAGTAGTCATATACTTAGCCTTTTGTTGTAGTATCTGTCACAATGTCTCAACTTTGGAACTCATCCAAATCCATCATGGAAAATCCTTTCCATTACATTGTGCCACCCATAGTCTAAATTGAGATAAATTTAATTTGTATCTTGTAATAAAACTAGTATCAATGTAACACTTTAAAATGAACTACCTTTAACTATTTATCACTTATACATGATATATTCTTAGTTCTTCCAAAGCTCATAAGAATATCTTTACTATCATCCAATGATCATCATATGAATCATTCCGGTATGTGCTCATAACATTTAGAGCATAGGACATATCTGGATATATACATATCACGGTATAATCGATCAAAAATCTTCATGTGATTTTACTCACCAAGTGTTGAAACACTTGAATCTTGATACAATTATTTCCATGCAGCAAGAACCTTTCTTGTTGTTTCCATATTGAACCCTTTCAATATCTCATATATGTACGTCTCGCATAACTATATTAGCGCCTCAATCTATCCATATAGACATTGATGCCAAATATTCCGGTTTTGCCCAAGTCTTTTATCAAAATCCTATTTTAATGAAATTCTTAACTTGTGTCAATAAAAGATACATCATTTCCAATCAACAATATGTACTCTGCATAATGTATTGGAAATTTGTCTCAGCGCTCCCACTTAATTTCTTGCAAATGCAAGAATCTTCATCATCTCTGATGAAATTAAATTCCTTTAACATTTTCATCATGGTGAAGATTCCAACTCCCCTCTGCTCACTTCAACTATTGAAATTTGCATGCCCTTTTAGCACCCTTTGAATTAACAAAACCCTTCGGACCGTGTCATGTACACGTCCTAGGTAACCATTCTATTAGAAGAACCTTGTTTTGTTTATTCAACTACCATATACTAAATTATATGTAGTGATTGGTACATTAATCCGTCAAGACTAAATATCGCTATGAAAGATCAAATCTTGCCATAGTCAACTCCTTGAACATTGCCGTAAACTTCTTTTCGACATGTCGACTATTTCATAGATGTTAAACATCCATGTATATTTCTTTATAGATCCAAACATGACGGATAGGCTTCACGCCTTTCCGGAGGGTCTTCCAATTTCAGAAACTTGATTTCTCGTGTATGGATACTATCACGGATTCTATGACTTCTTGGTCATTTTATGGAGTCAGGGACCATCATCGCTTCTTTGCATGCAGTCGGTTCATCATTGTCAAAACAATAACTACTTATATTTCAAATATTACTATTTGATTCTTACGGACCCACATGGTTCAATACTCTAATCTCCAAGATCACACCCTTTGTAGTCACGAGAGCCATGAGCATTTGTGGCCGCCACCGGGACACTTTCCGGAGCTGCGCTACTTATCACATATAGCTAAGGTTCAACAACCTTATCAAAGTTCTATTGTCCTCCCACTTAACTTTTCACGAAAAATTCCTTCTCAAGAAACTTGACGTTCCAAACGACAAACTCTTTTGTCATCGGTGTTATGGAGGAATTCCCAACAAATTCTTTGGGATAACCTACAAAGAGGTGCTTATCCGACTTTGGTCGTAAACATTTTACTTATGCATAACATACCAAAATTTAAGAAAAGACAATTCGGGTTTTATCCCAAACCATAACTCATATGGTGTCATTTCAACGGATCACGATGGTGCTCTTTTCAGTGTAAAAGCGGTAGTCTCTAAAACTTTAATCCTTTAAAATATAGTGGTAGTTTTATAAATGACACTTTTGATATTACCATGTCAAACATGGTTTGATTTCATCTCTTGAATATGCCATACTCCTATGGTTTATCGGGAAACACAAATCATGGAACAATTCCTCAAATCTTAGGTGTTTTGCTAAACATGTAACTCAAATATCTTCCTTTATGATCGAATCATAAACTCTTTATTTTCTTGTTACAATGATTTTCCACTTCATCTTGAAAGTCTTTGAACAATTTTCAAATGTTTCATACTTCTTCCTTATTAAGTAAATATATAGATATATTCACTTAAATTTCTGCAGAAAGCATATGAAGCAAACAGATCCATCGCATATGGCTACATATAATGGACTATACACATCAATATGTATAATATCCAATAAGTTAGTCATCCATTCCTCTTTGGCCTATGGACAGAGTTTCCATTATCTCGAGGAAAGTTTCACAAGCATCAATTGATCAAAATCAAAAGACTCCAAAAATCCATAAACATGGAGTTTCTTCATGTTTCCTTTCCAATAAAATTTTAAACAACGATGTCACCTCATAAGTGATCTTTCAATCATTTGTCTTGCGACATTTTAGCAATAGTGTTTATGGATGTGATTTCTCCAACTAGACTTGTAAAAGTTCATTCATCCTTTATGGAATACGGTAATTATTTGAACAACCATTGTTCTCGTAATACCGGAACAAAATAACAATTATTAAAACAAAATCTTGAAGGCTAGGTTTGACGATAATGAAAACGCAATAACACTTTATTTGTTTTCGATGAACATCATCACTTATTCTCTTGCCAGTTACTTAGGCCGTTGTAGTTCATGAATTGTGTTGTTTTGTATGACACTTCACACCAACCAATTCGGTAGCCAATACCCTAGAACCACATTGTTTAACAAGCAAGGAATATAGCCATAACATGTATATCTTCTATATACCTAAGTTGGACATCTCCAACCTTTTCTTTTCTGCCAAATATTTTATAGATTCTCTTTCAACAATTCCTTTTCTTTTAAAAGAATCCATCAACATCAATAGTGGTGTCATTCACATGACACATAGTACAAAGTGTATATAGTCAAATACTAATACCTTTGGACTTGCACTTTGAAGTGGATCACCATCATCAAATGTTTGGTGTTCTTTCAAAAATCAATTCTTTAGTAATCTATTAGTGTAGTAAACATTTTACTTACATCTTCTATTCCTCCTTATCATGACAACTTTCATGACCAATCTACTATAGCCTATAAGGAAGAATCGCGAGTAAAATGTTAGTTCCTAAAACCTTTTTGGGAGATCCGGATGCCTAGCATCTTCATCCTTCACAAATTCTCATACAATATGAGAACTTGTATTTTGCTAAATTATACTTTATCATATTGCAACCAAAAACATTATTTCAGATATCACAATATCTTCCACACATGATGGTTTCTGAAACAATTCTTTCAGCTCCTAGATAACCTTGGTATTAAAAACAACTTTTGAATATCAATAATCATGGAGGCAAACATGATACTTTAGATACTAACATTGGAATTCTTACTCTTGATTTAATACTGCTTATTAAACTTCATGGAGTAAATAGAGTTTACTGAAAGTTTGCAATAGGACTTCTAAACTTTAAATTGACATTCAAAACAATACGATACCAGTTCGTAACGTAAATATCCAGAATTCTATAGTTCTATTATCTGAATTAAAACTAAGCATAAGGTAGTGAACAGATGCCAATGACTACAACAAATTATGCAAATTCACTTTGATTTAGTTTATGACAAATTGAGTTCGACTAATCCAAATTATAAATGAACTCCCACCCAAAAACGGCATCCCTCGTGCCTTTTTGGTGATTACATGAACCAAATCCACTACACCAAGTCCGATCATCACGTGAGTCGGTGTAGCTTCAACGGCGAGCATCAATATGGGCATCACATCAACTATATGACTCATGCTTAACCTTTTAGTTCGTGTTTCGAGGCCATGTCTGTACATGCTAGGCTCGCCAAGTAAGAACCTTAGTATTCGCGTGTGTAAAACTGTCTTACACCCGTTGTATGAAAGCGTAGAGTCGAGTACACCCGATCATCACTTGATGTCTCGAAACACGATCCATAGAACGGTTCATACTTAAGGAAGAACACATTTTATCTTGATATTTAAATGAGGGATCATCTTACAATGCTACTAAAAGCGCCAAACTAGCAATCTAAGATGCAAACATCTAATGTGTAAAGTGGGATGATATGGTCCATGCATTTGATCTCTATCATATGCATCATGATTTGATCTCTATCCTTTGTGTGTAAGGCCAAGGTCTATGGAACTTACACGTTAGGTGTGTTGTAAGAGTATCTATCATACATCTACTTACAACATTACCATATCATGACACTAGCCCAGCAACGATCTAAACTAGACGCCTCTAATTTATCCATTGCAAGTTTTACGTGGCTTAGGCCTTTCGAAGATAGAACTGGTCTTACCTACGAACATGGAACCACAACAAGGTTAACCAAGTTATTAGAAACTCGTTGTAAATCAGATATTGACTATAGTAGGAGAGACAGACACCCGCCAGCCACTTATGCAAAACTAGTTGCATGTCAGTCGTGGAACCGGTCTCATGTGCGATGAAATGTAAGGTTGGTCCGGGCCGCTTCATCCCACTATGCCACCAATATCCAAAATACATAGAAAATGCAATAACATGATCATCATCGCCCACATATAAACATATGTGTACTATCTGTGCAAAGCACCTATGCATAGATTAGGCTCTGATACCACTGTTGGGTTCGCAGCATAGAAAACAAAAAATTCCTACGATGGGAACTATACGCCAAGATCTATCTACTAGATACAAGCAATGGGTGGATATACATCCATAGAGAACTTACCCTTGAAGACAACAAAGCTTTGTTAACAAGATGGAAATTCTGGATGATGTAGTCGTACACTTGCCGATCTCAAGATCGTGATGAAGTCCAGCAGGTCCGGCTCCAGCACATCCATCAGATCCAGCTCCAGCAAGTCCAGCACCACCAAGTCCAGCACCGCAAAGAAGCAGTGCATCCGTGATCGCACACACGTCCGGTACCCCGACAACCTCCGTCCCTCGCTCTAGCAAAGTAGCGGAAGTACCAACTTCTTTCCAGATAAAGCCACCGGGAACATGTATCTCGCTAATCCGAGACCATGGAGAATAACTAGAGGGGGAGAGATCCTTCACGAGGAGGTGTGTGTTGTGAGGAGGAGAGGGGTCCTTTTATATGGAAGAGGGGGGCAACCAAGGGCCATGGCGTGGTAGCCATGGTGGTGCCCCCACCTGTTCCATCATTCATGTGGTGGATGCTCCACTCACATAAATATGCCTCCACTCAA